>KV722363.1:0-134869 GCA_001687445.1 Obba rivulosa
TAACCCATCTCTCGGATACACCTTGCACATGGGTGTATCCAAATGTTCTGCTACTATAACTATTCACATGTAGCAGGACTCTAAATACACCGTCCACACGAGCGGTATCATAGCTGGTGGTGCGCGATGCAGCAGAGACTGTCCACATCCGCGGACATCAGGGCTATCTAGATTCGGATATCCCGTGATAAGGTGATTAATTTGAACTATATAAACGATGGTTACGCTACAAAAACCAATGCTTTAATACCAGTGACTAAGTCGTGTGGTCTCGTCTACGACGTGCATTGGCTAGCCATAACATTAACGCAGTGAGAGTATGTTCGGATCTCCGGTCGTCGTCTTTCCCACAGTACACGACGGCGGTACCCTGATTCTCCGCCACAAAAGCAAGGAGTGGACCTTTGATACGTGCAAGCTACTAACACATATGCCCGCGTCCTCTATTGCATATGTCGCATTCTACAGCGACGTAGAGCACGAAGTCCTACCCGTCAAGTCTGGCTACAGGGTCACGCTGACGTATAATCTGTACTTTGCTGATGCGACTGAATGTGGTCCAGTGACGCCTTCTCCGACCGAGGACACGTTCATGCAGGCATTTCGTACTCTGCTTGATGCCTCGACGTTCCTGCCACAAGGCAGCTACCTGGGCTTCGGTCTACGCCATCAATATCCCGTTGATACGCTCATTCCCGAGGGTCAATACGGAACCGCCGGGCTTCAAAGTGTGCTAGACTACCTCAAAGGCACTGACGCTGTGGTTCTGAAGGTGTGCGGCGACCTCAATCTCAAAGCTTCCTGTGCAACGGTCTATCGGGACGAAGAGTACGGATGCGACGGGCCTGCGCACGTGATGTGCAGCGAGATTGCTGACCTGGAACAGAACAACGGATCGAAGAACCGCTTTACGAGTATCTGCGCAACAATTGCGGAGGCAAGCTTCTAACTCGTGCGGCTGGACAATGGAGTGGGAAGATCGCGAAGCCCGACGTCAAGATCCACTGGGTCACGAAGACGCCCGAAGTCAACCTCATGAAGGGGATATACATCGCGTACGGGAACGAGTCGGCTTTGGCCTATGCATATTTTCACATGTGTCTTCTCGTGAAAGTGGGGCATGCGGGCATGCGGGAGACGACGGGACCCATGGCCGCACCCACTCGATTCTTGTCGACTCAAGCGAGTTCGGAGTCAGAGGATGAAGATAACGTAGACGATTCAGGTGATTCCGCCGAAGTAGCGCGGCTCCTTTGGTAAACCCTCCCCCATGTCTGTGCGAGTCATCGCTATCTAAGAAGTGTGCATGTCAATATAATGGTGCTCTCCATTCACTCAGTTTCAGAGATATGCAATATTGACGACGCGAGAGACTACGGACATTATTACTCAAGAGCGCCCTGCGCTGGCACAATGCCGACTCGTTTCCCATTCGCTTTGAGGATGAGGAATTCGAACTCGATGAGAGAAACTTTCACAAATCAACTATCTCGTTTGAAGACTTTGTGAAAACAACAAACTCGCCCGTGTGTACAATGATGTATTTATCGCGACCTTGCGACCTTTCGTCCCATCACTCGGGCCTCAGTGACATACAAATATTTTTGCTCGCAGAGCTAGATATACGTCCAGATTGACACCCAACTCCCTGGGAAGTGAACCGTCTACCACAGAGAACGCAGACAACACTCCGGATCTGCTTTGAGCGCGAGAACACGACTCCTGCCCCAGGTTGCGAAGGCGGCACTGGACATCATTGGATTGTCAAATATGTGAGCATGCTGAGTTCTGGAGATCGTCTCGAGCAATGACTGATAATGCAATAGGACTTCGACGGCTTGAATATGGTAGTACGGTTCGAGGTCGATGCATGTATCGCAGCACCCCGCACGCGCGCGCCACACGGAAGGATCGACCGGAGTGGACGATCTAACGAACCTTCTATCTGACCTAGAGGTCTCCTCCAACATCACCAGTACAACAACCGCTACAGCCTCCACCAAGACTACCACTGGTGAGCTCAGGATCATCCGCACCGGAACCCGGGTACCGCAGATGTCTATCGTTGAGGTGATGACACAGTCGAAGAACTACGTGCACACGTTCGACTGGGCGAATGCGTACCCGCAGCTCTTCCTGTCCCAGAACCCCAATCGCCTCCTCCCCGTGCACGCTCGAGGCAGGTTTAAAAGCATCACGAAGAGGAAGCTAGTGCCTCCGGAGATGAGGAGGATCGAGGCTCCTGCGCAGCCTGGATTCAGAAAGCTGCGCCGAGCGCTTCAGGAGATCCAGGCGCTTGTGAAGGAGCATGGGCAGCGGGATCGTCTCCCGCTCGTCTGCAGGAATGGTCGCATGGAGGTATTTGAGAGGGAGGGCGAGAACTGTCGTCTCCCGGACGATATCTTGCAGCGCGGCTGTGCCTCAATGATCGTAATGGTCAGTTCTCCTGCCCGAGCAATGTTAGTCATAACCAAGATGATACCCTCAGGAAGTGCTCGTGACTGAGCTTCGTGGCGCCCTCCCGCAAAGCGATCATACCCGCCTCCACACATACGGCCTCCAGCTGCGCACCATTTAACTCGTCCGTACTGCGCGTGAGCTCCTTGAAGTTCACGCCGGGCGACACCGTCATCTTGCGCGAGTGGATCTCGAGGATGCACGCCCGCGCCGTCTCGTTCGGCAGCGGGAATTCGATCTTCCTGTCCAGACGTCCTGATTGGAGCAGCGCGCGATCCAGGATATCGGTCCGTCGCCGCGATGACCTATTTGGAAGATGAGATGAGTTTTGGAATATGCGCGTCACGATGGACTCGATACGAACCTTAATCCGGTCATCACTGCTGAAACCGTCGAGCTGGCCCAGGAGCTCTAATATCGTTCGCTGCACTCCACGGTCACCACTCTTCTCCGAGTTGAACTGCTTAGTATCGATGGCGTCCAACTCGTCGGGGAAGATGACTGCGGGCGCCTTCTCCTTCGCCAGCTCGAACGTCGCATCCCGTACCGCTTTGCACCATCACCGATGGACACCTGCACCAGTGAGGGTCCCGCGAGCTTGAGGTAACATGCCTTTGTCTGCGCAGCGCATGCACGAGCGAGGAGGGTCTTTCCAGTTCCTAACGCAGTCTTTACTGCACTGCCTTAACGTAGCGATGCCGAGGACACTCACCTGGAGGACCGTACATCAGGCAGCCCTTCGGGGCTTAGTGCCTAGGGTCTTGAACTTGTCCGCCTGCTCCATGGGGAGTACAATGGCCTCGACAAACTCCTTGGTCTGCTTCTCCAGCCCACCGATATCCGTGTACGTCTCAGCCGGCCGCTCGTCCACCTCCATCGCCTTCACCCGCGAATCGTACTCCGAGGGCAGGGTATCGAGCACGAGGTACGAGTTAAGCAGGAGGAAGACGGTTTGTCGTGTCGAGTTCTCGGTAGCGGCATTCGGTTCCATCCCGTGCGATGTGCCCATCCCCGCAGCCGCGATACCAACAGAAAGAAAGTGCCAGAGCACTATGCTGCGCGCCAGACGCTAGTAAGGCAGCTAGGAATCGTGGCGGGCCTGACCACTGCAGAATGTGTGGGCGACGATGCTATGCGTTGATGACTAATAGTTGCCTGACCACTCGCTCGAGAAAAGAGCGTGAGTGAGGTGACGGCGGCAGCGAAGCGGTAGGGACCCGCCCGTGGGCAGATAGCACTTCACATGCGTCTCGGGTCCTGATTCTTTCGCTGCTCGAAGAACCCCGGCCGATCGTCCGAGCTAGGATAAGAACAAGCACACATGAGCACCGCAGACTCGCGGGCAGGAGGTGAAGCGGTGATCATGTATACTTCTCATCTTTCCTGTAGCACAGCCGAAGCGCAAAAACGAAAGCGGATGCGGGGGCTACATGAGCACAGCATGAAGAGGCGTGTACAAGAAACGACCTAAGCTGTCATCGTAGAGTCGCAGACGTGGTATGTGCTGCCAAAGATTAGTGCGACTGGGTGCCTCCTCCGAATCGCCGAGGGTGGTCGCCAAAATTGGCACACGCGCCTGTTCGCAAGCGTATGGGCGGTATAATGTGGCAAAAAACATATTGACGCAACCGAGGTTTGGCATGATAAAATTACGCACGTTCAGGTAATGAAATATAATGTCGCCACCAGTATTTGCTCTACCAAAAAAGCTGTTGGTCATTTTAGTCAACATTTTTGACCCCTGCTATCCACGGTATTAAAGACGTTACCTTTGCTGTGCCGAAATATCGCAGCAGGTATGCCAGATCAGAAAAAATGCGACACTGTGCCCCACGTGTTACAATATTGTCGCAGCTTCCGCAAAGGGAAAATCAGCGTCACGTGTATACTGAACGCCGCGCCTTTAGCTTATCGGAGCAAGTGCGTGCGGCTGGCAAACACGAGTGCACAGATCTCAGCATTGGTCATTCCAGGCGGGAGACAGCGTCTGTTATTCAAGATGGCAAACATGAGTGGACAGATCTACGCATGAACATGAGGCTTGAGCTACGGTGCATACGGAAAGGGTAGCGCTGTGAATCCACCTGCCACCTGCTACATTATAATCACAACAGGGCGCGGAGTGCGAGATAAATATGTAAATTCGACCTGTGCGGAATTTATACAGTGGGTAGCAGGGAGCTGTGACAAAAAAACCAAAGTGAGGTGGCGCATTCTGATGCAATTCTGGAAGGTGCGTAAAATTATACCTCACTGAAAAGAACCGCTGAAATTTGCGGGTGATCAGTCGTAACATTTTCGGTCGTGAATGGAGTAGAAACAAATAATTGACATTTCAGCAGATGTGATGCACTTTTCAACAGCAACATACAGGTAGCACAAATTTTTCCCTATTTCTACAAAAGTGGCACATTTCTTTGTCATTTTAGCAGACCTGCGTGCAAAATGATTTTTGCCACAATATGCCTGCCATACAAGCGCCTTCTCGATAATCTTTAATGCAGCCTAGGCCGAGGCTCGTCTTCGTCGTCCCCTACTGCTCGCAGCATCGCAAACCTCGTTGACTATGTTATGCGGACTTGTGATGGTGGGCATGCTTATAAATGGTCCAGCCCGCGGTCGTCGGCGACAGAGCTGTCACAGACGCGAACCAAAGGTGAGCTATAGTACGTCCGCCACCCAAGAACTGTTCAATCATCAACTTTCATCCAAACCGGCATTTGTCGGACAAAGGCATGTGGTCAATGAGAATAAGGCACTAACACGCGATTGCTGCGACCGATGATTTAACTCGACAAAGCGTGTAGAACTGGAGACCCCTGGCACCGATCGCCCACCAAAGTTGATTCGCATGCTACAATCATCGTTAGTCACTGCACTCCTTTTATATATCACGTTAAAATTTGGGTCTTATTTTCTCCCCAAAGGTTTTCCATCCAAACACCACGCTATCGAAGGAATGACACAGCTGGGACTTGGCTTCCGAGGTGGTGGAGAGCACGAAACGAGGGGTGGCTCCGCGTGTGTGAGTCTTGTTCTGTTGTTCTCGTGCGCTGACGCGAACCAAGATGACAGGTTCCATCATAAGGATGTCACTTCGACTCATCTCGAATATGCGTTGGAATAGCCTAGAGGACAGGCTAATCTCCTGGTTAGTTTCCCTCCGTATTGTTCCGACAGATAGAACGCCTCCTAGGCAGTCTATCATTCTGATACAGCATCGGAACGCCTGTGACTGGTAACATTATACACAAGACCTTTACCTCAAGGCGTATTCCCTCGCCCATGATAGTGCTCCTGTGGCGTATAGAGTCACATTTCGCGCAGCATCAGCAAGTACTGTGTTTGTGGTATTATTAGAGCCAATATGCAAACTAATCTCGAGGACAATTATATTCGATATTCACAAAGGCAACCATGGACAAGGCTCGGCATCCCAGAGAAGCACATGGGCACTGTATCAAAGCTACAGAAATCTCAATCTCAAGGGTTGTCCTTGTATTCTTAGCTGCTAAACTCACATGTCCATTCTACATGGCAGAGCTGGTCTGCTCAGGAGGCTGACATGATCCATAGTCTTACACGGCACATTTAAGTCACTTGTGATGCGAGGAGTATGCAGATGCAATGCGACGGACTGGTAGAGTCGGTACGTTACCACGTTCTATTAATTCGCAAAGGAAATCGATTCCACGCCCCGTAATAAATAAACAAACATTACCTACCGAGATTACTAATTTCAAGACGGTAGGAAGCGCAACAAACATCAGTGGAGCTGGCACATTTAAGAAATAGAACTGCCGTATCCCGCATAAATATGATTCATACACTCGAGCCGGAAGTGAGATTTCTGTGAAGGGTCAAAGCGTGTCCTGTGTATTGCGTTAGCAACGACTTCGTAAGCTGAGAGATATACATGAACTTACCCTATCTGGGTGGTACAATCGCCTTCGTCACACATCATCAACTCCTCGAGGCTGGTACTCATGCGCCTCGACACCCGCCGCAACGACAACATATGCGTCTTCGAGCTCGAGCTGGGGCTCGCTTGCACTAGGTATAGAGGTTGGGCAGGCCGTGGGCATTATCACGAACTGGTGGTGGAGCGAGGCCTTGCTTTTTGTCGCATTCTGCTCAAATTCTCCTTGCATCTTTGGGTGGTCTGTGACTAGGAATTTGTCGGTGAAAACAAAATTAACACATCTGGAGTATGGAACCTGGTTCATACCTGTGCTAATAGCCTTCTCGACATCTTCTGCATCCGAGCGGGCACCATGCAGGCCAGAAGCGGAGGTTGAAGCCTGGACAGCTTCAACCTCGGCCTGCGAGCTAGATCCAACCTCAGCATTTGCATCGCCTTCCGGACCATGCCAGTCCAAGTTAGGATCTGCATCTTCAAACCCATGGTCGAGATCCTCGCCCATGTTATCGACAAAGGACGCAAACCTGAGGCTTGCAGGTCGGGAGCCATTTGGACTGCCATGTGGTGAGAGAATAAACGAAGGGCGGCTGTTCAGCGTATTATTATTTGGCCCGTGAACTAACTGGCGAAGATTCAGGAGGAAATGTGAGATGATGATGGATGAAATCCTGTGGTGGTCTCTTCAGTAATGACTTGATACATAGAAGAGATAAACGCACGGCGTAGTGAATATGGGACTATCGGTAAAGGCCTAAGTCCAGAGGATTCATGTCGAAGTTGCTTGCACTTCACTCATCACTCACATTGGTTGCATTTCCGACCATATTCAGGATGTTTAGGCAAAGTAGTAGGCTGCAGAAATGCACGTCACGTAACTCATCTGGCACAATGGCACTCAGGACATACACAAAGTATACAGTTCCTGGGTTCATAGGGATCAGGTCAGTCAGAGAGAGGACTCCACGTGGCTTACCATCGCGAAGCAGCATTGTGGCAAAGGGTGTCTCGATAGCGTACCGATCGGCATCCCGCTTGGTGGCATAAGTCTTGCGCCAAGTTACAACCAGTAAGAGAACATCTGCAGCAATAACACAGAGTCGGGTAGCGATTGTGACTACAGAGTACATGCTATAAATGTTGAAATTGTGCAGAACAGGATTATCGACCCACACCTGGTGTCCAGCATCAGCATGGCCATCTCAAGGAACAATGAATCGTTCACTTTGTTGTGGTGCCCTTGGTAAAACCTTTGGACTCAGTACACCACTGGCCAATATCGGGAATGCTGTGTACAGCATAATATGGCGCCGTGCCGAATAAGTCGTACTGAGTGATAGCAATGATATCCGGAATGAAGACGCAAGATTATAGCAAGCTGCAGCCTTACCGCATTCGTTCCAAGAGGGACCATGCTGAGCAGGCTGGTGATGCAGGCGAGCGACCAGCTACCACCGCTTATGGCATACATCCGGACTCCTGAGAATGCTGTTGTAGTGAGACATGATGATTAGTTATGAAGTCAAGTGTTGAAGATAGCTCGCCCACATACCTGCCCAAAAACCATACAAAGCAAGGTCAAGAGAACCCCCGATAATGTTTACAGCGACACAGCTGAAGAGATAGTGAGCCATTTCAGGATTTTCCAGATCCTCAAAATTGGATTATACGGACGTCTAGAGCTCAGATAAGTGGGCATTCTATAACGCAATTCATAATTGACCTACTTACCGGTAAAGTCTTCAGGAACGAGGATTCATATTCCAGATTGCTTAGGTTCAATTCCAGCAGTGACACAATCAACCATATGAGTGTCGTCCATCTATTCAAATGAAAGAGCAGTGTGACGCTGCTCAGCCTCCGGCCCCACATCAAGTCAATCTCGCGCCCAAGCGTAGCAAGATGGTCATAGAATATAAGACCTACACAAGATTGTCAGATGTAAGTCCACTATGTCATGCTTTGGAACGTACAGGCAGATGCTACAACGCAGCAGTTCTCGATCCACCTAGACGTGTATGAGCGAGATACCCATTGTCGCAAGGATGGCAATCACCTGGATTGCGCCCAGCTCGTAACTTCAATTGTTCCGTAGGCTATCGACATTAAGACCCACAGCTCTTGGGCTCAGAATACAGAGGAACGCAGGGTGAAATGGACCGGTCCTGTACTCTGCTACAATCTGTGTGTGGCGTGGTTATATAGCGAGCAAGGTACTGATCCGCGGGAAACTCTAACCATGTCCTGTGGGTGTGCTCGAATCTACGGCATCACGTATCAACGCACATACGGCAGTGCCACTTTGTATATAGGCTTAGTATCACTTTGTCAAGGCAGCCTCAACTGAGACCAACAAGAGAATTCCCGCACAGCATCGTGATCAGGGGCAAACCCTGTTGAACGCTCGACTAACAAAGGCTGTCTCGACAACCCTCGTTGTGGATCGTACGCCAGATGTCTCCTGGAGTATTATGGGGGAATACGAGGCATTTAAGAACTATGCGAAATTCTCACTGGACGAAGCCAGCGCCACGCACTTCCATATTCGATAAGATCTTAGTAGCAAAAGGATGCAATTGAGCTGCAATACATTGCTAGCGAGCGTGGTTTTCGACATTCCAGTTGCATTATAATACGCAAAATATCGGTCATAGCATATGACAATCACTCACCTGAGCAATTTTAGTGTTCGTATCTGGGCTGACTTCAATCATTTATTTGGAAGATGGGTGGTGTTCGGGTAACAGTACTGCATCAAGGCGGCGCAAGATGCCGTGGGTGGCGCACAGTGGTATGACTCAGGGAATTCAAGATCCGATCTGACGCATGCCTCATCAGCTATGGCTCGTTATCCACTAGTTTGATACAGAACAGGATCAGCTATGACCCACATGCGACTCGGAGGCAACCATGTACGAGTTCTAAGATGACATGCATGCTTAGATATGAGAAACGATGCGAAAGCATGTGCATTCGAGCTGTCGAACTGAGCAGGAGCACTTCGAGCCAGTGTCGCGAATAGCGGGAAGCCGGGCAACGCAGCTCGAGCTGAATGCGCGGCTCAGCGTATGACAGTCATCCGCGAAGGCGACCGCCATGTTGGCATCTCTGCTTTGCGCCTCGACACAAGTGGTCCTCCTCGATCTTGAACAGCTCGTTGGGATGTGTGCTGCACAGTCGAGGTATGGTCGACTGTATGCATCCCAACCAACCTATGGATCCGCTCATGGACATTGCGTGCAGTGTCATCAGCGTCATTATACTTGTAAGTGTCATGGTCTGGCAGTCGTCGGATCTTCAGCTTGGTCACTGTTTCATGCCGACTCCTCCGTAACTTTCGTGTAATCACTGGAACTATCAGGTTGATTGTGTTGGCGCTGCACTATACCAGCAGCCACCCGGATGAGAGCGATAACTCTATCAAGGAGAACTCGGGATAGCGTAGTATGTGATCCACATCTGTCAGATGCAATTCATCTCGGGCTGCCAACGGGTGGCCCACGAACGACGTGATCCATACCCCAGATCATGAACTCTTTGTCGTCATGTTTCTCTGCCACCACCGATAACCTCCAATGCGGCCCTGCCGAGCTGGATAACGCTGCTGCTATCTATCAGATTATATGTCTTCCCACTGATGATCTAAGTCAAAACATCAACCATCCCTACATATCTCTACCGCCACCGATAACCTCCGATGTGGCCCCATCGAGATTGCGAATACCACTATTTTGTGTCCTACCGATGATGATCCACATCTCTACATCAACCAGTCCTATGCACTTTCTTAGGTTTGCAGTTCAAACAATTATCTGCTCGACATCACTTCCCGAGTTCAGGTCATGATATTCATTTGGTAATTCGAAGACCCGTCAGAAACATCTAAATCTCCCACACATGGAGCTTGTCGCGGCGTATGCCATGGCATAAGGCTCAATACACAGTCCCAGCATCATCATCTGTTCCTTGACCGAGGTGAATGAACAGTCGGCTATGAGGCCGCTGTGCGATCCTGTGGCCTGCCTGGTGGCGGTGACCTTCATTCCTCCCGCTCTATACTCATCTCCTCAGCCCAGGCGTCGAGTTTGACAGCAGCCACGAGCTTGACGGCATCGTCGCCTAGCTGAGCAGGCTCGTTGTACTGCTCATGCCGTGACCCGTCCCTCGCACATACCTTTCCTCAGTGCGTCAATGCCTAACATAATCAGGCGCGGCCCTGTCCTATCATCATGCCGAACTCCTATTATATGCGCGAAACACTGGACATCTGAGGTCTGCGGCATTTTATGAGCACGTGTGCCTCGCTTTCGTTGTCACCAGCATATAACAGAGTGCAAACGAACTTACGAAGCA
Source organism: Obba rivulosa (assembly GCA_001687445.1). Classification (NCBI taxonomy): domain Eukaryota; kingdom Fungi; phylum Basidiomycota; class Agaricomycetes; order Polyporales; family Gelatoporiaceae; genus Obba; species Obba rivulosa. The sequence goes on from KV722363.1 coordinate 10,730, forward strand.
GGGTATGAAGGGATCAAGCAGTGCAATGAGGACATCGACATAGGTACATTATTGTAGCACACAAGCTGAGGTAGCCGACGGAGAGCGAAACGAGCTAGTCGTGGATGAGCGGAAAGGCTGAAGACATTGGCAGAGACCGGGGCCTGTGCTCACTGCCGCTTAGGCGAAGAGGCTGAGGATATCGTAGGAGGGCATCTGCGAAGCCACCGCTGTGAACAGGAGTCAGCCATAGCACTGATCGGCCATGAGATGTTGCATGCGTACTAGGCAGAAGGGAGAACTGCTCGCAAGATGAATGAGCGGAGGGTTGATTTTGAGCAGAGGTTCTGTGATGGGAAAGCGTCAGCGAGGATTGGAACAGCGTACATGCTGGTAAAGCAGGGCAGCATACTGGTCAAAGCGGGAATCGAAATTGATAACACACAGCGATAACAGGAAGAAGGCTCGAGATTATTTCTAAAATCACCCGGTCGAGGTAGAAAAACACGTTGCGACAAGCCCACTTCTCAAGCTGGGCCATCCAGATGGTGCCAATATCATTGGATGTCCTATGCGTGCCGCCGAGCGACAACGGTGACGTGCGCACAGGATACACTTCCACGTACGTCACAGCGACTATAACCGTCCGTGTCCAGGGTCCCGCACGTCGCCCTTCCACTGAGCAGTCCATAGTTATTGAACGATGTCCGCATTACTTCGCGCCGTCCAAGACGGGGAACGCACACAAAGACCCAGCGACAGACTCGCAGACGCGCAGTGCACGCCATTCCACCAAAGGTGCGCCAGCAGAGTCCGTCTGTCCATTACCATTCGTCGCATCAAGTGTCGTGGCCGCCAGCACAAGCTCCCTCCAGCTCCCTCCAGGAGCATGAGGGCACGTCCCGAGTCCATCCTGCGCTGCATCTGACTCCCCGCGCCATGCGACGTCTCCAGAGTCTGCGCTCACCCCTGCCTGCGTGCATGCCAGCTGCAGCTCTCACAACAGCATCAAGCTGCATCCCGTGTGGTGTGTCGATCCCCGTAGACCTGGCAGGAGATGACTGATCACGTATACTTCTCATATTTCCTTTATTGAACACAGCCGAAGAGCCTGCGAGAAACGAGAAGTGGAAGCGGGAAGACGAGTATTGTCCGCACACAACACTGGACAGAGAGAGGCAAGCATGAGAGAGTCGTACGGTCACAGACGTGCTGCGTGCTGCCAGAGATTCGTGCGGCGGTCGGCGTCCCTCTCGCTGCAGGAGGTGTCGTGGGTCTCCAAAACTGGCACATGCGCCTGTTTTGGCGCCAGTGGCTGAAGCGCCTGCGTCGGAGCCGCGAGGAGTGGTTTCCCCTCAATATTTCTTGACGCAGTCCAGCCTCGTCTTCATCAATCCCCTGCTGTTCACAACGTCCGTAAAAGTCGTTGATTATGTTATGCAAACTTGTTGTGATGGGCATGCTTGTCAATGATCCAACCAGCGGTCCTCGGCGGGCGTGTCCGGGACGCGGATTGCAGGTGAGTTATGTCTGCCACCCCAGAACTGATCAATCATTGACTCCTAGGTTCAAACATGCATCTGCCGGAGAAATACTTTTGGTTAATAGGACTACCTCCGTATTACAGCGGGATGTCGCCTCTTTCCGCTGAATAATGTACGCTCTTCTATAGCAGAACAAAAGCTGCTAGGTGCGAGGTTCATCGTCTGGACAGCCCCCAAGAATCTGACGGTCCGGTGCAGTTGTGTTGACTTGTTGCAGGCCGCAGCAGAAGAATTTGAGGAGCTCTTCCAGGCTTGCGATGCCGCTTCTTTCGGATTGAAACAAAGACTTCTTAGATGACAAATAGGAAAGCACGTAAATTCGATTCGAAGGACTTCGCGGTCAACCTCGACATTTACGGCCTCGGATTGCCTAATCTCATAGGCTACCGTCTCATGAACTAGACGCGACCTCAAAGAGCCATCTGCTGTGAGATGTACAAGCTCAATATCTACGGTAAATAGGCGTTGCCTCTGTCCAAAGTTATCGCGCTATCTGCCGATGCACATTGGGCCCGGCGGCTTCTTCAAGTCCCACGTCGATAACCCACACAGTGAGACCATGTTCGGGTCTCTGGTCTTTGTCCTTCCCACAACGCACGACGGCAATGCCCCGGTTTTCCGCCACAACAGCACGGAACGGACCTTTGACTCCGGCAAGCTCCTAGCCGATATTTCCGTATCCTATCCCCTTCATCATATATGTCGCACTCTACAGCGACGTAGAGCATGAAGTCCTACTCGTCAAGTCTGGCCACAGGGTCACGCTGACGTATATTCTGTACTTTGCCGATGCGATTGAATGTGGTCCAGTGATGCCTTCTCCGACCGAAGACATGTTCAGGCAGGCATTTCGTGCTCTGTTTGATGGCCCGATGTTCCTACCGAAAGATGACCACCTGGGCTTCGGTCTACGCCATCAATATCCCGCTGATACGAAATCGTCACGCTTCAAAGTGTGCTAGACTACTTCAAAGGCACTAACGCTGTGGTTCTGAAGGTGTGCGACGTCCTCAAGCTCAAAGCCTCTTGTGCAACGGTCTATCGGGACGAAGAGTACGGATGCGAGTACGGATGCGGCGGGCCTGTGGACGTGATGTGCAGTGAGATTGCTGACCTGAGAACAGAACAACGGATGGAAGAACCGCTTCACGAGCATCTGCGTAGCAATCGCAGGGGCAAGCTTCTGACTTGTGCGGCTGGACAATGGAGTAAGAAGATCGCGAAGCCCGAGGTCAAGGTCTACTGGGCCACCAAAACGCCCGAGGTCAACCTCATGAAGTGGACGTACATCGCGTACGGGAACGAGCCAGCTCTGGCCTATGCATATTTTCACATGTGTCTTCTCGTGAAAGCGGACCAAGCGGGCACGCGGGAGACGACAGGGCCCACGACCGCACCCACTCGATCCTCGTCGACTCGGGCGAGTTCAAGCTCGGAGTCAGACAACGAAGATAACTTAGATGATTCAGGTGATTCTGCTCAACTATCGCGGCTCCTTTGGTAAACCCACCCCCGATGTCAGTGCGAGCCATTGCAACTCACACAGTATATGTCAGTTTGATGGTGCTCTCTATTCACCCAGTAGTCTCAGAGATATGTAATATTAACGGCTATCAGCTCCCTATTCTCTGCAACATCCTCGTTGTCTTCTGCCAGCAGTCTAGTTTGTACTCTATATTAGAGATGCCGTCCAAGCCATTCCGTTCGATGCGGCCATCGTGCGCGGTGGTATCGGAAACATTACTTAAGTGAGTTTGGACCGATCCGGGGTGACTTGATTCTCGCTGCTCATCTGTCACCATGAATAGTATCCCACTCCACATCAGGGTCCATGTGGGTACCCAAGTCTTCGCCCATGTTATCGACGAATGATGCAAACCTCAGGCTTGCGGATTGTGATCCGATCTGTCCATTAGTATGGCGGAATGATATGTAGCTTTCGATCTCTGGATCATCAAGCGGTTCATGGCCGAGATGGCGTAAATCCAGAAGGACATGGGATATGATAATTGATGACAACCTGCCATTCGCATCAGCAAGTAGTAACCGTACTAAAAAAGCAGGCTAACGGCGTAATGAAGATGGAGGCAGTGCTGAAGACCTACGTAATGCTTTTCAGTGACCAGTGATTTTTTGATATCGCTAGAGCTCACCTCAGTCGCGATTCCTACCATATTCAGGATGTTCAAGCATAACAATAGCCTGTTGAATAGCATGAGATGATCAGCTGCTAAACCCACATTATTTCAAGCTGGTATGCCGCCTACACAAAGTATGCAGTCCCTATGTTCACGACGCTCAGAGCTTCATGTCTTATCAAAGGAAGGTACAACACACCGTCACGAAGGAGCATTGTTGCAAGGGGCGTATCGATGTTATGTCGATCAGCCATGCGCTTCGTAGCATACGTCTTGTACCAGGTTACCAGTAAGATGAGCACGTCTGCTGTAATCGTGCATATGCGGGTGGAAATTGCGACTGATGCGCAAGAGATGAGCCTATGCATCGTTAAAGCTGTACGAGTAGCTCACATCTAGCTAATGGCATTAGCGTCCGCGGGTGTGAAACTAGAAGCTAGGCTTACCTCGTGGTCTGGGCCTCGGTCAGACTGATAGACGTAAAACACGCTACGCCAATGAAGGGGATAGAGACCAGGGAATTTTTTTCGACGGCAAACAAATAGTACTGCGGGGTGGTGACAACGCATAGACGCATCAGGATGAAGCTAGCACCTTGGTAGCTGCAAGCATACTGTATTCGTTCCGACAGGAACTGCGCTCAGCGCACCGACGACCAACGCCAGCCACCAGCTTCCACCACTCACGGCATAGACACGAACGGCCGAAAACACTGTCGCGGTGAGAAGATGCATGAGTTAATGATTTGCGGTTCGGAGGATGGTTTGGATCTAACCTGCCCACAAACTCTCCAGAATGATGTCTAGGGCGCTCACAAGGTGACCTAGCTCAACGCAACTGGAAATTCCGAGAAGGGTGTTATTAGCTGGACAGGAACATAGAAGGAGAGAGATAGTACCCCTGACAGGAAATAAGCTATAGTGTCTGTAAGATAATTGAAATGGATTGACTGACCGCGATGCTCAATGTAAGTGTGGACTCCACCTTCAGGTTCGTCAAGTCTGACGTCAATAGGCCACAAATCGCCCACGTAATTAGGGTCCACCTGTTAAGGTAGAACAACATTGTGACACTGCTCAGCTTGCGCCCCCACATCAAAGCAATTTCGCGAGCGAAGTTGGTGATGTAGTCGTAGAATATCAGACCTGGGCGAGTACGCGTCAGGATCATATCTGTGTGCGTACATTCTGAAATGTACCAGCAGCCGCTACGCAACAGCAGTTGGTAATCCATCTGGAAGAACGTGAATAAGAGGAATAAGAAGAGGAATAAGAAGAGTGGTTGATGCTTACCTCGTTTGAATGAGGTCTAAGACCAGCGAAAGTTCGTCCTGATAAGACATATACGGGCTTGACTTCTTGCCGGCAGATATGGTGGGTTTGCGGCCAATTAGCGCGCCATACCGAGCCTTTTATGTCGCCGCATGAATGAATGTGGCAATAGCATCTGCTGGGCGTAAACAACATCGGAGACCGCGCAGCAGGACTCACCAGTCATACGGTACAATAGAGGCAATTAGCAGACTGTCGCGTACCCACTCATAAGGTCATAAGGGCAACCATCTACTCGTGCATATGGTCCCATTGCCTCTTCTGTACAGACTGTAATCATTTGTAGATAGGCAAAGATCTTTGCAACACTCCGTCCTGGCGACATTGAGTACACGACTTCCCAATTCAGCCATATGCGAAGAGTCTATGCCAGTTATGTGATCACATATAGCCTTAAGAGACTTTGCTTGACGTGTACGCAAGACACGTTCAGTGCGCAATCGGGAACTACGCGACATGACACGTCGAGACACTTGCGCACCTGAGGGGAGTTGAGCGGACCACGCAGATAACATAGTTTAACGCGAATGGCAGTCAAGGTGGCCCTCCACTGAGATGAGATGACTCGCGCGAACTGCTCATTTGATGAGCGCCATGTGGGGCGCTTGCCACGGCAAACGCCGACAAATTTGCAGCAAGGCTCGTCTTGAAAATGCATTATGGCTGAAGCAGAATGATACGCCGAAAAAACTGCAGGTCGGATGAGATGCCCTGATCGAAATCAATCTTTGTGTATGCTGACGGGACAACTCGGACCAATATAATCTACGTAATTTCCTAATGTTTGTGTCCTCTCAAAGCATGGATTAGTGCAATCAACAAAGTCCACGAGTCAGCTCCTCTTATATACTTCGCTACCTCAAAATAAATCCACACACAGTATTCTCCGCGATTATCGATGACTGAGACCGATTGAATGATTTTTTCACAAATGAAGTTACCGTGATTCAGTGCAGCATACAGATGGTCTACGGGCACAATCATGCAAACTATGTGTCGTTTCATATATAGCAAGATGCTTCGTTGGGTATCAATAAATAGTGCTAATAAGGTATATTCATTGTATATAGCGTGGCAGTTGATTCATCTCCATCCATTCATGTAGCCCCATGTCTGGATTCGGGATTTGTGTCGTCAAGGGATATAGCATGTTATGCCTTTGATGTATCGCATCAGGGACTGCGCAGCTTGTGCTCGGAAGCGCTTGTTTGCATATGTCCGACTCAGGTGACTCTCCGCGATGGTAAAGTTCGTGTGCCTCTTCCGTAGTAGAAAGAATTGACCTTGCCTCATCTTCATCTTCCTCCCGTTGCATCATCTTGAACTTCTTCACTCGCCTTCGCAATAGAGAAGGATATCTGTACACCGCGATGGTGAGGCTCCAGAATGGTGCCAGCGCCAGAAGTGTAGCGGTGATCTGTCCGAATCCGCCGAAGTTGTTCTCGCCGCTGTATAGACAGTTGTCGCGTCGTTGCTCCTCAGAAGCTGCGTATCGTGAGTCGGATATTATCGAAAATAAGAAAGTTCCAGTCATCACGCACCGAAGATGAATAATATCCAGAGTGCTAATGAGACGATGTTAATTCCCAGTACAAACTGCCCGACGCGGTTTGTTCGAGTAGGAATGGATACCCAGAGGTCATGGATAAGCTGTCGCACGATTGGATGCTGGGATGGTCCGCTGGCTTGTGTGGAAATGCTGGAGCGCGAGGGGATGTCCTGGGCGAGATCGGGACTAGTCACAGCGAGCACAATCGTCAGGAGTAGAGTGATTCCGAGAGAAAACAGAAGCCACAATGGCCAGACCCAGAAGAAGTTATTATTGATCTCCTTTGCAGTAAAGTGGGCCCAAAACAGGAGAACGACGGTATCTCCGTTGCACTCAGGCTGGCTATAGCCGTCCCAAGAGACAAATAGGACAAATCCCCACGCCCATTGCAGAACCACCTTGAACATAGATGAGCACCCCGTGAACTATGTTTCGGAATGCGTATTGAATACCTGTGTGAGAATGGCTAGAGCCAGGATAGTGCGTTTGCGCTGCTGATCAGCCTTGATGCGCTTCTTCTGCCGGTTGGATTGGATGTGGAGAAAGAGCTCCTCACCATCCTCTTCATCAGAGATGTCGTGCATGGACGCCGCATGCCGTACTTCTTGGATAAAGTACTCGTCCGGGCGCAATCGCCACACCGGGAGCAACGGGGCCACCGCCAACGAACTTAGACAAGAGATGGTCGCAAAGCTAAGAAAAGTTCGGATTCAGCCACACTCAGTTAACATGCGGGAAACGTACTTGAGAATCAGAGTCGCGTGGTGTAGGGAGAGGTTTTGTTGGATCTTGGAGACGATGGCGCCTATGACGAGTGCTGCAGTCAATATGGTGCTTGCCCAGGCGCTCGCCATCGACTCCCGCGGCGACAAGATCACTAGAAGAGCTTCGTGGGGGTGAGAAATTCTGTCTCATTCGCTAGCGAAACAAGCGTTGCTTGCCACTCACCATTTACAGCGCTCTGAATGTAAAACGCGACCCTGACACCGATACCGGCGAGGTCAGTATTGGCATCTATCGCTGTGCACGTACTGCTCAGGCTCGTGCAACAATTCACGCCAACCAGCGTTGTGCTGTTCTGAAGACAGATCATGCAGGGGTTATCAAGAGTGAGGGGGCGTAAGGGATGAACCTTCGTAATATTCACGTCAGATAGCTTCAGTCGCAGAATGAGAGACTCATCGTTAGGCGAGGCGGGGATGAAAGGTGCGTCATTTATGTACTCTACGTCTCCAGTCTTAGATAGCGATTGATGCCCTGCTGTCGCGCAAGGGCATCTTCGGCACACGAGCACTGCCCCGACAACCAGGGATAAAGAACTAGCGGGTTTGCGCGCGGTGATAGCCTTGTTCACACACTCGACAGCGTTGGCTTGGGCAGGGCCGGAAACAATGTTGCCAGGTCATATAGCACATTATACGTCGACCAATGTACCACTACCCCGAATGTGGCGGCTGGAAGTCCAGTACCTAGCGTAGCGGTGCAGATGAATGGCACTTGTGGAGCACTGTGGCAGAATAGCATTATCTTTGAGGTCCGTCCGCATGTTGTACAGCATCGTTATCGCTTAGTTGACCAGCTGTCGCCTCTGTGACAGTTGGGCGCCCTAGTACAGGCTGGACACTACGATGACTGTGCTCATGGCTTCCGCGACGTACAGACATTAGCGGTCGTCGGTATGTATGTCAACAAGGACGCACGGAAGACACGAGAGAGCAGCATCCGGGTACGTTCCTAGCCGCCGTATTGACGTACGGGGGAGTTCGAATACGGAAAACCGCTCTGAACGTCTACTGCTATGGCCAATGCCGTTTTAGTATTCCGCTGCGCAGACATAGCCACGGTTAAGCTCGTAGAATGCTCCGGCCATAACATTTGGGAAGACAGGGTCGTTTGCAGCTGCTTTACGTTGACGTGGGGCTCGCACAATAGCCTCAAATCTGTCTCCAACGTCAGTGCCTGCTAAGTCTGGCCGGCGCCACCGGGCTTGCCAAGCACTCGACTCCGACGAACTCCGCCTGGATCAAGAATTCCGTGAGGACCTTGTTCTGAGTCCACCATAATTTCGTTGCGAACTTGAAGCTTGGGGATCTAGGAATATACCCTGTTCCGTTGCTGCACGCAATGTCTAGGAGCCTACGTCAGCCTTCACAAGGTCAACCTGTGCAGGACACTAAGACCCCAGAACCCGGGACACTGCGGTATCATTGGGGTGACTGACACGGCATTTCAAACCAGGGACGACAGCTTGCCGCCCGAGCTCCGCTTTGTTCGTCCCGGAACTAATGTTTCAAGGCAGCGCCACGCACGAGAATGGCAGTGATAGTGATATTTCTACTCTGGATACTGGGCTTACTACAAGCATGATCCTTTCGCTCTCTACGAATCATCACCATTAGCATATGACTTCCTCAGCAACTGCCTTCAGGAGCGTTGAGGATCGCGACCATGTACGAGGACGCATGGCTCCGACCGCTCGGTCAACGCAGAGAGTGCAGATTCATGAACCGCCGCCGTTTCGTAAGACACTCCACAAGCAAAGCCAGCGTATGCGGAGGTTCCAACAGCGATGGAAAAGTATCAAAGAGGATCTTCCGCCACAGCTGACTCGCAGACATAGTGAGCAGGAACATGCAAAACACGCATCTGGAACCTATCACTGACTTCAGTGCTATTTTATTCGATATCCTTAGTCGGAATGATTTCTATCGGTGAATCTTCACGATCTTCTTAGCCCCACGCTCGAGAGAAACTCATGTCTTCCTCAGGTGGTGTCATTGGCACAGGCCTTTTCGTTGGCTCCGCTGTGAGACTATTCGAAGATATGCTCAGTGCGACGTCAATACTCACGGTCGTCTAGCAAGCCCTCGAGAACGGTGGCCCAATTGGCGCTTTGCTGGGGTACATGATCATTGGGAGTGTCGTGTATTGTTTATGCGTTTCAATCGGCGAAATGATCGCGTTCATGTGAGTAGCTTGGTTCCCGGGAATATAAAAACCGCAACCTCATTAAACGAACACTCCTTAGGCCAAATGTCGGAGGTGTTGTGGGCCTTGCTGGTCTCTACGTTGATGAGGCCCTTGGGTTTTCTCTCGGGTGGTCTGCCTGGGTGGGTCCTTTTGCCTCTGCGCAGCGATCGGCTCACTGACAGCCGTACAAGTATAACTGGAGTGTGACACTACGTATGTTTACATATTCTTCGCCATTGGAATGACGGCTTACTCAGTTTTACATACAGCGACTGAAATTTCGGCAGCGATTTTAGTGATTGAGTTCTGGTATAAAGATGGCATTCCGTAAGTATTACTCCATATGCATTTCCCCATAGCTGACATAACACCAGGACAAAGGATGTGATCATCTTCACGTCTGTTTTTGTAAGCAGGATTCGTTCCATTTGAAGACTAAGGAACCTCATGTCCTCAAAGTTAAGCTTGGCAACTGCGATCAATCTCCTATCCTCACATCGATACGGAGAGGTGGAGTTTTACCTTTCTTCATTGAAAGTCGTCACTATTGTTGTCCTGAGTAAGGACTCCAGCAAATACCGTGGACACGTTTCTCATCACTCATCTAGTTGTGGCTGGATTGTTGATTGATCTTGGGGCGATTGGCAAGCAAGGGTATGTCTTGGTTTTAAGTAAAGCGGTTCATGTCTGAGTTTTTTGAAGCCGACTAGGGTTTAAGAATTGGACTCCGCCATTTGCAAATTACTTGGGAATCGAGGGGGCGAAAGGGTACTTTTTGGGGTTTTGGGCTGTTATGATGCAGGCAGGATTCTCTTTCTTCGGCTCCGAGGTACCAGGAATAGTGAGTCATACTAGTTCCGTGATTAGAATCATGATAAAGAGCTTCAACTCAATAGGCTGCTGGAGAAGTAATTGATGCTACACGAGTGAGTCTCATCATCTATTGGACTCCAATTCCACATCCGCCACTTTTGCGCTAACACTGTATCACAGAATGTACCACGTGCATTGCAGAAAGTTTGGATACGAATGTGAGGACGTGCAGTATCGTTTGTCAAATTAATTGACTCCTAGGAAGTACCTTATTTTACGTAGGAGCCATACTTGTGGGAGGTCTGATCGTGAAACCGTCAGATCTGTGTTTTCAACGTGGTGATTCTGCACCATGTCCTTCGACCTCGCCATTCATTGTGGCCTTTAACAAAGCGGGCATCAAAGTGGTGCGTAGCACATTCCGAACGTGTGTAGTCGATCTGAACAGCAGCAAATTGCCATAGCTTCCGCATGTGACCAACGCAGCGATTTTGTTGTCTGCATGGTCTGCTGCGGCTTCTGACATCTACATCAGCAGCCGGTTCCTCTTCTTCCTCGCTCGTTGTCGACATGCGCCCTCTTTCCTGGGGTCGCTACTGAAATATCCTCAATTTCCATCTTCGACGTCTGTAGAGACCACGGAAGATGACACTGACGACGATATTCCTTCATTCATCGACATCAGAGTACATTATCCAGAAGCCGTAGCTATTCCAGTGAGCGCCTCAATGCCGCTTGGCCGCAGGCAGATGCGAGGACCTCCTTCCAACGTGCATGATTTGGAGTCTACTGCAGAGACGGGGAAACCGTGGCTCGTTATACCAGTGTGGACTGTTTTGATTTCTGCTTCCGTCGGACTTCTGGCCTTTACTTCCAGCCAACAGGGTGCTACACAGGTTTGACAACACTGCAATATGTTTCCTCAGTCACTGATTATGTCCCAGGTATTCAAATGGCTCTCTTCCGCTGCCAGTGTTGCATCATTACAGTCCTGGATTGGCATGTTATTTACATATATAAGGTGCGTTCCGCATCTACACATGGCAAGCGCCATACGACAACGAAAGTATTTGAGTTGATCGCTGAGATGTCACTTTCATGTCGGGTATCGCTAATTCTGACCGAATTGATCGACTCACTAATTCTACCCAGATGGTTTAAGGGCACTGTCTACGCTGAAGAGAGGAATCGACGTAGAGGGGATGAGAGTCAGGAAAAAGTTATGAGCCAGATTGATCTCATCAAGAAGAATCGGCATAAGGGGCAACCATACGTACGCCAGTCGAAGTGGAATGATCTGTTCTCGAGCTCAGACGGTTGAACAGCTGGCCTGGTATGCATTCAGCATGTGTACACTGATTTTACTCACAAGCGGATGGTAAGTCCAAAACTTGGGGTGTAAATGTCTCGCTTACCTCTCATTGGTCACTGCAGGAGCGTATTCATCAACAGCAATTGGCACATCGGTAGTGTTCCTGCCATGCAGTTGTACGCATAATTAATGATCCGCATCTTCGCCGGTAGCTCTTGTAGACGGGGATCCGCCGCCATCTCATGCACCAGGAACGTTTATTACAGACCCTGTACCTATCTTCCTGTCATCATACATTCCCCTCGTGAGTATTGTCTAGCTTTTATCTGAGCTAGCTGATGCTACTCAAGCCTTACAGCCTATCTTTGTTCTACTGGCACTGGGATACAAGCTCATCAAGCAGACCCGCTTCATTAGAACCGAGGATATGGATTTCTCGGGGGACGGAGCCGAAAGAGTTGAAGTGCCGGACGGGGAGCCTCAGAATTTGTGGGAGAAATTCCTACAAAAGATACATATGATTTGATAGATAGTATTGTAAATGCAGTCTCCGTGTTAGCACTCGTTATTTTATTTCTTGGCTCTGCGAACTGGATTTTCACTGTCGCATCGATGATCAAGGCGGTCCATGCTGCCGCGCATCTTGGGCTATTAGAAAAATATAATTTGACTGGGCGTGCTTTTCGAGTCTTTCAGGGCTTGCTGGCGGCTGTCGCAGCCTTTTGCGCTCAGCAAAGTCGAGAAAGCGCCTAAAAGCGACGCGAAAGGCGTCAAAGCGCTCAAGAGCAACACCGATATTTTCCTGATGCTGCCTTTTACCATGGCTTCTGATCGGGGCCGTTGACGTATCGACCCGAATTCAAGAGCTTGTGCATTCTATGAGGTAATCGGGAATTCGGCACTGGCATCAATGGAGATACTTTGAACGGCAAACCTTTGCCCTTACTTCCCCATCTCGAAGACTATTAGCTGCAGTAGTCGCATCCAATCACCGGGGTTCTGCAGTAGTGAACATGCGACTTGTCTTGCAAACCGTTCGGGCAGGTATATCTGTCAAAGTGTCTTGATGTGTGAAGGGACATTCTTATACCAGCTGTCCGCAGGTAGCTTGTTCTTGAGCAGGTGTTTGTCCCATCTAGAACGTGAGGGAGTCTGGTGACAGTCCATTTTGAGTTTGCTATGCTGCGCTGAACGAGACGCGCAGTCACTGCGGTAATAAGCCAACTGTAAGCAATTTCACTTGCACAACACGTTGTAGGCATGAGGCGGTCAGAAGCACGGGACAATCTGCAGGAAACGATGTCCTTCCAGTACCATACATATATAAGAATCTGAGAATTCCTTGTGTTCTGAGCTCCACCCCTCACCCATAACCCCAGCTGTGCTCTCGAGACTTTACACAATGTCCTATCGCCCTTACAGAGGATATAGATCTTCTAGCTATGATGATCCTCGCGCGTCTACCGCGTTGTCCCTCCCCCCAGACCGCGATCTTCTCGAAGGCCTGAGCGTAACACCTCTCCAAGTGCTCGAGAAGCCGAAGGAGATGGTGGGGCAGGACATCCAACTCAAGGACTTCCAGTATATTGGCTCTTACAACTGGACGAACTCTGAAAGACCCACAATCATCGTTCCCGGTGAGTGGCACATGCAACAGAGTCGGAAATAGGCGTACCAACAAAATCGAGTAAGGCTCTCCCCCTGAATGGCGCAATAGAACTCCGCCATTCAGTGTTCCTCGAGACAGTGGGGCCAGATTCGTGGACCAGAATGGATACAGAATGCCTCGCGCCACTTTGTATCCTCTGTTCCGCGCAGTCGACGTTGTCTCGGAGGAGGAAGCTACGGGTGCGATTGACTGGTCTTCGGTTGACTTTGTCACCGACCGGAACGGCCTGCGCAAGCTCCTTCGGTGGATCCAGGATAGCGACGGGTCTGCCAAGGAGTTCCGGATTGACACCCAGCTCGCTGGAAAGCGGACCGTCTTGCTGAACCGCTGGGAGAAGCGCACCAGAGAGAATGCAGACTTGACGAAGTTTACATTCGGGATCAGCTTTGAGCGCGAGAACACGACTCCTGCCCCGGGCTGCGAAGGCGGCACGGGACATCATCGGATTGTCAACTATGTGAGTATGCTGGGCTCTGGGAATCGTCTCGTGCAGTGACTGATAGCAACAGGACTTCGATGGCTTGAATATGGTAGTACGGTTCGAGGTCGATGCATGTATCGCGGCGCCCCGCACGCACACCACGCCGAAGGCATCGACCGGAGTAGACGATCTGACGAACCTTCTATCTGGCCTAGGAGTCTCCTCCAACACGGCCAGCACGAGAACCGCCACAGACACCACCAAGGCTGCCGCCGATGAGCTCAGCGTCGTCCGCGCCGGAACACAGGTGCCGCAGAGCTCCATCGTCGAGATGACGACGCGGTCGAGGAACTACGTGCACACGTTCGACTGGGCGGACGCGTACCCGCAGCTCTTCCTCTCCCAGACCCCCAACCACTTCCTCGCCGCGCACGCCCGTGGCAGGTTCGAGAGCATCGCGAAGAGGACGCTCGGGTCTCCGGAGATGCGGAGGATCGACGCCGCCGCGCAGCCTGCATTCAGAAAGCTGCGCCGAGCGCTGCGGGAGATCCAGGCGCTCGTGCAGGAGCACGGGCAGCGGGGCCGTCTCACGCTCGTCTGCAAGAGTGGCCGCATGGAGGTGTTTGCGAGGGAGGGCGAGGACGGCTGTCTCTCGGACGAAATCTTGGAGCGCTTCGAGGTCTGATCGCCGCCCGCGTTGTGTGTCTCGACACATGTTTTGTACGATATCGCCGTGGAATGGAGTCTCGCAGTCTGGATCCGGTGTTCAGCCCATGTGCGCGCCACATGTCCCGCAGGAACCCGTCTCCACCGTTCTGCGCCTTTCGTTCACCGTTCTGGCAGCGTCGGCAGAATGGATCGAGAGATCGAGGTAGAGGGCAAAGGGGCGCGCCCGCGCTGGCGGCCGCGCCTGTCGTTGGCAAGGCAGGTTGCTAAAGACAGAGCTCTCCTTGGCTCGGGGAAATTGCGGAAGGCAGCAAGCGCTCACCGCTTGACATGATGCTCCGTAAGCATATATCTTCGATTCCATGTCCGCGACGTTGCACGGCCATCGGAACTCAGCGATAAGGAACTATGGGCGCCTGCGCGTGGGTGGCGGAGGACTGAGGGCGCATCGGGCCGAAAGCGAGGGCGAGTGAAAGACGTCGTCCTTGTGAAGTGGCGCGCGGCAGAGGAGAGGACAACGTCGCATCGCATTGATAACAGCACGACGTCCAGGCGGCTACACTGTGCAGCCGTGGATAGCTGACAATGCCACCTCCTACGGGCCGATATGCACCTTATCCGTAGATTGTGCAGGTCAGCCGTGTGGGGGCCATGGAGTGCACGGAGAATCTGGTGGTGCCAGAACACGACTAGGATATGCAGAAGGCGCCCGAGGAGCCGAAGGTTCGTAGCCGGATGCACGAATAACGTCGACAGCCGTGCATTTCGGGACATCGCCAGTGGAGCGCTCGCGCCGAGGGTGAATTCCGGGTGCGACAAGCGTGCGGAACATCGCAGGGCGTCCACGCCGACGCTGCAATCGTATGGACATGAGAGCAGAGTGACACAGGAATGGAGGGAGTGAAAGCCGCCGGGCAGCTTGAACAGGAGCGGGGTGAGACCCTTAAAGTATGCGCGAGATGATGACATCGGCCCAGCCCAACGGGGCAATGGCTGATGGAACTCGTTCGTATTTTATGACCGGGATGCATCGTCTGATTGCCTGGTGCATACCTAGTTGTGTTGAGACGATCCTCTTCTGACCAGCGTGCTCGAGAGCGAGAAGTACACTCGGTAGAACAGTGTTCATTTAGATTGCTTTGAGATCGGGGAACCGCCATTCCGCGCACTGCGTCCAGACCTATTCCATGAGATGTCATAGTTCATCGGGCGCACACAAAAAGCGACACTGCGGTCAACACGAGGCGGCTGAGTGCAGTCGTGCCAACACCTCCATGAAACACGTTTGCGCGAAGGAAGGTGCATTCCCGATCTAGACAACTCTTCTCGCACTGACTCTGCCAAGGGGGAGATAAACTTTCCTATAACAGAGACATGGCTACCATAGCAGCATGGAGCCTTGCCACGGTGTGTCATAATTTTTGTGTGAGCTAAACATGTCGCATTTAACATTAAAACTTCTAGTGCGGACCGCAGCACGATCAGACTGCGGAGAAACCAAGGTGCTGCGAGCAGGTGGAGACGTGCAAGCGTGGGCACTGATTTGCAGCCGTGGGCACGAGAGCGCGAAAATGGCTGGCGGTGCAGGGGCCTCCGGGCATTGCGCAGTCGGAGCGTACGAGCGGACAGGAAGCCCCACCTCGCATGCTGTCCATGTCGCAGCGAAGTACGTACGTGATCAGGAACAAAGTCTTCGTGGCGACGCGCTGCCGCAACGGTTATAAACAGCATCCCACGTCGAAGGACGCGTTCGCGGGCGGCCGATAAGCGTGTGGCACGGCGGCCCTTTCGCAGGGGCCAGGTGCGGTGCGTTGTCCAGGGGGATTGTCGTCGCCCAGACGAGTTGATGAAGTCATACTACAATGGGCGGCAGTGCGCAGGCTAGACCAGAAGGGCGTGAAGAGAGGCAATTGCAAAAGCGGGCGGGCGCATGGCGTGACAGTGTGCGCACACGTCGGAGACGGGCATAGCATCGGACAGCCTGATCCTGGCGAGTGTGCCTGTCGAATGCGGTCCCCAACGCATCAGGGGCATACAAAGATAGATGGAGAATTTCGACGCAGAACATGTTCAGATAGACGGAGCGGCTGACATGGAATTTCCTCCGGCAGGTCCCGCGAGAATCCTGCGAGATTGACTCGGCGAGATGCATGAAATGCGGCAATGCCGTGGCGGGGCTCGATCTCCCGATCGGACAGGATCCACAGGTTGTGAGACGCGGTGGATGCGCGGAACGAGTGCGCGCAGTATGTTCAAGGCGAAGGATGAGGGTCCTGAGAGAGGGCTGTGGCCCTCTTGAGGGCTGTTGAGGACCAGGGAAGATACGCCGAGCAGTGAATTGAGTGAGAACAGCATCGTGCTTGCAGACTAGAGAAGCCGAGGGAAAGTTGGATAACGATTGAGAGAGCGGTGTGGGCGCCTGGATGGCTCCAGATCCATCCGGATATCATGGTCTGAAGATAGGTTGGGCGTACATGCCATTTGCAGCGGCTGGGGGTAGCTCTATCCAACACCGGGTAACGGGTGTTGCTTTCGGCAAGGCTTGTGTGAGAGCCCGCCTCGAAAGAGAGACGAGGGCATGGGTAACAGAACGCGCCTGTGCCAAGAATCGGGACAAAATGGGAGACGGCTATTCAGTCGCTTTCTATTTACCTCGGTGGCGTTCCATCTGCTGAAAGGGTGTGCATAGGAAGACGAGTGAATGCGAGCTCATGTCCGGCGAATTAGGGTATTCAGAGCGCGAGTCAAATGCCAGGACCGGCTGGCCACACGTGATGGCAGACATATGTCGAGGCGGGCAGGCTTCACGGGAGCAGCATGCAGCCGCAGAGAGCATGAACACGCATTCATTCGCATTCACTCGCGCATTGGGGGCAAATGTGGGCGAAAATGCAAGGGGGGGCGGAGGAATGTCGGGGGGCTGACGCAAGGGGGCTGGGAACAGAAGGGAAGGTGCCAGGGAGTGCCTGCGTGTGTCCGAAGACGGAGAGAAGATGGCGAGAGAACCGAAGGCCAGCAGAAATCTCGGACTATTACAATCTTGAAACTCCGCACGGCGGACGCGCGCACACCGCGGGCGCCTCCCGAACTGACGCGGCCCATCATCTCCTCGACTATATACGTCCGCGACTATATACGCCTCCCCATCTCGCCCTCGTCGCTACTCGTGTGTATTGCCAGTTTGCACGGCTGGCTTACTTAGCCGTTTGTTATCAGCGAACCTTCTAATCCCCACCGCCATGCCCGACGGCTCCTTTTCACACCCTCAGCAGAGGCAGTTCAACCCCTACTCGGACAACGGCGGCACCATCCTCGCCATTGCCGGTGCGGATTTCACCGTCATCGCGGGTGACACGAGGCAGAGTGAGGGCTACAGCATCCAGACGCGATACGCTCCCAAGGTCTTCAGACTGTACGCGCGTCCTCCCCGCCCCCGGCGTCTCGCTGACCCAGCGCTACAGCACCGACCGCGCCGTCCTCGCCGTGAACGGCTTCGCCGCCGATGGCAACATGTTCGTGAAGAAGGTCAAGCAGCGGCTCGAGGTGTGTCCCTGCGTGCGCCGTGTCCTGCAATCCGCGCGCTGACAAGACCTGCAGTGGTACCGTCACGCGCACGCAAAAGACATGCCCCTCCGTGCCATCGCGCGACTGATTCAGACCATGCTGTACGCACAGCGCTTCTTCCCATACTACGTCTACAACATCTTGGGAGGCATCGAGGAAGACGGTGCGTCTCTCCGCGAACCCCGGTCGCGTGCGTCACTGACCTCACACCCAGGCTCTGGCGCGGTCTACTCCTTTGACCCCGTGGGCTCCTACGAGCGCGAGGCGTGTCGCGCGGCCGGCGCGGCACAATCGCTTGTGCAGCCGTTCCTGGACAACCAGGTATGCCATGCTATCTGAGGACGTTCCCCCGACGTCTCCTGCGTGATCCGACCGTCGCCCGACTTACACCCGTTTGCCCGTTCCCAGATCTACTTCAAGAACCAGGCCGCAGCGCCGAATCAGTCACATCCGGCGCATCTCCCGCTGCCTGACGTGCTCTCAATCGTCATCGATTCGTTCACGAGCGCGACGGAGCGGCACATCGAGGTACGCGCCCCGTTCCTGTTTATGCCGCGCAAACTGTGCCTGATGTCTTATCTCTGCAGGTTGGCGACGGCCTCGAGATCTACGTCGTTCTCGCAAAGGGCCGGAGCGCGCAGGGCCTGGAGGGCGCGCGCGGCATCCAGGAGCTGAGCACGAAGAGCGACGGCGACCGCGTGTTCGTCATCCGGCGGGAACTGAAGAAAGATTAGCTGTTGTATTACATGCTTTCTGGACCTCGCAATGGACACATTCTTCTTGCCTCTGGCATCGTAGATTGCATAGTGTCTAGCGGCCCCCCTGCGGCGCCGCAGCGGGGATAATGTAATTATATTGCGTCTCTAGAGCTGTATACTACGCGCCGCACGACGCCCCCCGTTCATCGCACGAAGCAAAACTGAGCGCTAGAAGAAGCAGCTATGCTGCGTATGATGGTGCCCGTCCTACTGGCGGCGGCGGGCGCAGTATGCCCCGCCGCGTCGCCGCCCCCATGTGTGGGTGCGCGTTCTCAGCCGCACGGAAATAGAGTGTGTTCGAGCGCGGTGTGAACGCGGCACGTCAGTAGAACCTCCGCGGAATAGATCGAATACCACCGAGCCCTGGACGAAGCGTGCGGCCTGCATACCGTAACATAGCGGGGAAACGCATTGCACAGGTGACATACGCTGGAAGGGCGTGCAGGCGTTGTGGCGTGGGCGGGTTCCGATGCGAAGCGAAGTGGGGCGCGTCGGAAGGCCGCCCCTGGGAGCTACTATAGCCCCGTATGGCGGCGCCCCGGACGTCAGTGTGCATGCGGCGGGCAAGGAAACGTACGTCGCTGTGCGGACGCTGCGAGTGCGTGCAGACCGCAATTCAGTCGCGGTTTTATAGCGTCTCGCGCGAGGCGTGCGCCGCGAATCCTCGGGAGAACCGCACGGGTGTGCAGACGCGGCCGCCTGGGTTTCGCCATCCGCCTGCCTCGCGGAAAATTATCGACGCGACGCAGGGGCGACTGGGCGTGCTGCAGCGCGCGGCGAGGCGACCTTGGCCGGCCGGGCTGCAGCTCTCGGGCGCGAAGCCCCGTCCCCGCGACGAGCGAGCCTGAGCCTGCGCGGCGTCATCTGATCGCAGCTCGGACCGGACGCTGGACGTCATCGCCCCTCTCCCGCTCGAATACCGTGCAGGACAGCCGGCGCGAGGACGCGCGATGTCTCGCGCGCAGTGTTGTGCTGGTGCGCCCTGGCGGGGAGCCGTGCGGAGGCGAGCGAGATAAAAAGGAGTCACGAGCTGCGCGTGTGCAGGAGGACGGGGCGGCGAGGAGAGTTCAGTGCCTCGAAATCCGGCGATACAGAGAGATAGACATCGCGATGCACCGTTCAGGTGAGAAGGTGTCAGATTGGGGTCAGCTGCTTTGCGGCATTGTGCAACGGCTCGGCGAGCCACGCGCAGTGACCACGGCAGCACCGGGGAACTGGAATAACGTGGGGGGAGTGGCTCGCATCGCCATGTCGATGGATACGTCCGGTCCCCCTAGAGTGATAAAAGCCGGTCGAGGTCACATAGGACAGAAAGAGATGAGGCTGACCATGCGACCACATGAGACTGCATTGGAGTAGCGCGACGCCCGCTTTGCCGCGAACTAGTCTGACCGCTATCTGACGCGCTACAAAATTTGTAGTTCGAGATGTCAAGAACGTCTTCTGGACCGGACATGAACTGACGTGAAGACATGCTCAGCCGGCTAAAGACCGGGCTAAGGCTCTGCGCTCGACCCAGCGAGCGCAGATCACCTCAATTGTGCAGCTCGTGACTGCAGAACTACGGATGTATGATCGCTCGGTGAAATACACTGAAGACCTTGGCAGCAAGTAGAAAAACAGCCAATAGCAAATTCCTTATGATTAGCCACTCACGAGGAGTCCAAGTATAGCACCTGCACGGATGTGGATCGTGGATTCGCGGCGTGACGGTGGCCCACACATACGACCTCATGGGTTTTGGCATATGCATATGGAGGTTGCCAATTTCCTTGATACCTGCGACATATCCTGCGATGCTTATGCTCGAGAATAGTAACGGCCAGTGGTCATGCTGCAGCGCCAGCTCGACGGGCCAGATCACATGGATAAATTCCACTTTATCCCGCGTGTGGGCTGTGATGTCTATGCCAAATCGTTCATTAATCTTCTCGCAGTATTTGACCATGCGGGATCACTCACTGCCAGGAACAGAACTTTCTACGGTGCCTCGCCAAACACACCGAGTGACCGAATAATGTGACTCACGCATGACATCACGGCGTAACTTGCGTGACATGACGTTTTGGTTTCAGTCACGATTCGCTGAAGACAAGGACGAGCAGTCTAGGTTGCGAACTCATGGCAAGGCATATGAAAAAGATAGCTCGAGGTCGACGAGAATCTGAAATGCGTCGTCGAGAGGGATTGCAAACGGTCGGATGGCGCGCGGGCCGCAAGGGGTTGGCGGTTGCCACGCCAGGCAAAAACACAACCAAACACGTTCCTTACCTCCCCCTCCCACCTCCCACCGTCGCAGACGCTGCGCTCGACGTCGCCCGCAATCTGACCCCGACCTCGTCGTGCTCGGCTTTGTACCCTCAAGATGATCCTCACCTCGCTCCTCGCCCTCTTTGCCTCGACGGCGCTCGCGCAGCAGGCCGTCCAACAGACGACCACTACTTACTTTGGGACGTGGAGCTCTGGCAGTGGAAATGTGCTCACAGGCCCGGTGAGTGCCCCTCTGATCGTGCTCACTCCATGGGCATTGCGCAAGGGTATGAGTGGGGGACTGCTCCCTTGACGGACGAGAGGACAGCGATCCGTGCTGCATTTATGGGCTTCATGTTTTTGATATCCATGCGCGCTACTTTCCGACCTCGGTTCGACAAATTCCTTGCGAACACGGATGTGGAAGGGCTGCTCGTCTTTATCCAAGCCTACCTCGTACAGTGGGGCACGATGGTGTGGCGGAGACGCAGCGCAGGGTTGTGTTATTTCGGTCGCGTCCACCGACGCAAGCAATACAGGCACTATACTGTCTGCTGTCGACCTCGGCGCGATCAATTGCAACACGAGTAGTTCGGTGTGTTGCGTGAAATAGCCGCTCAAGGCGTTCCCCGTCCTTCTCGGAAGACGTGCAGTTATACTCCACGCCAGTGCAGGGCTTCCAACACACATTGCTGGCTTTGCCCCTCTTCACGAGTTATATCTCCTCGTATAATCCGGTCCCTTTTCATCGATGGGATCGGCTATATCGCGTAGTTCCGTGGATCCATTCTGTCCATTCTGCCACCAAGTCACTTTCGGCGTAGCGCCGAGACCTCGACCCGAATTTGTTGTTCTGGCTCTGTCCGAGCAATTGCTGACCTGCGTTACCTCTGTAGGGCTTCGCCAACCCTGCTAACGAGTCATTCAACTATCCGCCAACAACTGGTATCTCTTACTCCTTGTGAGTTTCACGCATTACCTTGGTGACCATTGTGGTCTGTGCTGACGAGCCGTAGCACCCAAGACGGCTTTTACGAAACTGCACGATACCGTTTCAACAGTAATGGTATGCTTTCCCTCTTCTTCATCTTGATATTGCGTA
The DNA here is from genome assembly GCA_001687445.1 of Obba rivulosa. Lineage (NCBI taxonomy): Eukaryota > Fungi > Basidiomycota > Agaricomycetes > Polyporales > Gelatoporiaceae > Obba > Obba rivulosa. Next base: position 32,796 of record KV722363.1, read on the forward strand.
CCAACTCTATTCCAGGCTCCATGCCGAACTGCATTTCTGCCAATCTCGTCTGGCACCACGGAACGTATCAACAGCAGCCCAACGGCTCGATTGTGCTGACACCTTTCGGCGACGGGTTCCAACAAGTCCAGGACCCGTGCGCGCCCGTTTCGAACTTCGTCCAGAACTACAACGTCACGGAGCTTCTTTCTACATGGGCGGTGACGCAGGATCCGATCCTCGGCTCGCGTCTCTTCCTGTACCAGTTCGACGGCACCCCCTGGCCGCCAATGCTCTTCATGTCCGCGACCCCGAACATGCTCCCCACACGCTCCCTCCGTAACATCTCCGCACCCGTTGTCATCGCCAAGCGCTCAACGAACGATGGGGACAGTGTGCGCTTGTGGGGTATCAGCGGCCTCGTATCGAGCGCGGTCGCGGCGGGGCTCGCGTCGCTCTTGCTGTAGGCGGTAGGCGGGCTCTGACTTCGTGCGGACGGACATCATCTGCTTCTGATCTTCCCGATTTCTCTTCATCTTGCTCGCTGCGTAATTACCTCCCGCGACCCCGCTACATGCCCGGACGCGTCTGACTTCTTTCTCCCGCTCGCGCGTGCGACGCGCGCCGGCGCGGAGTGGACCTTTTCTTGTGATGTGGCATTGTGATACCCTCGATCGTAGCCATGCGTTCGATACACGAACTGTAATACGCGCTGGATGGTATGGCAGCCTAGTTAGAGCGTTGGGCTTACTCAACTCCATACGATGCGTACTCATTCAGCCATCCTTGCATTATGGACGACGGTTCTGTCACTTGCTTACTTTAACGCGGGACGCAGTGAGGCAGGGAGCAGTAATGCGCGGAGCAACCGCCTTATTATCTCGGAGAGAAGGCGATAAATCCACTTCATCAATTGAGGCACACTTGAGGCACACTTCAACGACCTGCAACGCAATACTATGTACGTGCGGTAACGCCCCTGTGATGACGAGCGGCAAGGACGACTGCTCGCTCAGAGTGGAAGTGCGTTACCCAAATCGGACATGTCTTGCAGCCCTTCCTCTGTCGTCATAAAGACATGTCGACACGTCCCTTGCCTTCTGACATCATCTGTCTTCTCTGCCCTCGTGGACGTCATTCAGCGCAGGATCAGGGCAGACCAGCGAGCTATAAAAGTCAGGCAATCCAACGCATTCCCACAACCCTCATCCCTCTCTCCCTGGGCGATCTCGCGCGCTCGAAACCATTCATTAGCGCCTTGCTCCTATCTGTCTGGGGCATTCGTGTAGTTAGTCAGATTCAGTCTCCTGTCCTGCACTCGACCGTCGCCTCTTTCTCAGCGGCGGCGCATTCAATCCCGAGCCGCGCGAATACATCCCAGTTCCCGTTGCATGTCATTCCTCATGGATGGCTTCCATGGTGCAAGCGGTCCATCACGCAACCGGGTCGTGCATGTACTCATGCATTCCCGCAAATCGACTGCGGGCCTTGACAGGCCTCGACGCGCAGCGACGGGTGGCTGATACCGCGGCACCGGGATATGCTTATGAAATCGTTTCCCATCCGCCAACCGCCACGTAATCTCGCTGACACCCGCGACCCTGGCTTAGTGTGGGCGAGAACCACTGCTCATCGCAGGCCATAAAAGCGCAAGGATGAGGCCACCATGCATTCCTACTCCAACCTCCCTATCTCCATACATCTCTTCCTACGTCAGCAATGTCGAAGAAGAACGACGAACGCAAGAGCATCGTGGTTGTTGGTGGCGGTCCTGCTGGCTCTCTGCTGGCGCGCGCACTTTCTGCGAAGCTTGACGCGTCCAAGCACGACCTCATCCTCATCAATGACCGGCCGTTCAGTATACATCTTGTTGCGGGGGCACGGATGACCGTGACTGAAGTGGACCACCTTGAAGACGCAGCGCTCCTTCCCTACGATAAACTCTTCCACAATGGCAACGGCCGCTTTGTTCAGGGACGCGTCACTGCCATCGAGGAGGAGGCTGCTGGCCAGGGCGGCGTGGTCGTCCTCCAAGATGGCGAGCGTCTCTCATATGATGTCCTCGTGCTCGCAACCGGATCATCGTGGTACGGTCCACTGAACTTTCCCTCGAGTGACGCCGACGTGCGTGCCCACGTGAAGACTTGGAGGCAACATTATGCAGACGCCAAGGATATTGTGATCGTCGGTGGCGGTGCTGTTGGTATTGGTGAGCCGGTTCTACTCGTATCCGTGTCGCACGGCACTCATTGTGTATGATGTAGAAACCGCTGGCGAGATCCGTGACACATACCCTGTAAGTTGGCTTAATACATCCCCAATGTCGCGTGCTTATGACAGATGTAGACGAAGAAAATTACAATTGTCCAGGGCAGTGATTTGCTGCTCAACCCCGTATATCCCCCCAAGTTCCGGAAGGACCTCGAAAAGCGTGTGCGCGCGAAGAACATCGACATCGTCTTCGACGAGTACATTGACAGCATCCCAGAGCCGGGCACTATTGGTGTGACGACACGCAGCGGGAAGAGCTTCGCCACTGCTGATCTTGTGGTACGTGTTGGCTTGATTCTATGCACAATGACCCGCCCCTAATACCGCTTCTCTAGGTACCCGCACACGGGCCGCGTCCGAATACGGCGTTCATAGCGACGCTCGGATCAGACGTTCTCGATTCGGCTGGCCGCGTCAAGATCGAGCCAACCTTCCAGGTCGTCGGGCATCCTGGCGTGTTCGCATTCGGCGACATCACAGACTGGAAGGAACAGAAGCAGCAGGGCAAGATCATGTTCCACTTGCCGGTCGCTGTACCCAATATCCTGAGCTACCTAGCGGGTGAGCCTCTCAAGAAGAAGTACAAGGGCTTCTGGGAGATGATCATCATTCCCATTGGCAAGGTGCGTATCCACCGGGATGTATGCTAAAACGACAGCTAATGCGCGATGCGTTGGTAGAACGGCGGCGGCGGGTACTTTGATGTTCTCTGGGGCATCGTCGTTGGCAACTGGGTCACGCGCGTTGCGAAGGCTAAGGATCTTTTCATACCCAAAGTGAGGGCCGAATTCGGTTTGCAATGAGATTCTAGCATATTCAGCAGTATCACGACTCTACTTTTTGTCACTTTCGTTTCTCCCCGGTTACCTCGTTGTTTGCCTTGTTCCAGCTAAAGCAAAATCGGGCTTTTGGTTGATCGCTTCGTGATTGCTAGTCGAATATCTCACGCTTGATGTTCTCTTTCGTTCCCTGATGATATTTCCGTCGCTCTTCAGGAAAGGCATAATTCCGACAATTATCGATGGCCAGTCAAGTAAAGTGCCTGCAATTAATGGTCGACCGAGCATGGTAGCAAACAGGACAAGAGGCGAATATAACAAAAATGGACACTCAGGGGATTGAACCCTGGACCTCACGCAATTACATAGCACAATGCAACCTGGGCTGCAAGAACTTGCGAAGCGTGCGCGCTACCACTGTGCCAAGTGCCCGATGTGGAGGAGTTCACCACAATTATTCAGACGGTACCATGCAGATCGCTCTCTCATGTCACCGTATGCTTTTCTTCTTGCAGTCTCATCTCTACATAGGTCGAGACGATGTTATTATGATGGCGAATGCTGTATGTCACTACTTGCAAGGTCAGGATTTCGGCAGAGCATGATGCCCTCGTACAGTTCAACTGGATCCTGCCTATTCTGCTCATCCTCGATATTCATACACCAGATACGGTTTACATTGTGCAGAAGATGTCTCTAGCGGAGGAAGGTCGCCACCCTCTATTGACAGTCTACCCGTTCAGGACGAATCACTTCTTTCCCGCCTTCTTCGCTGCAGTGCGGGCTCGCGTGATCTGCTTCTTCCAGCCGTAACATTGGGTGCATGCTGGGCTACATTGAGAACCCAGCGGACTCATTCAATATCGGGACACATACCGGCTGATCCATGCTTCTTGCACTGATAGACTCCTTCCTTGTTCGTGCTCGATGCAGGAGCCTCAATGCCCTCGCGGTCGATGGGGTCGAACTGGTGTCGTCAGGCACAGGTTGAGTCAAACGTCAGTTGGGACCTACGCCAAAAAAAGTGTCGTTCTCCTCCCTGCCGTCGAAACCGCAAGTGGTGCACTGCAATCAGATACGTGAGACACGCAATGCACACACGACCGACCCTATCGACGCACCACCTCCTTGAAGTGCGAGCAGAAGAGGGCGTCGTTGATCTCAATCGATGCGGCAGGCGTCTCAGACATATCTAGAGGGTCCTAGTTGTAGCTAATGGGGCGAGGTCGCGTTGGGATCGAGGGCAGCCAGCCTGTGAAGGTAGGAACCAAAGAGGCGAGTGGTCCTGGGACGGTATATATAGGGGGATCACGCAGAAGATGCGGAAGCATTCACAATAGCAATTCCGAGCTTCTGTTGTCAATAACGGAGCCTGGATTAGTCCCTTTCATGCATTCAGGGGCCAGCTGACGGGGCTGCCGCCGCAGCTGTCTGGCCATCTGACTGCCTCCCGCCACCGATCCGCCACACTCTGCCCTTTGCAGTAACACGCCCACAATCACGTGTATTTCGAGCGACTACTCACGGCGGGTATCACTCTCGAGAAGGTTCATAAGACAAGATCATATTGAATTGTACATGTACGTGCAATCATAGGTACAAGAATGTGTTGCTAGGTGTGGCGTGGAGAAGAAGTGAAGTGGACAGAACATTCATCCCCCTGACGCTTGGCGCTTCAATTGGCGGAACCGGTCGGGGGAACAATCGGGTTCGCCTGCTCCAGAGCAACCTCGTTCAACACCGAGACCCTGCGAGGGTCAAAGTCGCCGCCCTTGCCAATCGTGGTCGGGGGCTTGATTGACTTGTCCTGCTCGATGCTGGACCGCAGTCGTCAGCACCGGCGTCCACAAGAGGAAGATGCAAAGATACTCACACAAGGTTGAGGGACGAGTGCAGCGCGCTCGTCTGGCGCGCACCGAACACGAAGAACCTCCCGGGGACCTCCGCGTTGTAGAACAGGCCAACAGTGCCCGCCTTTTTGTGCGTCAGCAAATATTGTATGCGTAGGTCAGGAGACATACGTTTATGGGCTCGTTCTGGTTGGTCGGCACCTCGACGGCGCCATCGAAGGTGAGAGAGACCTGCACCTCGATCGGGTTCTCCGCCTGGAGACGCGTCTTGTACTGATCGCGCGAGATATGTTTGCCATTCACGGTGATTTTGGCATTCTGCGCGAGGAAGTTGTCGAAGGCCGAGTCAAAGTCAGACTGGGTGGTCGCGTTGAAGATGGCCTGCACGTGCTGCTCGGCCCAGTTGGTAAGAGAAGGGAGAACGATGTTAGCAGTCATAGTGGATTGTGCGTTGGATGTAGTTGAGTAGAAGTGTGCTGTGTTCGATTGGTATGCCTTGAAGGACAATGCGTGTCCTCTTATATATGTCCCAGGGGAACGCCGCTGTGCACGTAAACTGGAGCACCCGGCGCTGGAAATTGGAGTTCTAAGACTTGGTCGGATCATGACGCGAGATCACGAATTAGACAAACGGAGAAGACTGGGCTTTGAGGACGTCACCGTCAGTTGAACCTTAAGACATTGCAGGCAAAACCTGCTGGAACGTGACCACCGGGGTAGGTAGCGCCGCTCCTGAAAAGCAGCAGGCGCGGATCGAGACAGCGACTTGACAGCAACGGTCGTTCATGGGCACTGCATTGCCCCAGGCGCTGCGCTAACGGTGTCAGCGCAGCTCTGCATAATGATGGATCAAGTCATAGCGGACTAGCTTACCGAAGGGGTATGTATAGCAATTCTCTGTGCGACGACACTTATTTCAACATTCTCTGTCTGAGCAATATCTCTGGGTCTGCTTCAAGCACTTCACGGAAACGATGCATGAAATGGCTCACCTTGGTTGGTGTTCAGAACAGATAGGCGCCTTTCCGAAATGCCGAAGAGTTCGGACATTAACACCACAGGACACAGCCTCTTGCTTTCTTCGGTGTGGAGAAACGGCCCGAACTTCCTGAGCGCCCGTCATCACCCGCGCAATGCTGAAACAAGCTTTTGACAGTAGGCGCTTGCATTTCATCTGAGCACGTCACTGAGCGGCAACACGATAGCGTGACTGTACCCCGTGCGCAGTGTTCTATAGACATTGGTAACAGCTTGACTAATGATAGCGAAGCGCAACCTGAGTGAATGAGAACGCACCGCTGACATTGGACAGACAACATGTAGCGAGCGCGGATACTAGAAATGGAGACGGCACCAAAGAAGCCTATGTTGCGTGACAAGGGGGTGCGAGCCTAGAAAGGATGTCTCCAACTTGGAACCTGCGGGGCATTTGGTGAAACTGCGCAGATGCACCGAGACGCACGGTGGGGGGGCGGGCGGAGCTCACTCCAGCTCCGCGAACGCGGACTCCGAAGCGAACCGGCACCAACGGAGACATTGTATACCTGGAACTGTGCACGCGGCTTTCGCGCGAACTTTTCCTCATGGCTGCGTGCGCGCCGCCTTCGGGACGTACGAGCTTGATTGGTCGGAGCAAGTCGGAAAGGCCTTCTAGAGCTAGAACAAATCGGTGAGATATTGGCTTGCCCGTCTTTCACCACGAACCCGAGCTTGGCCGTTTCTAGGCCCGTGCTGCATGGGACCATTGAACAAGAGCAGAAGCCGCAGGGTCGCAACCGGCCATATTGCTGCAGGTGTATCAAAAGTAATGCATGAGACCGGGTCGGCAGTAATAGCGGAGAAGCAGTTCTTCCGAGGTTTCGTGCGCGACCCGAATTGGAAGTCGTGTTAGTTCGCGAGCAGAGCGCGCGTGGCCATCTAGCGGGGAACGTAGAATCCGATGGAGACGAAGTACCCAGAGATACACAGACTCGGTGAACTTGAGACTGGACAAGGGCCACGCGAGAGTATCAGCGGCATAGATCCGTAACTCCGCCTCGCTGTGGTGCGTAGTTCCATACTTTTGCCGTGTCTGGATGCAGAGGAGCGCGCCAAGCGATGTTTCTCCTCGGTGTTGTATTCATTTACGATTTGAGTGCAGGTCACGACCTGAGTGAATGTCTCCTAAGCATTGCCAATAGGAAATCGGTGGCGTCGACACGGGCCCTACATTGAATGCATGAGACAATGATTCAGAATTCATCTCAGCAGTCAATCGCCGCCGGAGAGATTGAAAGACGTGATACTCGTAGAAGGGCGTTATGCATAGACAGGCAGAGACCAAGTTCCGCCGAGATTGTGCAAAGTTGCTTGGCAGAATCTCGTCTCCAAAACCATGCTTGACGTGTATTTCAACAGGACAAGAACCCGTCACTGGGTGGGGGCAGATCGCCTGCAGCCGACAACCGGGGGACCGTAGCGGCGGTTATTGCACCCTACCCCACTAAGTCTAGCATAGAGCCAGAGCTGTGAGACCGGATATGTCAAGGACATGCCGGCAGTATGGTGAGAAGCGCGCTCACCATGATTGCAGGTCTCAAAATTGCCTCAAAGGTCATCGCACGTTCTGATTGTCCTGGATGGCGAAATGCCGTAAGAATGCGGGAATACTGCCTGCTTCTTGGATTGGGTGGCTCCAGACTATGTCGGGGAAGTCAGCCCGCTGGATGACTTCTCTCAAGAGCTGAGAAACCCGTCTTTCAAAAGGCGAGGCATTCCGTTTGAAAAGGTGATCAGAAGGACCTACCGAAGCGCACGGCGACACGGCGACTCAGATGTTCGCACCACTCGTGGTTGATCATGAGGTTCCCTGCAGGAAAGGCTGGTACATCCTCTTATCATCCTCGACATGACATTGTGCAAGTGACTCACCCGAAGTTCATTGTCAGTGGTCATGTTACATGTTACGCATGTATGCGCAGAAAAACGTGCTGAAATTCTGCAGCTACCTCGGAGGAGAAGAGAAGCAGGATATGTATAATGGGCAAAATCTTTCCGTCGGAGACGGACGAAAGAGGATCTGCAAAATCCCAAACAAAGTACTCATACCACAGAGGGCGGTAAAGCATGGACAACGAGGAGTCAGGAGGACATTTGACTCGACGTCTACAGTAGCTTCAGGAAGAGTGTAAGGACGTAACGGCGCAATCCAGGATGCGTCGAATTTAGTGCCCCGGATTGATTCAACTTGGAGAGGATCTGAGCGGCATTCGCAGTTCATAAGTCGACAGCATGCCGATGGAAGAGATCTAAGAGTTAACACTTGACAATGCTAGTCGTTGTGCCAGGCAATAAAGTTGCGCAGAGGTGCAGCACCTACAGGTAGTCGGTTTCGTTTACAGCGGCATTAACGGAAGTTAACACCGATAACAACACTCTTATCGGCACTTGAAGCCAGAGAAACGCGTGGTTCTCACGGTTAGAACTCGAAGTTCCAACGCAACTTGGCAAGCGTGTCTCACTGTCCGACCAGTTTGCCTCATCACTCTACACATTCCCTCCCGTCATGGCGTCGATACAACAAATGCAACAAGATGGATTGTGTCTTCAATACCCAGAAAACTTGCCTCCGAACGCAAGTCTCTCGCAGGAAATGGCCCTTAACATGCTTGTACGCGCAACACAACTCGCGCAACACACGCCCTTTGTTTGGCGGTACATCGACAAACCAGCCGGTGAGTCCGAGCCAGTTGTATGTTTGGTTTCCTTCGGTTTAGTATGCAGTGCTGATCATTTGCTACGATGCCCTGGTATTCTGGACGCTTGTCACGGACTGCAGACGGGCAACTCTTCCTGATATTCGCGATGCCTAACGTGCCGTTCCCGGCAGATGGGATCAGGTATCAAGACCAGGAGCAGAGATATGTTCTACCGGCAGGGAGCGGACGGGTGCGTGCCGCTTTCTCTCGTCTGGTTGTGGCCATGCTCACAGTTGTGGCGTGCAGGAGCTTGAAGTTCTGGAGGTCAGACATGGATTCATTCCCGGTTCTCCAGACCCCGCTGCGTTCCGTGTACGAAGGAGATACCGATTATCAAAGGGTGGTCATCCGCAGCTTGTCCTAGTACACTACTCCCGTGGCCAGCCAATCCGTGAGTCTTCCTCTCCACAGATCCAAGCGTCACAGCTGACACCTTCCCATCTCAGCTATCATTCCCGCTATGAATACACCTGTCCGTTCTTATCCTTTACGCCCTCCCCACGACGACTCCGCCATGTTTGTCATGGGCCCAAAAATGGGACAGAAGGTGTACCCGAACGGCGCAGGAGGTGCAGGCCCCATCCCTATTCCTCCACCTGACCGCCAGACTTCGATGCCGCCACCTATGAACTTTGGAGGCGCAGTGGGAGTTGGCGCGACATCACAGGCGTTGCTAGCTGCCCAAAACCAAAGCATGGAAGCCCTGGAGCGGAGATCAAGGGAGCGGAGTGGGAGTATGAGCACGGTGAGTTTTCATGTACAATCGTATATGACATCTGTACATATATATCGTCCACAGCGACAGCCTCAAACCCGTGTGATCGAAGAAGAAGAAGAAGCTGGTATGAATCCATCCGGTATTAATGTTCTCCCTCACTCATGGTACTCGTAGATGACTCAGACTTGGTCTCTACTCGCTCTTTGGCACTCGCACGCTACCGGCGGAATCATGAGTTCATGAACGAAGTTTTCATGTACGCTGCGTTCGGTATGTGCCTTTCTGTTGCCCACCTTGTCGGATTTGAGGTCTTGGAGCTCTAACATTCTGTTGTGCAGGTAAGCAAAACCCGGTCCCCGAACGACCGTCACCATATTCTTCCATCTTCAAGCAGCCAGCACTCGACGAGAAAGTGGTACGTATGCGCCTGCCCATGTTTCAAACCGTCGCTAATTGTGGTTCCGTCAGGCAAAATTAACTGCTGAAGTGGAGGAACTCCAGGCAGCATCTGCAAAGAGAAGGGCCGCGCGCGAGAGCGCCGAGGTCACTGAGATTGCAGATGTGTCAATGGAGTCACTTGGAACGAGCATACACATGGATATCCTTGCGACATAGATTACATGTCCATAACCATGTGTATCAGTTGTAGCTTTAGCCCCATACGTTTTCCTTTTCAACCGATAACATGTCTGCTGGATATGAACACCAGGACATAAAAATGGATTGCAGTAAGTCATAAATAATGTTGCACAAGTGGACTGCGACAAGAAAGCGGGGTAGTAACGATACTAATTGGACATCAGTAGTAAGCTATGGATATACAACGTACAGTACATGTACGAAAAGCGGCGCGAGGAAATGATATAGGGGTAACGTTGCATACAGTAGGAAATAGACTGAATACCTCGATGGATTACAGTAACACATCGGATGATACGGAAGTCGTGCGCATATGCACAGGGAATTGTCAGCCCAATGGAGCTGATTGTGTCGTTAGGCATAAAGGCATAAATAGCGTAGCTCGGCATGACACGGTGGGGTATCTTGCAATGAGACCACGAGCAGCTGAGCTTGTGATGAGTTGGGTCACACAAGAGTGACGCGCTGGGCAGGTCCGCCTCGCACAGTCGCGTATGCTGTATCGACGCTTCGGCTGCGCAGACCGCTCGGCGTCCTGAGGGCAGGAGGCCTGGGCGTTGCACCCGCGGTCGAGGACATCGCAGAGAAACCAGACTCGATACTAGCGTGGTCCAGGCGGGAGCGCGCCCATGGCCCAGATGAAGACGTCGGCGGCATGCTCTCCGGTCTACCACCTCTGGCGGCTTCCGTGGCCAGAGCCTCCCAGCGAGGGCTGCGCGTCCATTCATCGGCGGGTTCTGGGCTGAACGACCAAGGCGCCTCGGGTAGAGAACCGGACGACCTCCGCCTGCGGCTGGTACGCGGCTGGTATGGATCTACTTTTGTGTTTGCATCGATGAGGGGCGACGCGAGCGCTTCTACGGGGCTCACTGAGCGAGACCGCGACGGCGAAAACACGACATTATGGAGCGACTGCGGCTTTGAGTCGCGCACCCGGCCGCGCGTGCGTTCATGCTCCGAACAAAGGGAGTGGCTGGGTGTCAGGAGGATGGCCTCGTCGGCGAGTGCGGATCGGGAAGAAGAGGTAGTAGTGGAGGACGACATAGAGGATGTGCGCATTATGGCGTTTGTTAGGGAGGAGAATGATGGCACCCTTTGGAGTAGATGATGATGTGCTGGTGGCGAATGAGGATGTAGGTGAGGGTCATAAGGATGTGCATGGGAACGATTGCGCGAGGCGCCTCTGCGTGGACTGCGCAGTGCGGACTGTGACCGGCTTGGACGCTTTGCATCCAAGGATGGGTCGGGACCAGGTCTTTCGTTCGAGTCTGGCCCCTCAAAGTCGTCGCTCCGTCTCGGAGACCGCGATCTCGTCGTTGACTGGGCGCGTGAGGGCAGCCGGGATGGTCGCATCTCCGTAGGCGGAGTGACTGTATCACCAGCGGATCCCCAGCCAATGCCCCATGCGACCTCGTCTACCATAGCGATTGTCCAGCGATCTGGCACAGAACGCTCCAGGCAACCTTGCAGGACCTGCTCTGCACCACGACCAATGCCCTTCGGTACATCAAACGCACCTGTAATTTCGCCAGAGAATATGTCAACATGATCTAGGGACTTACGGGTTTCCTGAATGTTCCATAACGTACCGTGAAGAATTTTCATTTGCAATCTCGGATCATACGAATCCATGAAGGGCAGTCGCCCAACCAGCAGCGTGTATAGCATGATGCCCAGTGCCCATACATCCTGTGCCGGATTGGCCGTCTGAGGTGCAGACGGACTGGGTGGCAATAGGAGCTCCGGTGCAGCGTAAGGGAGTGAACCGGCCTGGAAGCGCGAGGGTATCGAGGGCGACAGCGACGATGCTGGGTATGGGCTTGAATTGCGATGACGAGCACCGCCGTGACGTCGGATGAGTGAAAGATGCACCGGCAATTGTCGGCTATGCGATCTTCTCGAGTTCGCCAGAGGCGATGCATGCAGATTGGATACGTGCGTAATCCCTTCGTCTCCGTCGCTCTCTCCGTCCGCCTCCTCCTCGATCTCGCCTATTTTGCGTGTCATTCCAAAGTCGGCGATTCTACACACCCCCATCTCGTCTACTAGCACGTTCTCCAGCTTCAGATCCCCGTGCACCAAACCGGCCACCTCGTGCAGATACCGCACCCCCCGCACCACCTGCCTGAACATCATCCCAACGTCCTCCTGCACAAGCGCCGGGCGCCCATCTCGCTTCAGTATGTCGAATAGGGTACCAGCGGGGCAGTAGAGCGTTACGTAGAAGTCGGCATATGGCGAATGGTGAACGGCGAACAGAGGCAGGATGTGCTCGTGGCTAAGGCTGGACCATATCGCGGCCTCGTTGTCGAGACGCTTGCGTGCTTGTGCGGCATTTGCCTGCTTCGAAACGTCGGAGCGCCGCACGATCTTGACGGCGACCGTGCCACCCTGCGCCGACGACGCACGACGGATGGTCGAGAATCCGCCATACCCAACGATTGGCCCAAGCACGTATCCGGCGACTTCCTGCCCCTCGGCGTCTGTGAGAGACGCTGAGTCAGTCATGGGGCTGAAGGACGACAGGAACATTGCCGCGGGTGAGATCGAGACGTCTATTTCGGGGTCCGAGAGAGGCCTTGGGGAGAACATGGCCTGCGTGGCCGACATGAACGGCCGCATATCTTCAGCCTCTGGGGCAGAGGTGGCCTTGACATCACAGGGTATCGCAGCGAGCTCCTCCGAGAGTTTTTGGTCGGGGTCAAGATGGCTGTGGGTATGTATAACCCGTTCCTCGTCCGGCGTGGACTCTCCGGGTACCGTGTTGGCGGACTGGTTGATTGGGACATGGTGATTCCTCAGATTCCGCTGGTCTTCTCCTGTGTGGATTGTGGTCAACTTGGGTCTTGACTTCGAAAGCCCATCGCGCGAGAGCGAGTTCAGAGATCCGGTCCAATTGTGTTCGGGACCGTCCGTGTGCATTCAATAGAGCTAATTATGAAAGGGAGAGCGATTGTAAGGCTGCCTGAAGACTGGGACTGAGTCAGAGCAGGAGGCGGTGGTGGTGGTGCGAATTTAAGAAAGACAAGGAGTTCCGGGCGCCCGTCTGCCCAATCATAGGTTTACGTAACACTGGTAATTAGTCTTCTGACCGTGATCTAATCTTATCTCCGCGACGCACTGAAGCAGCTACCTAATCTAATCTAATCTGAGATTTTCTCAAATGTTTCTGACTCGGGGTCCTACGATCGACTCGGAGGGTCCACTCTTGTCGAATCGACCTCACATTACTTCTAGCGGATTCTGAAGACCTTGATATCTTGGATCTGCTAAAGAAATGAGTATGCCAGCATGTAAATCTCTCTGGTACAATCTAATAGCAGGTGCTCGATGCCACAGATGCCGAAGCTCTCGACGGTCGTTTGCTCTTTGCGATCCCGAAGAAAGGTTGGATTCACGCTAGTGGCTGGATTCCTGGATTCTCATGTTAATACGTATGTCACTCAGGGCGATTGTATGAGAAATGCCTAGAACTTCTCGCAGGTCACTTCACACTCATCCCGAACTTTGCGCACGATGTTCACCGAATGCTCGAGCAGGTGCCGACATCCAGTTCCGGAGACACCACAGATTGGACGTTTGTCTCGTGAAGAACCATCCAATTGCGCTGTGAGTGCAGAGCGTTCTAGTTTGCCACAGGGTCCTGATTCATACACAGAGTCTTCCTCCCTGCGTCCGACATCCCATCATTCGTTGGCAAGGGTAACGTCGATCTGGGCATCACTGGGCACGACGTTATACTCGAGGCGAACATGGAAACCCATGTGACAGAGATCCTCAGACTCGGATTCGGCAAGTGTGCACTACAAGTCCAGGTCCCAGAAGCAGGGCCGTTCCAAACTGTCGAGGCGCTTGCGGGCAAGCGAGTGGTCACTAGTTTTGAGGTGCTGGCTGGGGAGTACTTCAAGAAGATCGACGAGAGGCTGCAGCTGGCTGAGGACAGCAGGACGAAGATTGAGTACGTGGGCGGTAGCGTTGAGGCGGCGTGTGCTCTGGGACTTGCGGATGGGATTGGTACGTCGCGCTTTACTCCGCAGTGAACGGTGGCTGATGGTGTCTTTGCAGTTGACCTCGTTGGTATGTATCTCTCGCTGCCGAGCCGGACTTCACATGTTTGACCGCGTGGCAGAGTCTGGCGACACCATGCGTGCAGCTGGTCTGCACGCAATTGCAACTCTTCTAGAGACGGAAGCGGTTCTCATCAAGTCAACCGTCCAAAAGCACCCTCACCTCGAGCCCCTCATCCAGCTTATTACAAGTCGCATTGCGGGTGTTGTCGCAGCCGGCAAATACGTCATCTGTGAGTACAACATCGCTCGCGCGCGGCTTCACGAAGCGACCGCCATCACCCCTGGTCGGAGAGCTCCTACAATTAGCCCTCTGGAGGACGAAGCATGGGTGGCTGTCAGCAGCATGGTGGAAAAGGGCAAGGCTGCGGCTGTCATGGACGAGCTGGTGAAGATAGGCGCGGAGGATATACTGATATTCAATCTGGATAATTGTAGAGTGTAGAGTGTAAGCATAAAATATGTTCGGCGTCATGGAAGCTGATGCAGATGCCGCTTTTCCTGCTTTTCACGGCTCCTGGTATAATGTTGTGCAATCTCACTGTGAGCGGTAGCTCGAGCCAGGAGTGAACGGATCACATCTGTGTAGAGGCGGGATGCTCAGTCCCAATTTCCGAGGTTCCCCGTCGTAGAGTCGTATCGACTTCGTGGCATTCATTGTCATCGTAATAGCCCGTAAGTACATGAGTCTGTAACTAAATACATATTGTCAATAATGATACATTGGGGGTATCTGTGCAATAGTGAGATGTGTGATAGCATGCGATTGAGAATAAAATGATGCGATGTAATCAGACACGAGCGCGCAGGTGTGAATCAAGGTGCAGTCGCGCCCACAGCAGGAACAAAGATCCGACGAGCACGGTTGAGCCACTGAGGGCGATCATGCCAGAGTACGATCCGTGGCTGAACTTCAGCAAGGCTCCTGCTGCAGGGCCGCCACACAATGATCTGTACAAGCTTTCAGCAGGTAGCCTCCGACGTGAGCGGCGTATCACTTACGGGAACGAGATAATGGAGTAGAGCACACCCACTCTTGTGCCAATTGCCCTGATGTCCGAGATCTGCCCGATGCAGGGGATGATGAGTGCATTAAAGGCACCCGAAAAGAAACCGTAGACGATGGCAAAGACCATGATTGTGGCAAGGGAGTCCGCGAAGATCCAAATGACAAGCGCGGAGAGCCCCGTAAGAAATGCGCAAGGGACGATGAGATTGAAGCGTCCAAACGAATCCGAGAGGATTGAGGGCGCGAGCCGTCCGAAGATACCGCCTGCGTTCATGACGGAGAGCACGTAGAACGCCATGGTCGCGCTCACCCCTCGGCTAGTGGCAAATTCCACGATGTAGAAGAATGGTATAAAGAGCCCTAGGACACAATGAGCACTGCATCTCAACCATCTCAGAAAGTGAGATTAGCATACCTAACGAGATGAAGATGCTTCCAATTACTACCAACAGGAAAGGCGTGTCCTTGATGATCTTCGTTTCAAGATTTGGTGCCGAGCGCGTGCGGGCTGGTAGTCTGCTTGTGACTGTTGCGCATGCGACGGCGCAGAATGCCAGCGCAATGAATCCGGAGATGCGCACAGCCCAACCAAACCCGACTTTGACAAATAGTCTATCGAGCATAATTGGGTACACGACACCGCCTAAATGATTTTAAGTCCAGGGCTTCCGAGGCTTGAGAAACCATCACTCACCCACACCGGATCCTGCAACGGCGACCCCCAGCGCAGTTGCTCGGAATTTGAAAAAATGCGTTGAGATTGCGGAAAGCGATGGGTAGAAACTGCTCCCCGTAGTAAATACCAATACTGTAGACGCTATAGTCGTGGTACTCACAGCATCCCGACACCCAGGCCGAAAAGAACACCTTGTCCCAGAACATACTGGTAGTACTGCGTTGAAACGCTGGTGACCATGATGCTGAGCACCAAGATCGCAGTGCCCGGAATCATGATGACGCGCGGGCCATACGCATCGAACAGACGCCCAATAAAGCCACCCTGTCAAAAGCTTGTTCAACTTCGTGATGATCAATCGCGCCGGGATTACTTACGGAGAAGAAGAAAACCCAAAGCTGGAGGGAACCAATCCACGAGATGGTAGACTGTGGCAGATGCTGTAGCTGGTGGTCCGCATACCATGATTGGAACGTCCCGAAGGAATTGAGCTGTCCGAATGTGCAGAATACGGCCAGGAATGCCCCAGCGACAGTAAGCCACGCTCGCAGACCGCCGTCAGGAAATGTGTTGTCTGTATCTGGCTGCTCTACTTCAAGAGTCGGAAGAATAGATGTCGCCGAGTATGGTACGTCGGTCGCAGAGACTGAGTATTCAGAAGCCCTCACATGCGAATCGCATTTCTCGAGGTCAACAGTTACAGAGAGTGTCTGCATGGCCATGCAGAGGGACAAGGAGGCAGCACAAGCGCAGCTAGTGCGCTCTTGCGAGTAGCAGATGTAGTGGGCAGGCAAGAGGGCGGATAAAGCGGAGCAGAACTCGAGCTTATATGCCGCCCCGACATCTCGACGCCGCCGAGGTGATCACCCTGTCGCATCCTTGCCTGTGCAACACACAGAGCGCAAGCAGTGTGAGAGCGACGCAAGGGTGACTGGGATGCCTGGACTCGTGTCAGCATATTGATATTCGGCTCCGGCCAAGCTCGCACTCAGGATAGGTAACCTGCGGGTTCAGCGGGTTATCTGCATACCTGGTATGGGATGCCGCACCGCTGGCGGAGGAAGCCAGCCAATTGCAGCGGGCAGCTGGCCCGCTGGAGAATGGAAATGTTCGCTCGGTGTACAGCCGGCGCCTGTCAGGCGGCATGCCGTCCCGTCATCGTCGGATTTGCCTTGATAGTTGTGATAGATGGGCGTATCGTAGGTGCGGGCACCTGCACAGATAATTCACACAATTTGGGCAAATTGAAGGACTCGGGTAGGGGCATAGATCATCAGGGTGTACAACATGTCTTGAAGAGAACATCCTTAGGGTCCTGGGTAAGGGCACGCTTCGGCGATACTTGGAGGGATCGCCGCGTCAAAGTTGGCACCTGGACGTCGTTGGCGGGGTCGGGGCGCCCGGAGCGTGCCGCGGGCGCCGGGGCGCTGCGCTCGTGTCTCTACCGACGCCGCCCTGCTGGCTTCTTCTTGTCTGCTGCTGTTCTGTAGACTTTGGATAACGGAAGCTCTGCATTTCTGTCTATTTTTATACCATTTCTTTCCTGTGCCAGTCTTACGGTACCACTTGCTGCGTGCTCGACAAGGCCGGTGCTGTCTCGAATTCGGAAGGCACACATATGGCGTGTGGCCGAGTGCCTGACTAGCCTGTCTTCTTGGTCAGCTCGCCATTCAAGGTTCCCTCCGACCAAGGATCAGCGAAGACGGATTCGTGACGCGTGTAGCGTGTAACTGTCTTTTCTAAGCATCCATATCAAGGGCGAGACTACCCTATCCGACTATCACCGTCGTTCCTTCTTGATGACTTTCCATCGTCGTGTCGTGATTGACCAGCACTCCCGCCATGCTGTGCTAGCCCGTGTTGACATAGACAGGAATAGCAGCCGTGTCCAGGCTTAAATCCGGACTGCCCATGCACGTGCGGACCAGGTAAGTCTACCCCAGCCGCTCCGTGACCCGACTCTGAGCTTCTTTGCGTCCTCCAGCTCTCGCTGTGCTTAGTCATTTGCCGCTGCCTACCGGATTCTGGACCGGATTCGAGCGGGGATGTCATCGGAGAGGCTGCAGAGAGCTTCTTCTGACGATACCCGACACTGAGGTCGGGATGATGCCATATTTATCTACGTCCGTTAGGATGCCGTGAGCTTCGATGGGCGATCCGCGTGTACAGTTGAAGTTTGACATCTATAAGGACGTGTTTGTTAAATTAGGACTGCGTAAGTTATTCTACGGATCGACGGCTGACCGTGATCCAGCGCTCGCTAACTATTGTCTCCCAATGACATGTGCATCTGGTCAGATTCGGTACCTAAGGATCTCATCATACGATGAAGATGACACTCTTCCCGTCCATTCCCAATGTGGAGGTCCACCATCTGATAGATCAAGAGTGGCAGCTGCAACAGGACGCGACCTCTATCACAAGCTCGTCTGGTACAAACCTGGAAATCTTCGTCACATCATCGACTCATGCTTGAACGAAGCTATTCATTTGTTCGATATGCATTGCACCACAGGTCCGTAATAAATGTCCCCGGACACTCTGACAGTACTGCGGTCACACTCACACGTCGGACAGCTGCGCCAGCTCGTGAAGATACGCCGCCGTACTGCTGATCGTTACAATGCGACAAGTACACTGCTGATCGTTACAATGCGACAAGTACACAGGTGTCGCTTACAATGTAACAAGTACACAGGTGTCGGGATGATGACCAGTGCAGCTGGTTGCGAGTTTTCTATACAAGGTGCGATGCATGGCGAGCATCTAATTGCGCTGCTCGAGTTGATTCTACTAACCTAGAAGCACTGATTGACGGATGCATCAACTCCATGACTCAGAGACACCTAGACATGGGAATATTAAGTCTGGAGCTGGATCTGCATAGGATATCTGTCATGTCTCTCCCAGGTTCCAGGGCGAATGATGATTGCACTCCGTGCTGTGCGCGAACAAAGATTCTTGACCGGTCTTCAACGTCATCTCAAGTGAGATCCCAATGGACTGTAGTCGTATAACTAGACATGATTGCTTCCCATCTTAGGCAGGACACAGCTCCTCTCTTTCGCCGCACCCTCATGGACACATGTACGGCAGAATGGAAGCAGAGCAGTGAACCGTGAGCTTAGCCCATTGAATACCAGGCTTGGGTGCCCGACTCTTCCTCGGGTCTGAAGCTTCGGAAATTTGGGTTACGACGTGCATGGGCCCTTCGTTGTGCATCAGAAGTGTTTCGGATCTTTTCAAAGGGTATCATATGTAGCGGCCTACGGATTGTATCCGGCCCAATTTCACCTTCCCGAACCCCGAACTCCGACTCCACAGCATCATGACCACCTGTCGAGATAAGATTGCATCTGATCTTATCTCCTATCCCCCTTCCACCTCCACGCCGAATCTCACGAGAGCTCGCGGGTGCATTTCTTTCCCAGACGTTCGTCATGCCTTCCTATCGGTACAAGCTCTTATCCAACGGAGATGACGACGAGCAGATCTCCACCAAACCAGCGGTGAGGCGGAAGAAGATACTTTTCGGCATAATTGCTGTTGCCGCCGCCATGTATGCTGTGTTCAGCGCCGCTCGTTTCCTCGTCAGGTCGAGCCGCCTGGCTTGCCACAAGCCCCCGGGTCTCCACCGCAACCTCTCGTCGCTGCCGGACCATTTCACTTTGCCGTCCGGGGACAACATTCCTTCAGTCGCGCTCGGTACGGTGAATATCGCCCAGGCGTGAATGTGTGTATTGAATGATGTTGATGCAGGTGTCTGGCAGGCTGGCCGGGGCGAGGTCGGCAACGCCGTAAAGACCGCGTTGAAGACGGGGTATAGGCATATTGATGGTGCTTGGGCATATGGTGTAAGCTCTCCTTTGTGTGAGATCCGTCTAAGCCATTCTTGACCGTATGTTAGAATGAAGCGGAGGTTGGGCAAGCGTTGAAGGAAAGCGGTGTTCCCAGAGATGAAGTGTGGCTCACTTCGAAGGTGCAGTGCACGGGTCGTCGTGATTTGTGCGGCGCCTCACTTACACCACATCAAGCTCTGGAACAACTTCCATGCACCCGAAGATGTGGAACCAGTGTTAGACGATTCCCTGAACAAGTTGGGGACCGACTATCTTGACTTGTACATCATTCATTGGCCCATTGCGTTCAAGAAGGATACCAGTCAGTACGATCCGGAACTAACCGCGGACCCGTATCCGACATGGCAGAAGCTCGAGGAGATGGTCGAGAAGGGCAAGGTCCGCAACATCGGTGTCAGCAAGTAAGAGATCCGCAATCGGACATCTTACATCTACTGATTCACATCTCCTAGCTTCAACATCCCCAGGCAAGTCTGATTCGGTCTAGAGGGAAGGCCTTAATGTTTCTGAGAGTCGATTTGCAGGCTGGAGAACCTCACTGCTAACCCACTCAAAATTAAGCCTGCTGTCAACCAAGTCGAATTAAATTTCTGGAATCCGCAACCTGAGCTTCTCAAGGTAAGCACATTTTCTATCTAGCGCACTAGCCCTCAGCTGACTACGTGCATGGTGCAGTGGTCGAACGATAATGGTATTCCTCTCGAGGCATACTCGCCACTAGGAGGCACGGGTTATGTGCAGAAGTCGCTCAACGTCCCGCAGGTCAAGGCGATCGCGGCGGAGCTGGGCCTCACGCCTGCGCAGGTGCTCATCTCGTGGCAAGTACAGCGCGGGACAATCGTTCTCCCGAAGAGCGTGACGCCTTCGCGTATCGAAGAGAATTTCCAGAGTACGTACTCTCCGCTACATCGCGGGACAGGGCTGATGCATGCATGCCGTGATGGTAGTCTTCGAGCTCCCAGAGGCCTTATTTGTAAAGCTAGAGAGGGCGGCGCAGTCGCACCCTCCGCAGCGCGTTGGCAACCCTTCCAAGCAGTGGGGTCTTCCCTTCGATATCTTTGATGACTACCCGTAAATGATGTCGAGGCTAAGGGAGAATGCGAGAGCGCAGATAACTAGAGAAGGAGAGTTTGAACGTAGTGGTGTCTTATTATCCTGAATTTGCGATATCCTGTATGGTGCTGTGAAGCCTGTAAACGTCTTTAGTGTATTCATTTGAGTGGATGTTCGGTAGGTGGGCCATGGAAATAGTGTGAATTTCAAACTGTCCCTATCTGTACAGCTAGATATGGAGAACGACATCTGGCTATGAGTGACTGAATGTCTTAGATCGAGAATCTGGTGACAAGAACACATAAACTACTCTTTGACCTTCTCCGTCGTGCCTCGCTCGCCGGCTTTACCCACTTTGACCAACAGACAAATACGAGAGTATGAATATGCTACAGTCATCTCGTTACCATAGGCCATATAGGTGTGCTTGACAAAATTGACCGCGGGTGTCTTGGTCACCCAACGCACAATAATGTCCGGTTTGTGCACTGCATAATTTGTGCGCCGTGTTCGCGCCGTGTTCAGCAACAGGCCTCCATTGTACCGGAGAATCTCGCAAAGAGACTCAGTCCCGTCGATAGTGACGTTCATGTCCAGAACGTATGGTTCGTCGCACATGATCTCTACTGGGGTCTTCCAGCCTGCGTGTTCCCTACGAACGATCCGACATGTGGTATCCAGCCCAAATTCTCAACAGACGTCGCGAATAATGGCGTCAATCCCTTTGAGGTTCTGAATGATAGCCAGTAGTTCCGCCTTTCCGCCTCCATCGCGTTTGCGTTGCTACCCTGAGCCTTCAGAGTATATTGATGATACAACCCGGAACCTAGACAGCCGTCCCCCGGAAGAGATATCAAATCATCTAGCAGCGTCCGCAACGCCGTCCCGAATGTCGCGTCGTTGGTTGCCAGGGACCGAGGGACTGCGCAGACGGCCGTCTGGCCCGCATCACTGAAGTATAGGTTATACGTCAAGGTAACCCGATAGTCCGACTTCACGTGGAGGACCTCGTGCTCTACATCACTGTAGAATGCGATATATACAATCGACAATTCTGATTGCTGAGAAAGAAGCTCGCAAGAGTCGAATTGCCATTCCTTCTCGTTGTGACGGAGTACGAGAGCACCACCTTCATGAGTGGTGGGGAATATAACGGCCAACGACCCGAACATGGCTTCGCTACGCGGGGTATCGACATAGGGTTTGAAGAACGGTACAGGACCCGTTCCAAAGTTGGGAAATCAGTACGGCAGGATACTGCGAACAAGAGGACTCAACATACCATACACATTCAATTTGTATAGCTCGACTCGGATGGGCCTCCTTTCTTTCTTTCCCTCCATGAACTCGCTGTGAATGGCGTCAACGAGACCGACCCGTTCGGCATCAAATTTAGGCGCAAAATCCGCGAGATCAAGTGTTCCAGCTTTTCTGCATGACTCGTCCAGAACATCTTTCTCGCCAAGTCCGAACGTCGCGGCATCGCAAGCATTCGCAGCTGCTCTTCAGAAGCATTGGATAAATCCACACGGCTGTGAACCATTGTCAACAACAATGCTATGTAGTTTGTTTCCATCGATTCCACATACCTCGTGACATCATGCATCATTCTTCGCGTAGAATAATGAGAAATGTTCTGCGCTCAGAGGCAGTACACCGCTACAGTACGGCGGTCGATCTAATATGGAGGAACGAAGAGTTGCTAGCTGCTCCTGAAGTGCCGACTCGGGCATCGTCAGGATTGGAGGAGAAATCAGACCAAGGTGACCACAACCGAACATGCGACAAGCGCCTACATGATTAGGTAAACAGTAGCCGGAGGCAATTGAGATTTAAGTCCACAAGGGGTGGCGAGGCTCGGTCGACCTTACTGCGAAGGCAGTTCACACAAGGATGAAGCTCTGTACGATAAGTAATCGGTACAGGCATATGGTGGCGCAACTGTTCCAAATCATGACCCAGAGGGGTCAGATTCATTCGCGCAGAGATCTCTGGAGACCAAGGGATACAGCCGATTTCTATCGGGCTAAGAGATTACTTGAAGACGTACATCATGTAAGAGAGGGAGAGCTATGGATACAGTCATACAGTTCATTTCAATATACGATTCCTAAGACAGCTTGTCAATTACCATACCGATGCATCAAGGACTCAACTCACTTTGCTATCACACCTCCCGCCAGAGATTATCGGCGACAATATCGTCGTCAGGAACACATAAGTTATCCACCACACTCACCGAGAGCCTTTCGAAGTCATAGACGAATACAACACATGTCACAGTAGAACAATATAAGCGCAGCTCACATGCGAGAGCTCGCATCGCCGCGGGATGCGTCGGAGGCGGTTCCCACTCGGAGACGTCAACTTCAATGCAGCGTAGCTTTGAAAAGCGCATAAGGAGTCCGTAGAACTCTAAACGCTGGGAGGAAGGAAGAGTACCATGGAGTGAGGTGAGAACGCAGCCATCGATGAAGTAAAGGGGTGCGAACCTCTCGACCACCAATAGGAAGAACCAACGTGCCCAGATAACGTACGTCATATACATGCACAGAGTGCGCCAGAGAAGCCAGGAGTTCGGAGGAGAACTCCGCGGTGTATGACGAGTCGGCGATATCCAGTGAGCGGAGCGTCTTTCGGGAAAGTCGCAGGCTCGAGAACAATGCCCTCATCTCTAAGCGTTTACCGTCAATGTTAGACCGGGAGAAGCAGGTCTTCAAGCGAGTGATGGGGCGTGCAGGGACGAGGGCAACAGCAGCCTCGGTGAAGGTGCATTCCAATATGGAGAGCCTCGGCAGGAAGTTGACACTCGTGGAAATTGGTGTGTCATCCTTGTAGTCGACGAGATAGAGATTCGTCAGGCGTGACTGCGTGGCGAGGAAAGAGACTAGGTGTCCATCCCATGCAAGATCGCAGTGGAAGTTGCGTAACTGAAAGCTACATCCATCAAGGATCCACGCCGTCGCCATCTCGACACCACCGTCTGTGTACAAGTTCAAGAACCGGAGGCGGGTTGTCCCCTGAAGAGCATTTGCTATGGAGGTCCAGAAGATATTCATCGAGGACTCCATCTCCCCATCATTATTATCCTCGTCCTGAGCAAATATGGACAACGCGGAGACGAGAATGGCGATGCGATGTGTCCGAGAAAGAACATCGCAGACGATAACGGTTTGTATCTGCCCGTGTAGATCAAGGGTGTTGTAAAGCGCCCGTTCCGCCGCCCGCTGGAATGCCTTCGATACTGTGCACAGGGCGGCCAGGTCGGATCGCGTACCCACATGCTTAACGATGAGGTTGTAGGCCTCCTGTGGAAGTTCCATCTAAAGTAGCACGCTCTGGTGCTACCGGAGTTCGTCAAAAAATTCCTCATCACGAGCTAGGTTCATACCTTGTGTGCCTGAGGCACCGACGTGGGTCTTAGGCTGAATCACGATTGCCGAGACTCTGTGATGACCATGAGTTGACGAGGTGGCAATATCAGTTAGAAGGATACTGTACTGTTGATGTCACGGCACTTTCCTATTGGCCAAATAATGTGGAGAATAAGAAACTCGCCTCCAAAATCGGTTGCAGTGGTTGCTGGCGCACACTGGACCGAGATCAGAATAGCTGGCTAAGAACACTTCATGGAGGCTCACCGACAATAGCGACGTCGCGAGAAGAAAAACGTGTTGAGGAGCGTTGCAGAGGCCCTCCCTTTTACAAATCATGGTACAGGCATGTCCCGATACGAAGCACTAGATGAAATCATACCTTGCTTCCGCGAGAAACTCTAATGCACTGAACTCTAATTGCGGTGAGTGTTTCAGGAAGATATTCGGATCGTCCTAGAAGAGCGATCCAAGGAATACGCGAGCTCCATTGCTGATCACAGCCACTTATTTATTCGTGACATGAGAAGGGGGCATCTCGGACATCACCCAGGAATATCACCGGCGAGTCGTAGATTGGCAACGAGCTGCGGTTTCGGGTACACAGTGCGAGTCTCTGCGGGGCCCGTAACCGCCTACCTGCCCGAGTAGATCTACCTTTCCCTCCGGCGGATGAGTGGCCTCGGGACTTATACTTACTCTATTTCCGACGGAAGCGACGTATTGGAATTTCTTCGACGTGGAAACCGATGGCCATGTGCTCACCATGTGCTCCTCGCGTGTCCGTACTCGTTGATCTCGTTCGTTCCTCGGGTAACGCGACGGGGCCGGTATCGCCAGGGGCGTGCTGTTTGCCATAGAAAGAATGCTGGTCACCACTAGCAATGAGATCCGGAGGAGCGTACTGCAGGGAGCATGCCGAACTAATCTTCCTCGGCCTCACGTTGTTGTGAAGTTCCCAGATGCACCGAAGACAGATACACAATCCCTGCGCCACATTTGCACACTCGCATTGGCTAGCAGTTGGGCCTGGGAGTCCTCGGAGCCGCTTCTTAAAACCGCCGAGAGACAGCCGCAACGTCCCGTGGGGCATCACCCGGAATACTCCATAATGAAGTGTGGGACTCCACAGCGTGGTATACGAGGCTCTCTTCCACCTCACGTCTTCCGGCGCATACTGCATCGTCCGAAACATGCCAAATTTACAGAATACGACGCCCGTGCCACCCAGAATGTGATGGCCATACCAAGAATGACGGTCACAATCCTATGACTTTCTGCATAGCGGGGCCCCGCGTAATGAGCGTATTACTTCGTGAGAGGATCATTTCTTACTGGTATAGATTCGTCTGATAACGAGACATGAGTTCACAAGCAAAGCGTCCGCTGCCAGATACGGTCATGGACACCCAAAGGATCTTGGTGTCGAGTTCTAACAGCCCGGGACGAACTGCTTTCGCGGGGTCAATGAGAATGTCGCTGCTTACCCGGCTCGTCTTCGAGGACACTTCTCGGGATAACACGGGGTCAGACAAAGTTCCCTGGTGTACGAGCGATACGGACGAACTCACGAGACGACAAGTGCTGACACCAACGGCTCAAGCAGCCAAAAGCTCTGCTTGACAGTGGGCAGAAAGTATCTCCGGTCAGTGAGGACATATAGCCGGTTGGAGCAAGCCATCAACGCATCCACTCGCAAGTCTCAGCATCCGACGACAACGGAGGCGACAATCGGTGGAGCTCAGTCGCGAGAAACCATGAATAACACATTAGGAGAATAGCCGTACTTTGCCTGTTCTGTACACGGAGATCTTGGGAATGTAAAATGTATGGCGCACTAATGGGCGTCATCCTGGAAATCGGTCGGGAAGGGAGATGTGAGGGGCTGAGGTGTCTCAGGGCAATCAATCTAGCTTCTCAAGCTCCTCGAGTCTGGATAAGACAACCTCCTTACTTGTCTCCTCAATTTCGCCCGCGAGGAAGACTTCATCGAGAATAGCATAGACCTGTGGCATGTGAATCAGAGCTTGAGATTTCCATGGAATAGTCTGCCAAACCTTATAGAAGTTGAAGACGAGGTCTAGTTCGCAAACATTGTCGAAGAAAGAGTCTATCATCCAAAGTAAGTGCAAGTCAAGTTCAGCTTATGAGAATCACGCACCGAGTACTTCCACAAAGAGGTGTATCGCTTCCAGGTACACTAGCTCATTGTCGTCCGCGTCCACACAGATACAGAAGAACAACCCAGCGTAGCGACGGTACACAATCTTGTGGTTTCGGAACTAGTTGGAAGTAGAGCAAATTAGGTGCCTTCAGCCACAAGAGTGGATGCCACGTACCTCAACGAAGTTGGACTGGTATTTCTGGTCTCTAGGCGCTACGAGACGATGGACTTCCCCTCGCAGACGGACCTACCAGCACGATTGGCTCGTATCATTTACTGGTGACAAACTTTCTGACCTTCTCGTCATCATCATATGGAACATACCACTTCGAGAGCCGGGTCTTTCCTTGACGATTCTGGTTGCCATCGGACTTTAGAATAACGGAGGCTTTTGAAACATCTCCAAGGCTCACTGACCTGCACAAGAATGAACCGTATCATGACGACTATGCAGTGTTACGTTTGCTGCTAGTAGATGCTCGCATGCTAAGACGCAGATGAGGCTATAAGGTCCCCTATGATAGGGACGCGTGTAAGGTGTAAGCGGGCGAGTGTACCGTCGGAGTTTGCCGGGCCGGCAGCATGGCTGAATCTCGAGTTATCCGAGGTTAACCTACTTATCGCCAGCTTATCTGGTCTTATTCTGAGTCTGTCTTCTTCAGCACAGCTCCTCGTTGTCTCCTTCCAGTGACGTCGGTATGAGTGATTCATATGTTGTCCCTTGTCACTCTCATCTGCGTCTCGGCCTGAAGCAAGCATATAGGAATGCAAGAATGACACGACACTGGATGGACTTTCTATAACTAATCTAGCTAGTCAGACACAAGAACTTCTGTCTGCCAGCCGCTTGAAGTCCTCGCGCGTGAAAATTTCGATATACGTGCGTCTTCAACTTTCACTTGATGCCCAGCTCACATAATGTCCTTGCATCAATGGTACCAGTATCTCAGTCCTAACAACCAGCGATTTTCCGGGGTAACAATAAACAGAACATTTACAGATCATACTTCTGAGTCTGGAAATGGACATCACTGCGATTACAATCTGTTGCCGGGCCCATCCTGCGTCAAGGTCATATAGGGAACTGAATGGACAGATTCGTGAGCACATTCATCCCCTCGACCCTATATGTATCCGACGTAATTTCCAGTGCCGGGATGCCGTCCAACATTGTCAGCAGTTGAGGAGCTTCTGTACTGTACTGCGGCCACTTGAGCAACGATTGTCCATTCGGGTCGAGATTATTGACAAAATTGATCAGGTAGTCAGTGGCATCGGCGGGACCGTAGAAACTCAGGAGATCGCTCGAATGCACCTACCCAAGGCGGTCAGAGGTCTGACAGCATACACGTTGAGACACTTACTGATCCCAGAGCTGGCAGAGCTTTCAAACGCTTGCTGACTGGAATCCACAGTCAGGCAGTGGCCCACGACACATGCCTTGATCAAATACTCACGAAATGACCATGTCGACTGCTTATCAGATCGCTGTTGCAAAAAGAACCTTCTCGGCGCTTGAAACACGAGGTCGCCTTGCATAGCAGCGAGCCTTTTATACTCGGGCGTGAGGGCATTTAAGTCGCTTGTGTTGAACGGTGAGCCCTGAGTTACGTCCGCCGGATACGCCTCCAACATGGGAGTTAGGAACTCCGAGTTGAGGCTCTCTGGTACTGATGACATGTAGTTACTTGTCAGATAGTCCGCAAGCTCAGATTGTGTTCTACAGAGAGGGTCTGTTGGTCATCTATGCAGTATGCGAAACCCTGTGAGCATACGTGATATTGATATTGGAAAGGGAGAATAGGGTCCCTTCGTCATCGCAGTCCTACAAATTGGCCTCTCAGCACTGGATTACAGGGCTCGGAATGCGCACCTACCCCGGTCACGAACGGTACATCTGCGACACTGCCTTGTAACACCAGATTCTGGGGCGTATCCGTTAGGAACACACCATCCACGCGCGGAAGCCATGCTAAGTTCAAAGACTACATAAGCAAAATCATCTCAACGATCCCATACTTCGGTAAATGCACATAATCGCACCTGGAAAGCGAAGATCCCCGGCGACTTGTCCACGGCGGCATTGAGCGTGTCAAAGGGAAGCTGGCGCAGACACTCGAGCGTATCCGCGGATCCCGCGCACCCCGTCTCTGACACGAGATCGTCATAATACTTTTGCCCATTCGTGATGTCTCCCACTGGGATAGGCGAACCGGATTCCATGAATGCGGCACGGAACAAACCCTCCGGATTTCCTCCGTTCGTGAGCATTTGCAGTGCAACTGAAATGGCACCGGCGCTCTCACCCCAACTAAGGAGGCAAGGCCATAACGTCAACCACTCTCCGGGGTAAAAGAAGGACAGAAGCTTACATCGTGACCCTCGTCGGGTCTCCGCCGAATGCGGCAATGTACTTCTGAATCCATTTGAGTCCTTGGCGTTCTACGTTAGTAAGGAAGGTAAGGTGGGGATGCTTTTGTTTCCTTCTAGTAAGGACTTACGATCCCACAGACCAAAATTTCCGAGACCAGCGTCTTTGACTTCTTGGCTAGCGAGGAACCCGAAAGCTATTGTGCGGCAGCTCAATCGGATATTCGTCGGTAAGTATGCGCGCCACATTACGCACCTGACACCCTGGAAATAGATACTTTAATCTTACCAAGTCAAAAGCGGCGGCCGACTGCGAGCGCTCACCGGTAATTAACACTGACGTAGATGACTGGTTCACCCAGTTCAACTGAACGTTGTACAATAACCCCGCCATCATAGCTGCCAGTCAAAATTAGACTTAAAGTGCCTAATGTGCATGCTGATCCAACACATACAGTGAAGGGGAGCCAATTTCGAATCCGCCTGTACAGCAGTGGAGTCAGCCTAAAGCTCAAAGATACTCGTACCTGAGCAGCCAACTGACCCCCGAAGATCCACTTTCGACATAGCTGTTAGGCATTAGATGTTGAAGAGGATACCGCTTACTCACGGCTACAACGGGCAGATTTGCCCCAGGTCTCGTTCCTGCCGGGGTAAACACGTTGAGTGTTAGGCCTATTAGGTGTGTGATGTTAACCTCCATGTACTGCACAATCCACTGTCCAGAGCTTACAATCTTCGTTTGACGGAGTTACTACCTGAAATACGGAGTTGACGATGAAATCGATGGCGTCGCTCGCAAGACCGCTCGGAAGTGGCAGAGTGAGCGCCTGCTGGGGACAGGAAGGGCCGAAAGCAGTCGCTGTGTGTGTTCCATTGTAAGGATCGTTAGGCTGAGGCAATCGGAACCGGAGATCCCCAGTCCTGCCATCGTCACGTGAGCTTTCTTCCAATGCCATCCTACAGGAACAGCTTACGGCGGCTGAGCGAAGGGAACACCTAAGAACTTATCAGTAACGCCATCCGTCACCCCGACGAACGTAGCTTGATCCAACACCACTGTGGGCGCAAGCGATCGAGGCGAAGGAGTCGCAAGGATCGAGTCGCAACAAATTGCGAGGACGATAAGCCGAGTGCGCCAGGATCGCAGCATACTGCTTTGCGTCTAGCCTCCGGTACATAGCGTCGACGTGCTCTATATAGCCTCACAACGAAGAACATCCGTAGCTGACGACCCAGTACACGGAGGTGAGATCGCGGGAGACGGTATGATCTACACGCGCCCTAGGACGGATGTTGTGATAAAATCAGAAGCACCGGGATATGCAGTATCCGTTCCGAAGTGGAGCTGGGTTGAAAGTGACAATCAGAAATACAGCGAGGCCAGCATGGCAGGGAAGCCGTGACCCGGAAGCAGCCTATTATTGTGATCATGGGACTGTAGCACTTTGATTCTAGAGGGTAGGGTACAGCTTCGCCATGAGGTAATCTGCACCCAGACAATACTTTACAGATGGCGACATCACCTGTCAGCACAAGTAGAAGCAGAGATTGCGCCCTGATGCAGCATTGTCGAAGTTGTGGATTCCCACCGCCCGCCCATAAGGCGGCTTTCAGCGTGGCTACAAGGTCATCAATACACGTGAGTACTCGTACCGAAGGTCACTTGCGCCGAGACCTCCGAGATGATGTGAGCATTATGATGCAAGAACTCCAATATAATCTCACCTAGTGAAAGATGGATGCCGCAATGTACCAGACGTTACAGCAATGAAGATCATTCAAGCAGTGCTTTCTAGGAATACTTCCGCGAGCGTTCGAAGGCAACCCCGGGTACTTGCCACTACCCGCTGCAGATCGCATACTTGTCGCATACTTCCGATGATGGATACTACTAGCCGCCACCACAGGAGGGGCTTCTGTGGATTGCGAGCTTGTCAGCTCAGAACTGAACGTCTACTGGCGTGCAAAATGTGCGCTAGGACCGCATTTTATGCCGTACGTGACTGCGAATCACAGGTACACGCATACAGTAGGGGAAACGGCAACCACACATTCCCTACTAGTCAACTCGCATAGGTTACCCCTGCCCCGGCAATATGCAATCGTCAGATGATTGCAAATCACTTTCTGAAATCTTGCTTCGACACGGTGCATGCGGGATCAGCACTACTCCGTACGTTACCGGAAGTAGTGAAGGGCGGGTTTTGAACGAGACTAATTGCGAATACGGCTCACATGACGCTTAAACCAGACATGAGACCATCGTCCACAGGCCACATTCACGTGAATGATGTCATCACGCGGTTGACGGGCCATCATAAGCATCGAGACAACATCGCTGGGGGTCGCAAGAGGTCACGAGTAATACAGATCAGGATCAGCATGAGTAAATCCCAATCGTCAGAGAGGAAACTGCAGCGATAAATTGGTGAGAAGATTGATCCCGTCAGCCCTATACGTATCTTCGGTAATATTCAGAGACGTTCCATTGCCATCCAACATGGTCAGCAATGATGGTGATGCAGTGCTATACGGTGGCCATGAAAGGAGATCCTGGCCATTCGGATCGAGGTTGTTGACAAAGTTGATCAAGTAGTCACGAGCATCATATGGGCCATAGAAATTCAGAAGATCGCTGCCGTGGAACTATGAGAAGAGTGAGACCATCCGTATCACATGGATCAGGAAGACACACCGAACCGAGGATCGGAATGTCCTTGAGGCGTTTGCTCACTGAATGCTAGAGTGAGCACAGCCGAACCGCCTGTATGCCAGATTGTTGCTGCAAGAAAAATCTCCGAGGTGCCTGGAATACTAGATCGCCTTGTATGGTGGCAAGTCGCTTGAACTCAGGAGTGAGTGCGTTTGCCTGGCCGGTACGAAATGGAGAACCGTCGGCAACGTCGTCCGGATATGCCTCGAGCAAAGGGGTCAAAACATCGACAGTGTCGGGAACCGTGGGGAAGTAATTGCTCGATATATAGTCCTCAAGTTCTTCCTGGTCTCTGAGATCTTGTTACCTACTGGCTATGGAGATCAACGCCCAACTTACGTGATGTTCAGAAGGGACAACGTGAACAACGTCCCTTCGTCGTCACAGTCCTGCAGGCAAGTCAGCACATCAGCAAACATGAAGCATGACTGCATGCTCCAACGTACTCCGCTGATGATCGGGACCGCTGCAACATTGCCTTGTAACATCAGCTGCTGTGGTGCATCCGTTAGGAAAATGCCATCCACGCGCGGTAGCCATGCCAAGTTAAGGGACTGTATTGAGAGGACGTCTTAGTGAAATGAAAACGGAGGATTCGATGATCCGCACCTGTGGTGAAAAGATGTCCGGAGATTGGTCGACGGCGGCTTTCAACGTGTCAAAAGGTAGCTGTCGTAAACATTCCAGGGTATCCGCCGAGCCTGTGCAGCCAGTCTCTGACAAGAGAGCATCGTAATACTCTTGCCCATGTGTGATATCGCCGACGGGAATGGGCGAACCGGACTCCATGACCGCGGCTCGGAATAACCCAGCCGGATCTCCTGCATTTGCGAGCAACTGCATCGCAACCGAGATTGCGCCTGCACTCTCCCCCCACCTATGATGAAGCGGAATGAGGGACGAAGTAGGGTACAAAGTGCAACATCTTACAATGTCACCTTACTCGGGTCGCCACCAAATGCTGAGATATACATCTGGATCCATTGAAGAGCTTGACGTTCTAAAAAGAACTTATCCCTTAACAGAAGACGATCATGTGAGGGAAACTTACGATCCCATAAACCGAAGTTACCCAGCCCTGCATCTTTTACCTCTTGACTAGCAAGGAAACCATAGGCTGTTGTAGAATATCAATTTCAATGAAAGGTCAAATTTCGTTGCAAGATGTGGTGTAAGGTGAGACGTACCTGACATTCTTGAAAATGAATGAATCTCAACGGGTTTGGCGTAGTGAATATATGTTATCGCTCACCGATAATCCATGCTCACGTAGACGATAGGCTCATCCAGTTCAACAGATCGCTTGACAATACCGCTGCCATCATAGCTAACAAAAATGCTCAGCATGATGTCATGGCTTGATTGGCCTCGGACACTCACGTCGAAGATGATCCTCTCTGAAATCCGCCTGAATATTGCAAACGAAGTCAGCAGCTTTCTCGATTACGAAGGCGAGCCTACAACCTCCATATATCCACTGCGCACGAAGGAGTGAGTGGCTGAGATCACTCGAGTGCCTCTAGGTCTTACCGCAACAACTGGCAACTGGGCACCAGGTTCAATGCTAGCCGGCGCCCATACATTCAACGTGAGACCTGCAGGTCAGAGGCTTTCCATGATAAATGGTACAGAGCCATAACTAGCATATATTGGCTCTCACAGTCTTCTGCAGCAGAAGTATCGGCTTGGAAAACCGAACTTGCGAGCTTGAAAACTTGGATAGATTCTCCCTCGAGGCTACTTGACACAAGCGAGATTGAGGGAGTGCTCCTGACAGGATTGACCGAAGGCTGTCGCGTCGAAAGTGCCGTTATACGGGTCATTGGGGACAGGTAACTGGAATCTCAGGTCTCCGACGCTGCGGAGAGCAGTCAGGACGCGTCTTATACTTGGGAGTGAATAACATGACTACTTACGGCGGTTGCGCGAACGGAATGCCCAAGAACTTGTTACTCGTTCCATCTGTTACACCAGTGAAGGTTCCTTGGTCCAAAACCACTGTCGGAGCGGCGGTACGTGGAGAGGGTACGGAGAGAACGGCTTCCCAGTATAGAATGAAGAAGGCCAGGCGATTGAGAAAAGAACGCATCTTCGCCTCTACCTTCGAGATCAGAGCAGACTCCTCATGGAGCTTTATACACTCGTCCAGCGAGAGATCGCATCAAGGCCTTGCCAATGACATGTTCAATGCTGATGTGGCACGATAGCATCAACGTACTGGCGTGACAATGTGCACTCAGCTTCCTCAACGATGTTCCCTGATACATTGGAAGAGTGAAAGCGGATCATGTCTTCGGCAGCGAAATGTATGACCCTGTCCAGCTGATTCGATACCAGGCATCAGCAACGTGCTACCAGTGCAGTATGAGTCTGCACAAAGAAGAGGGTGTGAGAGCGGATGAATCTCTGCTGCCCATAGTCGTGAACGGGTGGTCCGGAATTCTGTTCAAGTAAACACCAGACTTCCGCATGCAATGAATAAGACATCGTATGACGATAACAATAGAGAATGTGCAGGTGACATGAGAACACATGCTAACTGGCAAGTCAAAAGAAACGGGTAACTGACACAATTTAATAGGACGGCGCGCAGCATACAGGTGTAGCAGATGGCTGCATGGTTCTCGGCGTCAAAATATCCGGCTGCAGGGCCTGGCTCGAGCGGCAGACAGCTGAATAGGCCCCCATGGACCGTAGAACGCATGTAAGACGGCTACAGGAGAGCACTACGATGCTGGTAGGCGAAAAGGCACTCAGAGAGATCTGCCAGCGCCCCGAGACGGCCGAATGGTGTGAGCAATATGATGTGATGATTTTCATGCTCACCTCGCCAGGCACCGTCGCGTCCACGGAAAAGTTATGCAGCGTTGTCTGGTGACGGCGAAGGCTCAAAGTGAACCATTAACAACTCCTGCAATGTTACCATACGCAACCATATACACCCTTCATGGTCCGCATACAGCGTTCACGAAGCTGCCAAGCACAGCATTGCCCGTGGAGATGTCCAACCAGTGACCCAGAAAATCGATAAATAGGAAGAAGACCGGAGAAGACGCCAATGGTAGGCAGTCCAACTCCGTCGAAGTGTAGGAGATTACACGAAAGAGATTATGAAACTTTTACCAACTAATTGTTCCATCCATTGCAAGCATACCCGACCATTCGCATTTCAGTCTCAACGCTCCGACATCTGTGCCAGATAATCCGCGAGCTGGGCGAATGGAAGTTAGCAAATGGGCTCGGGGAGCAGCGACAGCCTACCTTCAGCGCACCCGTCCGTATACTCTCGCCAGCCTGCTGCACGTCCGGGTTCGCTAGCACCCTCGAGAGCGCATCTTTCGCCGCCAGCTCCAGGCCCGCGAGCGTGCCATCGCCGAGCAGCCCACCATCCGCCCCAGGGCCGACGCCACCGTTGAGCTCCTCTTCCTCCTCGCGGCCGAAGTATTGGTTTGACGAGATGGACGTCGCGCCCTGGAACGACTGCAGCCGCGTCTGTGCCTCGCTGACCGCAGCCGGGTCGTACGCGTTCCGGCCGAAGTACATGTCCGACGAGATTGCCTTCTGGCCTCCGAACTTATCACGCGCGAATGTCGGCGCGTCTTCCTCCACAGCGGTGCTGGCAGGGATCTGGGATCAGTACTCACTCGTCGCTCAGAAAAAGGCATACTCACGCCCTCGACGCAGTAGCCGCGGCGGGGACAGCGCCAAACCCAAGGCGCTTCATGCCCATGCCGAGCCGCTCCATGTCCTGCGCGCTGCCCTTGGGCTTGATCTCCGCCGGAGCACTGGTCTTGACCGCCGCTTTTGCCTTTGCAGCCGCTGCAGCGGAAGCGGAAGCGGACGCCTCTGTCTCCTTCCGCAGGCGCTCTTCCTCCTGCCTCTCCTTCTCGCGATCATATCCGAGCTGGCGCACGCGTTCCGCCTCCTCCACTGCGCGCCGCTCCGCTTCTTCGAAGTCGATGGGCGCGGCAGCCTTCTTTGCGCCGAGGCCGCCGAGTTTGGACTTCTTGGGCGCGGACGTGGTAGTTGTGGAAGTTGCCACAGTGGAGCTGGATGAATTCAGGCGAGAGGCACCGAGTGTAGACGCAGAGCGCGAGGACGGGGCGGCGGAGGATGATCGCAGGGAGGCAGAGCTGATTGTACGCGGAGCAGCCGGTGCACCATTAGCAGCTGCACTGGCGGATCGACCGATCATAGGAGGGCCTGCTGGCTTCGATGCGACAGCGGGGGACTTGGGTGTAGCTGGCTTATCCCAGGATGAGAAGAAATCATCGTCATCGCCTCGCGGGGCAGGAGTGGAAGCTTCAGTTGTTCCATCGACGACCACTCGGTCGGGATATCTGATGAGAATTGTAGATAGCATAGTCACACAACGGTTCATCCACTTACTTGGATGCATCTTCCCGGACACGTCTCGCCAACTCCTCCTTGTATAGCTCCGCTACACGGCTGGAGTACTTCTTCTTGACATCAGCATCGGTGAGCAAAGTAGCTCCTCCGTGCTTCGAAAAAAACTCTGTCGCTGACGCATTCCCTCCGACTTTCATCGTTCGCAACTGATGGAGTTGCCAGCTGTCGAGATTGGTGGATCTACCGGGAGATGAGCTACCCCCTCGCTGGCACATGGCAGTGACCTCACCGGACGAAGCTGATGTGCACACCCATGTTCCGGTGTATACTTGAGCAGTCCAGACAAATGTACACGCCGAACGTCACACTTGACCATGTCGGATTGCGAGCTTGACAATCGAAACACATCTGTGCAATGTTGGATTTGTACAAGAGCGCGCAAGCTGCTGTACTCACTTTGTTTCCCTTCTGCGCCTTCAGAACTTTGAAGATCTGCTCGGTCTCTGCCTTTGTTGGGTCCGCCATGGATGAGGTGGCTATTGCGTTCGGGATGGTGGAGGATGATGGAATGAGGAAAGCGGTGGCGGCCGTTAGCACGAGCGACGAGCGACTGTCCACGTGGCGCGTCTTGCGCTCGACCTTCATTTCCTCCTCCCAGTTTCTCTGTTTTCTCGGTCTTTTACTTGGGATCATGGACAATATACTGGGCATGTATTATTCTCGGGCGTGCTGCTTCCATAATTCACCTCAATCACCGCGCCAGATTCAGTCCAAATCCGCAAGATCACAGCGGAACAGACGGTTCCTCTCCGGCACTCAGTCCTCTGGCCTAATCATCCCGTATCGCACGTCCTCCTCCCGGATGATGCAGCAGGTCTGCATCTGGGAGCATTCCTGCCCTCCGAGGACGCACCGGTTGCGGTAGTTTCGGTGTTCAAGGAACCTATACCCCAGTCGGGAAAGGTCGACACGCTCTTACAGGCAGCACGTTTTCGCAAACTTGCCTGTGACCCCGCGCATCGGCGGCGTGGCATAGGCTCAAAGCTCTTGGAGCACGTATTTTCACTCGCGCAGTCGGAGCTTGGTTGCGATGTTGTGTGGTGTGATGCGCGGGTCTCGACGCAGGGGTGGTATGAGCGGAAGGGTATGTGTCCGTTTGGAGAGATCTTCTACAAAGATGGCCTCCCGTATATCCGCATGCGCTCGCCGTGATAGTATCCACATACCCCTCACTTGTTTTGCCATTAGACATAGGGCAATAAAACAGCGGTGACACCATTGCAGTGGACAAGCACGACTCGGTGAGGATACTGCGCGTCTGGTGCGACCCTCGCGAGCGTCGTTCCAGGCGGGCAACTAGCAGATCCTCTCGTCTTCTCATTCATGCCATTCGCATCATCATTGAAGGAACAGCCGTTCATCATTATCCCGACCATCGTCAGGCCATCGTCAGGAGACTACCTGTC
Organism: Obba rivulosa; assembly: GCA_001687445.1. NCBI lineage: Eukaryota > Fungi > Basidiomycota > Agaricomycetes > Polyporales > Gelatoporiaceae > Obba > Obba rivulosa. The sequence continues at coordinate 69,874 of KV722363.1, forward strand.
GGGAATACGTCGGTTGTTGAACCGATCTTTCACGGGGGCCAGCATACTTGCGCCATGGCGTTTTACCAGCATCCGACGTCGTCAATGAATGGGTCTGGATGAAATCCGGGGCTCTAAATGACTTCTTTGTTGTATCTGACTCGATGCCTTGCCTACTCAATCCTGCGTCCATCCTGCCATAGGCATCGCTTGTCGCGCATCGTCACTCTTCCCTGTCCACCTGAGTATTTCTGGAAAATCTTCGCCATCGCCAATGTCCAAGGAAGTGGAGCCTTTTTGCCGGCCTGGCTCTTCCCAGGATCACGGTCAAACTGCATCCTATAAATCATAGGCGACGACCATGGAATCCCGGCTCACAGCTCTCGCAGTCTTTGAACAGATGGCTTTCTTCTATGGTCTGTTGGTACTCACTCTCGCCAGCTGCGCGTTGGCACGGCCGACAGCCACTGTGCTGACCGGCGCGTTCACTTGCGTTGATGCTGCTGACTTCTCGCTCTGTCAGAACCAGTGGGGCACAGGTGAGTGGTTCCACTCGACGCAAGGTATATTACTGAGCCTGCTGCAGCTTCCGGCGTTGGGTCGCAGAACTCGACTTTGCTCAGCGCGAGCGGCGACTCCATCTCGTGGTCGACCGTGTACACCTGGGAGAACTCGCCCAATAACGTAAAGACTTGTAAGTCTCCACTTAATCAAGCTGTGCAATAGTCTGATACCCTTTAAGATGCGAATGTTCAACAGAACGTCGGCATGGGCGTACAAGTACGTGGGCCTCGCTGATGTCTCCGCGATATCCGATCGGCTTACCAAGGCTATGTAGCTGTCCAACCTTGCAAGCGTCCCTACCAGCTGGCAGTGGAAGTACATATCCAAGTCTGATGGCTTGCGTGCTGACGTGTCGTGAGTGCAGCCTCAAGTCGGTGATGCTTTTTTCGCTGAATCCAGTCGTATGTTCCAGCTATGATATCTGGACCGGAGTACCCCCTACTGGAACTGCGGCGTCGGCCAACTCCTCCTTCGAGATGTAACTAACACTGCCTCTTCATGTTGTCCTTACCTGAGCGTCTCCTTGCTATAGCATGATCTGGCTCTCGGGCCTCGGCGGGTGAGTACTTTACTTTTGGATCATCAGCGAGTCTTTTGACCCATATCGCTGCTGCAGCATCCAACCGGTTGGATCCCAGACTGTGACCAACGTATCGATCGCGGGCTTCGATTGGAATGTTTGGAAGGGCCCGAATGCAAATTGGGAGACTATCAGTTTCGTGAGCGCCGATGGAGACATCACGGATTTCCGCGTGGATCTCAAGGACTTCTTCGGTATGCTGCCGCCTTGTTGATCATTTCTGGCGCCCATGATTTACCTCGTATTCCGACAGACTACCTCAGTGCGGAACAAGGCGTTGCTTCCAGCCAGGTGGGCGTCTTCATGGCACGACTGGAGAAGGTTGTGACGCTGACCATCGTCATCCGTAGTTCCTGCAAGTCATCCAGACGGGCACTGAGGCGTTCGAGGGCAATGCGAGCCTCTCAATCGACCACTTCAGCGTTGCCGTAAACCCGAAGAAGTAGCTGGTTGAACCTCACGTGTAGCTCTGGGCTAATTCATGCTTTTGAGGGGCGCGCCCCCATGTGGAACCCCTAGGTGTTCTTTACGACAATTGTAGCCCTGGGCAGTGGTTAACTGCAACCGATTGCGATAGCCGGGCTCATGAGACCTGTGTAAGAGTCTATTTCGGCGTGACACGGAAGCAAGCAGGGATGTGCTTGACCCCGGACCCGAAAACCGGCAATCGTCTGGAGGACGTTGCATCCGGCCTTTGTGCTGGGTTACAGTGGTCATCCTTCTGGTCTTTAACACGTCTATAATGCCTGCTAGATTTCAGAATGCGAGGGCTTGCACACAGAGAGTTCACATGCATTGACCCCCGGTGTCATCAGTCCATCGCGCATCACTAGAAGCAAGGGCATGCGGATGAAATCTGGGCACGGTCCGAGTCCGCGACCCATGCCATGCTAGTGATGTCCAATTCAACCTGCATTTGTACTGTCCTCCTCCGAGATTCCCCACAAACTTCCTCCTTATATATAATCTAGACAGCTCTTCATACTTGGTACAAGTGCGAAAAATAGTACCAGCTGAATGGTGAGGATGACTTAAGCTTTTCGAGCGTAGTGTAACAAGCGCTGGGGCGGGTATCGTCGCGAACTTGCCGTCTCACACCTGAATTCTTGACCATCGAATACCACACTTTTATGACCAAGTTGCTACCCCGACACATGACTCGATTTTATGACCAAAGCTCCACATATACCACTACAGCACTACCGAATCTCCGGACCCGATGTTACCTTCGAATCGACCCGCCGTGAAACGCCCTGATAACCCCTGTTCTTCTGGATTTCACCACTACTCTTCTCCCTGTCTGACGACCGTGTAACCTATAAGACGGATTACACACGCTCTGTCCGGGAGTCATCTCACTTTGATCCATCCCTCATCTGTCTGTGCCGCAGAATGTATACCACGGCTGCCGCTTTCTTGAAAGCCATAGTCGATGCAGGGATCACTCATGTCTTCGTTAACTGGGGAAACGACCATCCTGCATTCCTGGAGGAGCTTGAGAGGCAACGTGTCGCAAATGGCGGGAAGACGTCCCTCGAGGTCATGACCTCGCCAAGCGAGTTCGTGGCGTTAACCGCGGCGCACGGTTTCGCTGCAGTTACAGGCAAGCCTGCCGCTGTGATCGTGCACGTTGATGTAGGGACACAGGTAAGCACAATTGGTTCTACAACTCTGGATCTTGCATTTGGCTTCGATCTGGCAATCTCCAACCCACCTACCCCGGGTAGGAGCACCTATGAACGATGCAACGGATCATCGCGATATCGTGCGGGTCATATCTTCCGATCCACGATATCCCTCAGGCTGCTTCTGACGAAAACTGAACATAATCTCAGGCGCTTGCTGGAGCAGTCCACAACGCGGATCGGGGGCATGCACCAGTGCTTATCTTTTCTGGAGCATCGCCATTCAGCGCACACGGGGAGTTGAAGGGGTCTAAGAATGAGTGGCCGATGTGGCCTCAAGGTAATCAGTTTTCCATGCTCAAGAGGGCTTGACTCAATCCTGAGGTTAGATGTCCCGGATCAGGCAGCCATTGTGCGCCAGTACATGCGTTTCACTGCTCAAGTGCAGAGCGGAAAAGCCGTTGCAAAGACTGTCCTCCGCGCGCTACAATTGTACGTCTATTCTCATATTGCGATTGATTACGGTGCTGAGTCTGGGTCGCAGTGCAAAGAGCGAGCCCAAAGGCCCAGTATATCTGTGGGCTCGCCGAGAGGTGATGGAGGAGGAGCTCGATGAGTCTGTCTTGACTACTGCACCGGACCCTCGCAAATGGCCTGCCATTGCCCCAAGAGGCCTTACACCAGAAGGTACGTGTTTTCGCACTGATGAGACACACATCTGACAGGCTTTCTGTTTGTCACTGGTCAGTTGCTCGAACGATTGCCCAAGCGATCTTAAATGCCAAGTCTCCTCTCATTGTGACCGCCAACGCTGGCCGCAACCTCCGTGCTGTAGAGGAGCTTCAACAACTTGTTACCGATCACGCGATCGCTGTCTACGCTTCGTGCCCATTCGCTCTCAATCTTCCTTACAGCCACCCGTGCCTGATTGGATCCTCATTCGACGGGAAGGTCCCGCCGCTGGCAACGTCGGACGTTGTGCTTGTGCTCGAAGCGGACGTCCCGTGGATGGAGCCCTCAGCTAGAGAACTCTCGGGGGACGCGCGGGTCTTCCTCGTCGCGACAGACCCGCTCCAGAAGACGTACGGATACTCACATATTGATGCGGAGATCATCTCGGAGGCAGACCCTGAGACTGCACTGCAGCAGATCCGCGCGAGCTTGGTTGAGCTCACGTCGCAAACAAACGACGCGGTCAAGGCAAAGCGCTCAGGCGACATAAACCAGCGTCTCCAAAAGGTCAAGGCCCTGCATGATCAATGGATGCAGAGCCTTGCAGTGGTCGAGGCATCGCTAGCGCCGGACGGCATCACATCCACAGCCCCGCACATCTTGGGCTCCTTGCGCGAGGTCGTACGCGCGCAGACCAGTAGCAATGGCGCGAAGGTGTTGTGGCTGAACGAGGGGGTGAGCAAGTGCCCCGACACGTGGGACCACATCAAGCCCGAGATCCCTGGGAGCATGCTCATGTCAGGCGGGTCCTGCCTCGGATGGGGGCTGGGCGCGGCAATCGGAGCGTACCTCGGCGGAGAGATTACGAACAAGGGATACGAGCTCATTGTTTCCGTCGTCGGAGATGGCGACTATCTGTTCGGCCAGCCGAGCACGGTGTACTGGATGGCGAGGAGATACGAGACGGTGCGTAAGCCGAGCACCTATCTTGACCGCGTTCTAACTGCGTCACCAGCCCTTTTTGACGATCATCCTCAACAATGGAGGCTGGGCGGTGAGCATCTCATTTCCGTTTCGGAGGGAATGAAGAAGCTCATCATATCCGTTCCAGTCCCCGCGACTGTCCATGCTGGGCATCTATCCGAGCGGGCATGGCAGCAAGGTGTCTGGCCGACAGCTCACTGTGGGATTTGGCCCTGAGCCCCCGGACTACCCTCAAATTGCAGCTGCCGCCGGAGGTGCTTGGGGCAAACGCGTCGAGCTCGCAAGTGAGCTGCGCGATGTTCTCACAGAGGCTGTGAAAGTCGTGTTGCATGAGAAGAGATGCGCTGTTGTGGACTGCAAAGTCGAGTCAATCTGAGGATGATGGTAGATGCGTTTGTTGATTTTGGGATATAATCATCGGGAGGTCGCGACAGTACCATGAGAAGAGTGCATGTGATGTCTCTGCGCCGCAGCCCAGATGGAGCAGCGTCATGTAATTCAACCCTCGTCGAGTCCAGGCATATGTGTTGAAGGCAGAAAGGAAGTGTAGAGAGTGCAACATTAGAGGCGAACGCCGCTGACGGAAAGACAAGGACGTGTTGGATCAGACAAGATACGCAGTGGTGGGCTCTGAAAGGCGACTCAATTTGAGATGTAGCATAACAAGCAATCATACATCGATGTACCCTCATTTATAGCGTAACTCGGGCAGTCAAGCGGAGGAATCGAGAGCACCGGCCTTTGGAACACAAGTGTGTTCAATTTCGAAGGGAAATAAATGAAAACACTATCACTTACTTCTACGCGGTATCTTCCCATTCCTCGTCGTTATTAGTGTCCACTTCATTTGGGGCTTGTGTGTCAGCCACACCGCCAGGGCTGTCTGCAAAAACGATTGTCTGAATTCCAAATCCACCAGAAGGTTCTGTTGCATTCGCGTCCGCCACGCGACGGAGGTTGAATATGAAACGGGACATCAGGATAGAAGTAAGGCTATGTTGGGCAGATGTCATGTCAGATTGCAGCGCACAGCTGGATGAACACTGCACATTGTAAGGAAGCTAAAGATGCCTTCCTTCACCTAGTAATCGTCAGCATAAGCAGTTGCAATGTGTGCTGTCATCACCTCAATCTGACGTCCAGCAACCAAACCAATAACGGTGCCGATCAATAGAAGCCTGTCATACCAGGAGAAATCAATATCCTTGAAGTTGAGGCGTCACTGCGTCAGCGTACATGAAATAGATACCCCCTGACCCAGTCAGCTGTGGCGATGCATATTACTCCGTAGACACTCACCGTTCTGCACAAGAACCGTGCTAAGGGTTTCCTTAGTGGCATATAACTGTCGAATACCGGCAGTCGAACTGGTTGCGAGCCATGTGGCGAGTAGAATCAGACCGTGCGATGCAATGGCAGCCGCCCCGGCCAAAATTGCCCCTAATAGACTAACATTAATCCGAATTAAAAACATGACAGAGGAACAAAGTACCGACATCTACGTCGACCTCCAGTCAAGTACTGGACTAATTAGTTCAACTTGAACCACCTACTTAGCATACACGTCTTGATGTTTGGGATACCGAGTAGTGCAATATCCGCTCCGAATTGTGGGCTGGAAGAGGATGTCGGTATACTGTATAAGTACGTCATTTATTAGAAGGCACAGATTGAGCATTGTCGATCGAACTCACAAGTAAGATCGCAGGATTGATTGAGTAAAGTACCAATGTCAACATGAACAGCCAGATGGCACTTCCAGTGATAGCGTAGACACGTATTGCAGCAAAAACTGAGTGGTGTTGAGATACTGATACAAATACAAGCACGGCGAGATTACCTGCGGCGCTTATCAACAATCCAGTAAACAGGCCGGACCCTGAACGCAGGAGAATCTCGCAGCTAAGGGCCCATGTCCCATCAGTTAATCAGTGAGAAATAGTCAGATGTAAGCATCATACGTCTGTAACGGACGTATCAGCATGGATCAGGATGCACAAACGTCCGAAATATCAAGAAAGACGAACCGAGATATTCCTCCCAGGCCACTTTATGATCTCCAAAAATACCCAAATCGTATTCAGTAGTGCAGAATACCGCGAAACATAGAACAATATCGCCGGGACGGAGAAGCTCGCTTTCCATATGTATCTCACTTCATCGTTGAACGTGAGCGCGTACTCATACACACATAGCGCTGCGTACACAGGGTTATGTCAATGTGCAGATCGGATTATAGCCCACTTTTGGCTTGCCTGATGCCGATATGTTGAGGCACTCGCGAACAAATCTGGTATTCAATGTCCACAATGAGCCAAACGCACGAACGACTCAAGGTTAGCGAAACTTACTCATATTGATCAGGCCCCAGGCTGGATTCGTCTGGCATGCTGTAAGTTTCCAGCGGGGGAGGCTCGCATAAGACCAAGGAGTCTCATGGAGTGATATACATGCTGAGCGGCCATATCGAAGACATATCATCAGAAGCGGCAAAACCGGACTCTGGCCGACGCCCTGAGCATCAGTTTGAGCGAATCAATCCGTCAGCGAGCAGGTCAGCGCGACTTGGCGAAGATGACTTCCACGAGTGACAGCAGGCAGGAAATCTTCGATGTCGAGACCGATTGAGACCGTGAGACGCTTTGGCTGACGTGGGCGCCAGGTCCGAAGTCACAAGAGTAGTGATCATCCCAACAAGTTGATGAGCGCACCATATGTACATCGCTGCATCGCGGCCCAACTCAAGAAACGATACGAATACGGGTACCGCTGACAGAAACTCGCAAACGTCCGAAGAGTAACTCTCATGTCCGTGATTGTAACGACTTCCAGGAGCTCCGGAGCTTCGGGCGAGTGCGCAGCCGCATGCTTTGCTACTACGATCACGATCAAATTGATGAATGGTGGCTATTGTCATGCACTGGGTGAGACTTGATGAGGCTGCATCAATCAGCAGGTGTCCACTGAGTGCAAAGATACGCTAGGAGAGGTACCATATTTTACCACGTTCAGGGTCGATCATGAAAATATTCCTTCGAACCGATGGGGAATGCCCTGCCAAGCTGTACATATCGTCTTCGGCATCCTCATCGTCTACGTCGCTCTCATCATCCGAATCGCTGGAATCGTCTGAGTCTGTCACGTAGTCCTCATCCTCTGGATCGTCATCCGTATAGATCGGATAGTCTATGGAGATTCGGCGACGAGTCTGAGAAATGCGGAATGTGGGTAACGTATGGGTAAGGACCTCCCCTTCGGCGAGCTGCATGCTCGGATGAAAGAGTCGAGGGAGGTGTAGAAGGTGGGCGAGGTCTACATGGAAGAATCTGACCTGCTGAAGAAATCGCGTGGCGAAATCGAGATTGAAACAGTCGTCTTCGAGGTCGGCCCATATGTCGACATATAATAGGGAGGGATGAGCGACTGGGTGTTGGAGGCTCGCCATCAGAAGTGCATCGACGCCGACTGTAATTATAGCTATTACGAAGTGACGCAGCTTGGGACAAAGGTCGAGAGACCGCCACAGGTGGTGGAAATCGGTATGTCGTGTAGTTACAGACATGTCAAGATATTCGATCCCGCCCCCGTGCTGCATGAGGAATGATTGATACATGGTATTCTCCTCGTCAAACAGGCTCAGCCTTGCGTGCAACGTAAGTATCAGCTGCTTTAGGCATGGCATCTCCCATGAGTCGAATACATCAAATTCGGCATCCATGTGGCAGAAAACATGAAGTTCTTTCAGACGGTGCAGCTGAATGGCGATGGATGGCCTCCGAGCCCGGGAGAGACCGGTAGCAAGCTGAGAAGATAAAGGGACGGCCAAGGACACGAGCTGGGAGAACGAAGCAACGGATGTCAGGGAAAACTCTATTGCGAGGAGTGGCTTAAAGATGTTAACTTGATCGACAGGGTCATATCGATATTCCAGTTTGGTAAGCCTGAGGGACAGGCTTTTAATGACGCCAACAGGTTTCTCCTGATATCCCTTGCTTTCGGACGAGTACGTCGTCATGAACTGATGCCCCACGATGAGAGCTCCCAGCCCAACGGCTTGGTGCAAGATGTATTCCAGCTCGTGAAATGCAATGCGAGCTTGCTCAAAAGGGAGAAAGCATTGCAGATGTATACGCTTGATCAATGGCGCAACATCAAAGTGTCCATGGCGAATTGTACGGGCCAACGCCAAAATCTGGTTCGGCCCCTGCAGGACGATGTCGTGATATAGAGAAGGAATAAACAAGGACCACCAGGCCTTGCATACCGACAGAAGTGTCTTCTTGAGCCGTAAGATATACGCCCATGAGGTGGTCGGAGCACTGTGTACTGTGGAATCGAGAAATGCGTCCGGTGGGATTGCGAACTCCAGTATCGATAGAAGTAGCTCCGGAGGCAACGATGGCATGTTTACAGGAGACCATGTAGTATGCACAAGAGTAGACATGTCAGAGAACTGCACCTAAGAGATGGCGGGGGTGTCGGTAGGGATGTTAGTGTGGCATCGGTGCTTTCAGGTGAGTTCACCGACCTTGCGGCGAGTAGGGCTACTCGACTCGGGCGATAGAGATATTCCAAAATCTGGGAGTGGGTATCGCAGGGTCTTGCGAAACAAGATCACATTCGCGAGACGTCTATATCTCTCTCTCTCGGCACTCGTAGTAGACAGAGGAATAGGAGCACTGCACGGTCGTGCCGATTGACCTCATCGGAATTGGACGGAAGAAGCCGAGACGCCGGCGAGACTCGTCGCGAGGAGTCTCCTGCTTACCCTCCGAGTCTTCGTTGCAACTCTGCAGAGCTTCATAATCATCGTACAGAATGAGAGGATGATACTTTTTGTTGGATCTCGAGCTACACTCCTGACACATTCAAGCCCAAGCTGCCAGGCCGTCAAGACACCAGAATATTATGTTCAACATGACTGTTTTGTACACCGGATGCTGGCTATCCTGCTTGACCTGGCTTTTTCCTGACTGCACTCCGCATGGAACGTGTCGAGCGAAGGTCGGAATGTCTGTCCACATCGACTGACTTAGGGGAGCGTGCGCGGAAGGCGGCAGTGGAGGACGTGACATCAACATCACGGTCGACAAATGTCGACATTGTAGGCCAGGAAGTGGCACAACACATTCGACGTCAATACGACCGCCACTGTCGTCGCTGCAGAAGCGAGGGCATGAGTCGTTGGGGGGCACGTGCAGAAGAGGTATAATACAGGCTATACGTGACAGTGATATATAAGTCGTGGTGGATCTCATAATTATCATCAGCAACTAGTGTCCCTCCGAAAGTAGCAAGCATCCATATAAACAAGGTCCACTCGTCAGGAGGTGTCGGATCCAATGCTCCAGTCATCTCCGCACTGTCACCTTCTCAAGCGCATGAAGCCCGCTGGCCACATTGGCTGGATAGAGACTTGGTGACAAGTCTGAGTTACCATGTATGGGGGACAGGTGTGGGTTAGCACCTCTCCTTCGGCGAGCTGTGTACTCGGGTAAAGGTATCGGGGAAGATATCGGAGACGGAGCCCAAGTTGTTTGAGAATCCTGGCCTGCTTGAGGGCCTGTGGGCGTACTACATCCACCACGAGGTCGAGAGCGGAGCTGTGTTCGTTTTTTGTCCAAAGATCAATGCACGAGAGGGAGGGGTGATCGACTGGGCTCTTGTAGACGCCCTCCATCCAAACCTTCTCTCGCAAATGCGGCATAGCTATCACCAGGTGGCGCAACTTGGGGCAGAGGTTGACGATCCGCGAGAGAACGTGTAAGCCGAATACTGATACACTACAAATGTCAAGGTATTCGATGCCGCTCCCGCTCTGCGCCAGGAATTCTGAAGACTGTTCCCAGCTACGCAATGCACATAGATTTCGCAGCCGGTGAGCATCAGCCGCTGAAGGCATGGCATTTTCCAGGAACTAATAACCTCAAAGTCGGATTCGTCGTGGTAGAATATATGGAGTTCTTCCAAAAGATTCAATTGGATGAAAATCTCGTGTTCAACAGCAGGAATACGTGCAGACAAAGGAATGGCCAAGGATGTGAGCCGGAAAAATGAAGCAATGGACTTCAGGAACATGACTGTGGGGGATGATTGGTGGATGTCGATGCGATAGACAGGGTGAAAATTATATTCCATCCTGGTGAGCCTGAGTGATAAGCTTGTGATCATGTCCATAGTCTTCTCATGATCGAATGAGCCGCTCATCATGAACTGCTGCCCGACGATGAGTGTCCGCAACCCGATGGCGTAGCGGAGGATGTCCTCTAAATCGTTGAGTATAATTGAAGCTGGGTCGAAAGAGATAGAGCAGTCCGATCTATGCGCTTGATCAATGGGGCGACATCGGGACGGTGGTCACGGATCGTACGAGCCAATGCCGCAGTCTGTTTCGGCCCCCATAGTGCGATGTCCTCGTACAGGGCAGGCGCAAACAATGACCGCCACGCCTTGCAGACGCACACTAGCGTCTTTTTGAGTTGTAGAGAATATGGCCACCATTTCATGGCGAGTTTCAACGCCTAAGATAAATGCGTCCGGTGGGATCGCGAATTTCAGGATTGATAGTAGTAGCTCAGGAGGCAATGTCAGCCTGTTTACAGGCCGTGCGTCATGCACGATTGTGGACCCATCGACGTCAACCATCTAAAGAATGGTAAGAGGTAGACTGAGGAAGACGGAACGGGGTTCATAACTATCATTAACAAGTGTCCGTTAGAAAGCAGTAAGTGTCCACATAAAAAAGGTCAAGTCCTCGAGACGCGTCGTGTCTGGTGCTCTAGATACAAATTTACAATCACCAGTTCCAGCACGCCGGATAAATGGAGATTTGGTGGCAAGTCTGAGTGATGAAATGTGGGTAACAGTGGTGGATAAGCGCCTCTCCTTCGGCGAGCTGCATACTCGGGTGAAGGCGTCGGGGCGGTTGTCTGGGGAGGTGATGGAGAAGGGACCCAAGATGCTTGTCGTAAACAACAAACCTGGCCCGCTTGAGGGCCTGTGGGCCTACTGCGCACACCACGAGATCGAGGGGGAAGAGGGAGACGTATTTGATTTCTATCCAAACATCAATGTTCGAAAGGGAGGGATGATCGACTGGATTCCGATACGGATAGATGCCCTTCTTCGGGAGGTCCTCTATTCGCAGATGCAGCGTAGCAATCATCAGACGATACAATTTGGGACAGAGATTGACGATGCGCTAGAGATCGTGTAACACGCAGGCTGATACATTATGAATGTCAAGGTATTCTATGCCATTCCCGTGCTGCACTAGGAATGGCTGAAGACTGATCCCCCGGCCCCAGTCCGTATAAATTGGGCTGCCTGTGAGGATCAACCGTTGAAGGTATGGCATCTTCCAGGAGTTCAAGACATCAAAATCGAGCTTGCCGTCGTGGAAAATATGGAAGTTCCTCCAAATGACGCAGCTGGATAGTTATGAGGACCTCGTGGTCGGCAGCATGAGTGCGTGTAGACAAAAGAATAGCCAAAGAGACGAGCTGGGAAAACGGGCCTCAGGCACGACATGAATATAAGAAGAGCCGGATCATCCTCGTAGTCAGGATAGAATGATTTCCGCGTGATGGATCGAACTGCTCGTCATGAACTGGTGCCCGACGCGAAGGGCCCCCAACCCAGTAGCTTCGTAGAGGATATATGCTAATTCGCTGAATGTGAGAAACTGGGTTAGGAGAAATAAAGTAGCCCAGATATACGCGCTTGACCCCCTAGAACGATGTCCTCGTACAGGGCAGGTGTAAACAGCAATCGCCACGCCTTGCAGACGCACATTAGCGTCGTTTTCAGCCGTAGACATTACTGCCATGCACGGGATTGAGTTCCACCTGCAAGGTTGAGAAACGCGGCCGGTGGGATCGCGAACTCAAGGATCGATGGGAGTAACTCAGGAGGTAGCGTCACATTTGTAGGCCCTGTATCGTGCACGATTGCAGACTCGTCGATATGTGCTGCATCTAAAGAACGGTCAGATGTAGATGGAGACGTCAGGGCAGTTCTGAGGGCCTCCGGCGAGCTCACCAACCTCAACAACGAGCAAGATTGCGCAACTGGCGCGGCAAAGATGGTCCAAGTTCCGAGGGTATCTATCTGTGTTTCTCTGCGCATCTCGAATCGAGAGGTATAACCACCGACTGAGGAACAGGAATACGCAGTGGTGCTGGCTGAGCCTCGATTGAAGTGGACGGAACAGCTGAGGCGCTGGCGGGACTCGTCGCGAGGAAATATTTTCTCCTATCACACCTCCGAGTCTTCGCCGTAACTCTGCAGAGCTTCAGAACATGATGATCATACGGAACAATAGAGCAGTACATCTTGTACGATTTTGAGGTATAAGACACTCGGAGGGGCAGCTGGAAAGTCAAATCGTCTCCACGTTGCCCACCACCTTCTCGTCCCCATCTCCCACTGAGATGTCGAGCTACACCCCTGACACATTCAAGCCTCTACTCGGCAAGCTCGTCAAGACACCAGAATACTTTGGTCCAGATGACTTGAAGCTTGCTCTTGAACACATTTTCACACCAGATGCTGTCCATCCTGCTCAGATCGGCTCTTTCCTGACCGCACTCCACATCGAGCGTGTCGAGCGGAGGCCGGAATGTCTCGCCGCTGCAGCTGACGTCCTACGAGGGCGTGCGCTCAAAGCGGCAGTGGAAGACGTCGACATCGACTTCGTGGTGGACATCGTGGGCACGGGCGGGGACGGGCACAACACCTTCAATGTCAGCACCACCGCGGCGGTCGTCGCTGCAGGAGCGGGGGCACGAGTCATCAAGGTGAGCACCTGAGCTTTTTCTCCTGAGACGTCTTACATTGAATCATGGCCAGCACGGCAGTAGAGCCTCCACCTCGTCTTCTGGGTCCGCCGACCTGCTCCAGTCGTTAGACTGCCTCTTCACCCCGCCGACACCCGGCACCCCAATGTCCATCGCAAAAGTGCCCTTCACGTTCATCCTCGCCCCACACTACCACCCCGCGCTCGCCATGATTGCGCCGTACCGGAAGGCCCTCCCGTACGTCTCCCGCAACCCATGTCTTGGCCCTGACTGACCCGTCTCAGCCACCGGACGATGTTCAACGTCCTCGGCCCGCTCATCAACCCCGCCCGCCCGCGCGGGATGGTCCTCGGCGTCGCCGAGCGCGAGCTCGGGCGCACGTTCGCGGAGTCGCTCAGCAGGGGCGGCGTTGAGCGTGCGCTCGTCGTGTGCGGCGCGGAGGGCCTGGACGAGATCAGCTGCGCGGGCGAGACGTACGCTTGGGAGCTCGTCGGCGGGAAGATCACGGAGAAGACGCTGCACCCGGCGCAGTTCGGGCTGCAGACGCATCCGTTGGCCGCGGTCGCGGGGGGCACGCCGGCGGAGAACGCGGAGACGTTCAAGCTGCTGCTGACATCCGGGGATGGCATCCCCGAGCGGCTGACGCCGCAGCTCCACTTTGTGCTGCTCAATGCCGCGGCGCTTCTGGTCGTTGCTGGTGTTGCGGGTGATTTCAAACAGGGCGTGGATTTGGCGATGAAGAGCATCACATCGGGGCAGGCGTGGAAGGCTCTTGAGATGTTCCGGGATGCTGGGCATGAGGCTGCTGCTAGGGTACCGCCCTCAATCAATACGACGGAATCTCTCTAACACTTGCACTGCAGATGGCAGGGTCCGCCTGAACTTCCTCGATCTAGATCAATGCTGTTGTATCATTGGGCTCACAGATTCTCGTTTCCTGCTGTGACCACTAAGTCATATACTATTTCACCAGGTATGATACTCATCGCGGTCTCTCATCACCTGGACGTGCCTATTGACTCTTCAGACGCTTGAATGGCTGCTCGTTTGCAATAATACACTGACTGTCCTCCTAGACGCCCAAGTCGGGTCTCTCTTGTATGTTCGGCGAATGTGATGAGAGCATGGCCGACGTCCATTTACCAACGGCTTAACCATTCCATTCGCCGGCGTCGACTGTCGTTGACGCTGAGTGATGTTGTCGCCGAGACTGGGCAGCAGTCTGCAATGGAAGTTACACAGTGAATGGACGTGTATGTGTCACCATTTACGCCCACTTTCTACTTCTTCCACCTCGTGGACGTGGCTGTGTGGAGAGTATAGAGCATATGACCTTTCAGTCGCTGGTTTATCGCATCATGAATTGCATTATGTGCTGTAGGCCGAGCGACGTCGTAGTACAAAGTGAGCTCGGCCCATCCCCGCCCGTATGGAGCGCTGAAAGCTTCTCTCCCCGGAGCAGAAAATTCGGTCTGAATGAAAGACCCTAGCGGTGAGACACATGGACGATATGTTCTATCCTTTACGCCAGCTTACCAGCTCGCAAAACAATAAGATATATTTTGCGTACTCTTCCATTGCAAGCACCGATGGCGTCGCTCCCCCATCTTCGATGGAACAACGTACAGGTCGAACGATGCATGCATCATGTATAGAGCGACAGAACACATTAGTGCGCCCATGTGGGCGGGCGGTCTTGACTGTTCAGTTCTCTGTGACCTCCCTTTCACCGGGATTTGCAAACGCTCCCATGTGTGAGGCTGGTGTACGGTGCTGTGACTGGTGGGTATATAAAGGACCGTTCGACTTATGCATCGTCATCGCAGCGCAGTCTCTTTGCTTTTGCGAAGATGTTGATATTCTCGTATATCCTTCTAACCTACGCCTTTGCTATAGGCTCTGCAAACGCGGTGCCGTCGCACAAGCCCTCCGCCGACTTGCCGACCGTGGTTCTGGACAACGCCACTTTCATAGGTTCCAGCGACGGAGCAATTGACAAGTTTTTTGGTATCTCGTTTGCTCTGCCCCCGTGAGTGCTATTACTACCTCGAATGCCCTCCAGCGATCTTGATGCTGAGAACCAACCTTAGAACCGGGAATCTGCGCTTCCGCCTGCCAGAGCCGGCTGGACCTTACAATGGAACACATAATGCTACAAATTTCGGCCTGAGCTGTCCCCAGCAATCGCAAGATATCTTCCAGGAGGCAGACATCCCGAATCTTGCCACTGCATTGGGTATCCCTCGTGAAGAACCTGCACCGGGCGAGGGCGAGGATTGTGAGTCACCTTCGTATGTAATGACATGCCTTTCGCTCATGAAGGACACGTTAGGCCTGAATTTGAACGTCTGGGCGCCTTCGGGAGCGCAATCAAACGCCAACCTCTCTGTGTTTGTGGTGCGTATCATTCGTGATAATGCCATGACCCATGCATATCATACCTGATGCTCGCAGTGGATCTATGGAGGCATGTCTTTCGGAATCCATTTGACGCCTAATACATTATGACATCCCGTCTAGGTGGTTTCGAAGATGGGTCAAATTCAGCGTGCGTATACAATATTAGAATGGTTATTCACCATTGATCACTCTTTCAATGGATAGAGATGACGGCGGAACAATTGTACAGAGGAGTATTGAGCTCGGAGAACCGATTATCTATGTCAGCATGAATTACCGGTGAGTCCTAGTTCATCTTATCTGGTCTATTCTGATACACTGATATGTGGAAGCTTGACCGGTGCGTCCATAGTTGTTCTCGCATTGTACATGTTCTTTGACTAACAGTCATTCAGCGTTCGGCTTCCTCGCAAGCAAAGAGGTGGAGGACGCAGGTGTTGGAAATCTTGGATTGTGGGATCGTAAGTTAATGATCAGCACCTTGTTTCATATCATTGTAGATATTAACCTCCGTTCTGAAAGAGCGTCAGGCGCTACGCTGGGTTCAGAAGTACATTGGTGTTTTTGGAGGCAACGCTACGAGAGTCACGATGTATGTCTCTAGTGGACTAGTTCAACCCCGGCGACATCTAGCTGACATGCCATAACGAAACAGCGGAGGAGAGAGTGCTGGTGCGATGTCGACAGCCTTGCAGATGGTTACGAACGGTGGCAATACCGAGGGGCTGTTCCGCGGTGCATTTATGTCATCAGGCGCTCCGATACCGGTTGGAAACATAACACATGGCCAGAAGTACTATGACGCTCTCGTCGATGAGACTGGGTGCGCCGGAGAGGCGGATACGCTTGAATGTCTTAGGAACGTACCATATGATGAGCTCAAGGCGGCCGTGGACAAGTCACCGAACCAGTATTCCACTCAGGTGCGTTGCCAATGGTCTCAGAACAATGTTCTACTGATATTAAATGGGTGACAGGCCCTCAATCTTGCGTGGCTACCCCGTACAGATGGAAAGTTCCTTACTGCGCCGCCTCTGCATCTAGTCTTGAATGGCAGCGTGGCAAATGTACCATTCATCAATGGCGTATGAATCAGTCATCATCCAGTTACTGCCATTTTGTGACTTTACGCACCGACAGAATTGCGATGATGAAGGAACGGCCTTTTCATTACCATCCGCCTTGAAACTCGATATTCAGTGAGAACACATTTTTTCTGCCTATGTTCCAATATGAATTCTTACGTTGGCTCAGGACAGATGATCAATTCGTTGCTTGGATGACGGAGACGTATTTCCCCACTGTTCCTGAGAACCGTCTTAACGAACTGTTCACACTGTATCCGGACGACCCTGCACAAGGCTCACCTTTTGACACCGGTAATCGCAACAGGCTCACTCGTCAATACAAGCGGATGGCTGCTCTTCAGGGAGACCTAGGCTTCCAAGCACCACGAAGATTTTTTCTGCAGCAGCGATCGGGCAAACAAGATAGCTGGGCGTACCGTCAGGGGCTTTCTGTTGCTATACAGAAGCTCACCTGCTGATGCGAATGGTTTTATGACAGTGTTTAAAGGAAAGAAATCGACGCCATTCCTTGGATCAGTAAGTCGATAACCGCGTGCCGCTCGCCCGTATTTGTCTCACCGCATTGTGGATGTAGTATCACAGTAGTGATGTTCCGAGTTACTTCGGTCCTGGAGATTTGACCGACTATCTCATCAACTTTGTCAACCACCTTGATCCGAACGGACGCAACGTCGAAATCGAGTGGCCAAAGTACGACAACACCTCCCTCAATCTCCTGACGCTCACAGGCAATTCTGCGCCCTACCATCTCAACATCACTCTAGACGATTTTCGAGTTGATGGGATGAATTTGCTGACGAATTTGTCGCTTGATTACCCTCTTTGACGGAACTATGCCACCCTCTCCCTGGAAGCATGCCTCTTTGCGCCCGTAGTACTGTATTGTACCTCAATGCATTTAATTCTTGTGTATCAGAAGTGAGGGAGCTAGCCGGTCGAGCAGGGCCCGGACTGACGCCCAAGCAGGGATCACACGGCTTGCTCACCTGCGTCCACGATGACTAGTGCAGATATGGCTCACACGCGCCCCTTCGCACCACATGGCTAGTCCAAGGAGCAACTTTAATGTGAGTGAGAGGTCCTGCACATCTCTGCACAGCATCCGCGTAACCTTCGACGCTCACATACGATGGACATGTACAAGACCCCCATCAATGGCCGCACACCGATGCGACCTCTCGTCGTAACAGCCTTGGGCTCGTTGCTGGCTGCATTCGTGCTCTGGGGCCTTTTCCTCAAGCCAGCACCCGTCCCGGTCGTCACCAAGGTGCGGTGTGCAGTGCAGTTGTCTGGAAGAAGCCCCTGAACCCGCTGTTCGATCGCAGGCGGTCGCCGTGCTCAAGGGCGACTCGGGCGCAAGTGGAACGGTGACGATCACCCAGAAAGTGCCTACCGGACCTGTCACAATCTCCGGGGAACTGAGCGGGCTCGATCCTAGTGCACTTCGTGGGTTCCACATTCAGTACGTGATGCAGTCTCAAGATATGCGCATACATGAACCCATGACGGCGCAGTGCGCAGGGAGATCTGAGCGCCGGCTGCGTGTCCGCAGGGCCGCACTTCAATCCGTTCGGCCACACCCACGGTGCGCCGTCTGATGCAGCGCGACACGTAGGCGATCTGGGCAACATCGCGGGCAACAAGGACGGCGTGGCGAAGTTCACTATTGAAGACAGCTTGGTCTCGCTGAATGGTCCACTCAGCGTCGTGGGGTGAGTTATGTTCTCCTGAGACGAGGAATCATGTATGTTGATGAGGTGTACGCGCTTTCTAGGCGTGCCATTGTGCTTCATGCGGTACGTGCATGTATCCCGGCGTGTTGTTTCTGAAGGTGGCTGATGGGCGGATAGGGTACCGACGACCTCGGAAAGGGCGGCGACGAGGAGTCCCTGAAGACAGGCAACGCGGGGGCGCGTGCGGCTTGCGGAGTAATTGGTTCGTATTCCTGTACAACGTCGCCGTGCACTTAAACCTGACATTCTCTGCGACAGGAATTGTGGAATGAGTCTGATAAGACTCCTACCTGTAACCTGTTACCTCATGTACTTCTTCTTGGCAAGATCTGGGTTCGTTCTTTGGAGCAACAAATACCTCGAATTGT
The DNA here is from genome assembly GCA_001687445.1 of Obba rivulosa. Taxonomy (NCBI): domain Eukaryota; kingdom Fungi; phylum Basidiomycota; class Agaricomycetes; order Polyporales; family Gelatoporiaceae; genus Obba; species Obba rivulosa. Next base: position 88,665 of record KV722363.1, read on the forward strand.
ATACAGTACACTCAGTAAATCTAAGGCGCACTGATGTAACTGGTGATCTCGGACTAATGCAGGAAATTATTATAAGTCTATGGCTACAGATCTATGACTGCTTCACATCCCCCTCTAGTCCTTCGCCTCGGTGTCAAGCGAGACCATCTTCTTTTCAATAGTCGAGCCGTTCACCTCGCCCTTGCGATACCGAAGGTGCTTGCGGCCAACGTTACCACGGCCGAAGAAGCCCCACTCGATCTGGTGCGCGACGGTGATGTCGATGCCGAGGTCGTCCGCGAACTGCCAGACGAGACCAGGGTTCTTCTGGAACATGCGTCCGACGAAGACGACATCCGCCTGGCCCTGCACACGAAGGGTCAACACACAAGGTCCGAGGATGATGTACAGGGGTCAGTACACACCTTGTCGAGCACACCCTGCGCGACCTTGCCGTCCCAGATCATGCCGACGCTGCCGACGAGGATCTTGTCGCCGTGCGCCTTCTTGACGGCCTCCGCGAACGGCGCCTGGTACGCAGGGCCGGTCTTGGGGCGCTGCAGAGGCGAGTTGCCGCCGGTCGAGACATCGAGCAGGTCGACGCCGTGCTCGGCGAGGATGCCCGCGAAGCGGACGGTGTCCTCCGAGGTCCATGACTGCCCGGCGGGGAGCACGGTCTCAAGCCAGTCGGTGGCGGAGATGCTGGAAACGCACAGTGAGTACGGACGATCAGTATCGCGATGAGCAGTGCACGTACCGAAGGAAGAGGGGCATGGTGGACGGAATCGCGGCACGCACGGCGTCGACGATCTCGAGAGTGAGGCGGATGCGGTTCTCGAAGCTGCCTCCGTATTCATCGGTGCGCTTGTTGACGGCGGGGCTGATGAACGAGTCGAGGAGGTAGCCGTGGGCGTTGTGGATCTCGATGACGTCGAAGCCCGCGCGGACCGCGCGCTTCGCGGCGAGCGCGAAGGCGTCGACGATGCGCTTGATGCCCTCCTTCGTGAGCGCCTTCGGCACCGCCATGCCCTCGACCCACGGCTCGTCGCTCGGGCCGACGACATCGTCCGGCCAGCCGTTCGCGGACACGCCGGCGACGGCCGCAATGTCCACCCACGGCGCCAGCGCAGAGCCCTTGCGGCCGGCGTGCGCGAGCTGGATCGCGATCTTCTGGTTCTGGGAGTGTGCGAACTCGACAATCTTGCGGAGCGGCTCGATGTGCTCATCGGACCAGAGGCCGACGTCCTCGGGGGTGATGCGGCCCTCGGGGGTCACGGCGGTGGCCTCGACGAAGGTCAGACCAGGTCCACGGGTGAGGATGCCGCCGACTATATTCAGGTGAGTGCGAGAGTCTATCGAGGAACGGGGATGCACGTACGGTGAGCCATGTGCCACGGTCCGGGCTTTCCGTCCTCCGAGGAGTACTGGCAGAGGGGCGCGAGCTGTCATGCACATGTCAGACGCGTTCCGGCGGAGCTGCGCGACGAAGCTGCACTCACCCAGATGCGGTTCTGGAACTCGACGCCGCGGATCTTGATGGGGTGGAAGAGGGATGGGACGGGCTTGCCATCCAGCTGCGGGTCCACCGCCGTACCCGAGGCGGGGATCTGAATGGGAGTGAAGTAGGGGACGGAGGGCGCGGGGACGTTGAATGCAGGTGCCATGTCGTGTGTCGGTGATGTAGTACAAACGGCGACGGGGTCGCACAGCGCAGGTTATATACCCGCCGACCAGGCGAGCGAGGTCGCTGTCGACCAGCTTAGTGAGCAACTTCGCCCCGCCGTCATATTTCCTGCAACACTATTTTACCGCCCTCCCGAATTCTCCCAACGGCCAAGGAGTTCTGTCAGCTTCTGCTGATGAACGCAGTTGCTTACAAATGTCTAGACTCGCTGACTGTGCCGTTTGCTCTCGATAAACGGTCGCATGCTTTCCAGCCTCCTTCCGGGTTGTCTAGGAAGAAAATTGCGAATGCCCGTTTATGGTAGGCGTAGTGTTTGTGGCGCAACCGTTGGTGAAGCTCGTTTTCGACCTTGGTCAAGATTCGCCATGCTGCGAGTGCGGACAGCGCGACAGCCTATGCATTACAGCGATTTTGAAGAAAAAGATGAAGTAGTGGTGATGAAATTGAAATCCATTACACCCCGGCGATCCAGCGGCAGACCGATGCCGCGGTATCTTACGCTCAAATTCTCACGGGTCCCCGCTCAGCCACAGTGCTCCACAGCGCTAGACTAATGCTATGCACATTGCAAAATGCGACCTACCTCTTATACGTTTCTCAGAGAAAAAGTAAGAAGTACTCCACTTTGACCTTAGTAATTACGGGTGGGAATTCACGTGCAACCTGACGTCCTTGCTCTCTCCTTTGTCAGGGCTTGAGAAATCATGGCAGACCTGGGAGATTGATACAAGAACGATATTCGGGCCGCGTAATATCCGGAGTCGAGAAGCACCGATATCTGTCGATAGGTACCGAGATAGTCTCGAAGATCCACGACCGGGAACTGCCCTTTGGTATTCCCAACACCTGACCGTGTCACGTAAAGCTGCCGTCCTAACGCTGTCGAAGCCACAGGCACGACCTGTTTGAGGAGAGTACTCTCCGCGCTTCGCGCGATGATTCGCAAGCCATAGCGCCGCATTACATGCTGAAGCTCTTCAAGAACACCCCACAGTAAGGCAAAGGATTGCGGAGAGTGCTTCGAATCAGCGAAGTATAGCAATGACGCAGGTCATTTCCCTTCGGGAACGTAGAAACATGGCATAGATCCAGTCGGTGACCGCTCCTCCGGAAACGGTGTTCTGGTGTCTCGGCAACATCCGGCAAGCAAACAACCGCCGGCGATCCGGCATCCACCAGACCCCAGCTACCGCAACCAGGACAGCGGTGCATCACTCACAAGATCGAACCTTGAGAGTCACTGAACGAGAAAGAAACACATCGTCTGGCGAAAGGTTAGCAGTTCGGAATGCAGCTTATATAGCCCAGCCGGATGTTCGGATCCGTATGAGACAGGTGGCCGCGCGCGCAACGTGTTATGCTCATGCTGCATTTGAAGTGTAGAACAAGTCGGTTGCTCGGAAAAGTGGTTACGGACAGAGGGAATGGCATCGTCCCGCTACTTCTTCTTCCCCGCCTGTGACAAGTCGTTCGAATTGCCCGAGACTACACGACGTCAGTTCAGAACCATATGAGCCAGTAGCATCGTGCACACACCATCGAGAAGGAGGGCATGCGAATCAAGCATGACCTTGTTGCCTGAGGTCGCCAGGAGGTTCGCGATATCCCGCGCAGCCTCCAGCCGCCGGAGTTGCAGGAAGCCCTGGTTCGTGCGCACAGCCTCCCCAATGAGCTCGGCGCTCTTCGCCTCACCCTGCGCGCGCACGATAATGGACTGCATAACGTCACCCGATCAGCCGGGTCTTACGCCGGCAAGGCCTCTCAAACGCACCTGCTTCTCTTGAATCGCTTGATCGACGAGGAAGGCCGCACGGAGCGCGGTTTGTTGCGCAACCTACGACATAGTGTGGGTTGGATGACGCGCAGGAGAGTGTAATGGGATTTACCTGTTTTGCCTCAACCGCGTGCGTGAACTCGGGCGAGAACGCGACGTGGGTAATGGAAACGTCATCCAGCACGAGATTGAAGCGCAGAGCCCGGTGTGTCAGATTCTCGCGGACGAGTCGTGACACCTAGACGGTGGAGTACACGCATGCAAATTGGCAGGCGCTAAGCTGGACTTCGGGTATGGGACGAGTTAGACACGGCGTACCATCTCACGTTGAGTGATAAGCTGACTGGCGTTGAACTGTGCAACGACACTCTTCAAGACTTCGTTCACAATTGAGGGCAGCACACGCTCGTCGTAGTCTGGGCCAAGATCACGGTAGATGTTGGGCAGGTTCGACGTGCTCGGCCGGGAGAGCACACGACACGTAATGTTGACCATCTGAAGGTCTGCACTATTCTGTGAGGATGCATGTCCAGTGAGCATGTTTCAGAGACAACGCACCTTTTGTACCGGTGAGACTAGCAATGTTCCTCGGCTTTGCGCGAATGTCGAACACGATCGGTGTCTCGATCCAAGGAATCTGCCGCCAAATGTCATGCAGTTTAAACACGCACGCGTAAGGAGGCACCAACCATCATGTGAGTTCCTTCAGAATATATGTCCTGCTTCACGCCATGAATGCTGCAAACCCTCAGCATCCCAGCTCGGCACGTCCGTGGCAGTACTCACCGGGAGTACTTGATGGCACGGTGACCACCGTCGACTGCGACACATTCAAACCGTCAAATACCCTCTCTTCAGAATAGAAGTGCGTACCGTTGAACAAGGACGCGTTCAGCGCGATGCCACCGCCAATTAGTGCCAGGAGCAAGCCACCGCCCATGAGGGATCCCCTGCCGCCTGGAAGACCCCCACCGCCACCGCTCGCCCGCTGCAGGTTACGCGCGAACCTCCGAAACGCTTCTGAACCGTCCTGCATACTTCCAGTCCAAAGAGAGGTTGAGAAAGCGGAGGCCGGGTGAGAGTACTGGCCGCGCTTGCGTCCGGCAAGGGTTTGATGATTTCACCATGGATTGCGAATGTAAGTACCAAAATGGAATATATATCTCTTTCAATTACGCATAACTCAGATAAGATATCTCGCAAGATTCCTGTAGACTCGGTCCATTGTCAACTCTTGCATAGACCCACAAGCAAGGCTTTTTTAAACCCTTGAACAGATTACCAGAGTTCTGTCTCTATGCGGCCATGGAGGCAGTCTCGGCGAGACTGCTTCATCGTCTGTGCATTATGTCAGCGACAACATATGTTTGTGTTTAAGGCACGGGTTCGGTCTATTTCTGGAAGTGTCTTAACTGGAATTTTCTGGGCTGTGTGCTCACGACTGTGTGCAGTGTTTTGAGCATCTTGCCTCGTTCTTCATCGTTCAGCGTCCGCAGAACGTGCAAGACGGGCAGTAGACAGGATAATGGTGCTCGCACACGAGACTTTGAGCAACATCGTACGTAACAGACTTCCGAGGCGAGCTGCGGGATAACTCTGACCTCTGTAATTACAGCTTGGCTGGGTTTCCATCGCCTGCTGGTGCGTTTTTCGGTACCTCGGGCGCGGCATCTGACAGAATTACACGGTTTTAGGCTTATCGTGTACACTCCCCAGATCATCGAGAATTACAAACTCAAGTCGGGCGAAGGCCTCAGCGTATCATTCATCTTGGCATGGCTCATAGGCGACCTGTGTAGCCTCGCGGGTGCGGTTCTCGCCCATCTAATCCCGACCATCATCATCCTAGCCGCATATGTGAGTGGTTGCGGCATGCTTGCCCCGCACTTTGAGAACTCGTGTCTGTTTTGTACAGTACGCCGCGTGCGATACCGTATTGCTCTTCCAAATATACTACTATCGCTGGAAGAACCCTGCGCTATCTCAAGCGCCACTACTTGTGACAGAAGACGCAGAAACACCTGGCGCATCTGAGCAGACGCCTCTGCTATCAGCTGGCGGCGCGGGACGCAGCAAGAAGGCAATCGTCCGCGAATTTGGCAAGTACGCCGCAGCCCTGCTATTTGTATTCGCAGTGGGAGTAGCTGCATGGGCCGTGGACGAGGGCATTCACAATGGGCCCCGGTCGCGGCCGAAAGAAGTGTTGGAGTGGCGAAGCCAGGTGCTGGGCTGGATAAGTGCCGTCATGTACTGTGAGTGCGGACAGTGTACGGAGGGACGATCGCTCATATGCGCGCGCGAGGTAGTGGCAGCACGTGTGCCGCAGATTGGTGAGCAGTCTGCCCGATTCGTGTGCGGACGGACATTGACAGCGCGGGAACAGTAAAAAACTTCAGGACACGGTGCGCGGGGCTTTCGCCGTTTTTGTTTGTGTACTCCATATGCGGGAACATGTCCTATGTTCTCGCGATCCTCGTGCTCTCGATGGATAGCAAGCACATATTGGCAAATGCAGCCTGGATCGCAGGTACGCCCGATTGCCACGGCCCACATGTCTCAGATCGCTCACGATCTCGTTTGCTTTCGAATACGTCAGGGAGCACCCTAACGGTTTTCCTAGACGTCTTCGTGAGCCAATTGTTCATGCTCCGTCTATCTCTGCAGCGCTCTGCGGCACATTTTGCTGCTCCCGAGCTGACCCTGACTTCGCTTCCCCCAGGTGCTGTGTCAGTTCTTCTACTATCAGACTATGTCAGTGGACATGGCTCGGGCAGCAAACTCGTAACAGATATATCGTCTGTAGAGCATGTTTCACGTATCGCAGAGACAGTAGAGATGTCATGGAAAGGCATGTATGGCCATGGCGCCATCACTGGCGCTAGTCAGCGGTTAAGCTGCGTCTGCCGAGACAGCCTGAGTGTAAACCTGGCTTCCTCCCTTTCCCCATGGCCCATTGGCCCGAGCCTGTTTCGCAGGTTCTGATGGGGCATGGCCAGGGCAGCGATAAGGAGGAAGGGGCCGCATTGCCGCAGCACGCGTCCGGTCGGATGGCAGCAGCAGCCTCGTTCCCCTCCTCGTGTTGGGTCGTGTTACAAGCCGGCATTCCTCGTCCCACGTTGTAGGTCAGCGCGGCCAGTTGGCGGCGAGCTTCAAACACTTCTCCATGGCACGCCATGGCACGAACCGCTCGGGTCAGCCATGCACCCAGCCTCGTGCTCGCCCATCATCTCAGCACCATCTCTTCCCATTATCAATGTCTCATCGCTCGCCCGACTTATATTGCCCGGCCACCCGCGGGCCTGTTCTCGCTACCTACTCTTCTGTTCTTGACTTCTGCGACTGCTCAGCGATTGTCTGCACAGCTGCGCGACTGCCAGACCCGACTTCACTTGTGGGTCCAGTCGTTACCCCGTCTTATTGTCTCGCATGCGCGCCTAATTCTTGTTTCAGTGGTGACGCACCGGAGTGTTTGAGGTGCACGGCATATTTTGCCAGGCAACCTTCTTAAGGCTAGACAAGCCGCCTCCGCTACTCGCCACCAAGCACATTTCCGAACAACTTGGCCCAAGGAGGGGAGCAAAGGCGTAAATCATCCAGAGCCACAGAGTACTAGAGCACAAAGCGTATCTGGACCTCATATAACACCACTATGCGGCGCACGTCCCTCTTGCGTTCCCCCACCATCGAAAAGGCGTACCCTCCTGGCATGGAGTACATGAGCCTCCACCCACCGTCTCGAGCATCCACAGCAGCGTATGCATGGCCCCCGGAGTTGAACTCTCCCCCACCCTATGAGCTCTACGATGTCTATCCAGCAGTCCCAGTCCCGGTAACATACGCGCCGGAAGTCCCGCCCATCCCTTCCCATAGGATGCGTGACATACCGTTGGTAGCGCCGCAGGCCCAGGCTCCCCGCAGCCCAATATCGGACCGATCTCGGAGAACGCACCCCAGTATGACGATCCCCCATCTACGGGAGGCTCTCAACTCGCTCGAGACCCGCATGGCAACCCTGCTGCACGAACGAGAGCGGCTCGAGACGCGCCTAGAGCATGCAGTGCGTATGCAGTCGCCCGTGCAGCGCCTTCCCAGCGAGCTCCTCGCGTCGATCTTCGTGAGCGGCATCTTCGACCGGGACGAGGAGGATGCAGTACTGCTTTCAAATATCATGCTCGTCTGCCGATATTGGAGGGAGGTCGCCGTCTGCACACCTGCACTGTGGTCGTGCATCATGATGGGCCCGCGCCGGTCCCTCGACCGGGCGCGCTTAAAGCTCGAGCGCTCCAAGTCGTTCCCGTTGCACATATGCGTCGACTTCAGCCCACAACGCGAGCACCGCACTGTCGCGACAGAAACCCTGATGCACGCAATGGACCTCCTACGACCCGCGATATGGCGCTGGCGGTCCTTTCAACTATCTGTCCCGGAGCGCCCGCAGGCCCACGCCGCGCTATCCCGGTGCAAGGAGGAGGCGCCGCTACTTGAAGTCTTCTCAGTCCGAATCGCACATTCCATCCAGAATGAGGATCATCATCTAAGCCAGCCCCTGTCCCTCTTCGCTGGACGTACCCCGCGTCTACAATCTTGCGCGTTCAACTCGTTCAACTTCGGCTGGGATCCACGCCTTGCGTGCGGACTTCGCGTGTTGAAGCTCAGTGGATACTGGAACGGTGTGGCGCCCTCCATGGATGCGCTTCTTGCAATCCTGCGTGGCTGTCCACAGCTTGAGGAACTTGCCCTGCGCAACATGTCGGACGTCGACCACGACGCGTGTTCTGCGGACGCGGAGCAGGGAAGCCTCGTCCGTGTTGCGGACGCGCGCATTGTGCGTCTACCACGGCTCACGAAGGCGTCGTTCTACTACGCAGGACCTGTGCGTGTGCGCACGCTGATTCGTCTCTTGTCCTTCCCGGCGCTCGAACGCATCGAGTTGGGATACATGGAAGACGTATCTGTGATTGTGGAGTACCTGAGACGTCAATCGCTCACCTCTTTACCTCTCCGCCATCTCAAGATCGAGTCATGTTTCTTTAACGAGATAAAGCTAGTGACCTTGCTGATGCGTTTTCCTTCGCTCGCTACACTAGAGTTGATTGATGTCGAGGATGCTTCAACGTGCATCCTGAGAGTACGTCATCCTGCACAGATAGTATCAAGCTTACACTAACACACCGTAATAGAGCCTCGCCACACCGCCACCAGGACAGCCATGGCTGTGCCCGAAACTGATCTCCGTCAATCTGGAGGGCTGCACCGGCTTCGAGTGGGAAGCTCTCCGCTCTTTCGTCGAGTCGCGGCTCCCTGCGCATTCTCGTGCATTCCCCCAGCAAAGTCGCTCATCCACCACGACTTTCTCTCAACAGATCAGGACGTCTTCTAGCACCTCGTCTGCATCCGCGTCCACGTCCGCGCTCATGCGCCCTCAGGCCCTCGTGGTGCCTTCATCGACCTCTTCTGCATCCGCATTCGCTTCCCAGGCGCACATCCTCGCGCGGACTCCCGTCACTCCCGTAGCGGATCCTGCCCTGATGTCTCGCGGATGGCCGCAGCGAGTGCATTCCATCAATCTTACCCGGTGTTCCCAGATAAGCAGGGAGATGGTGCAGTGGCTGCGCATGTACGTCGAGAATGTTAGGTGTGAGACTGCCAAGGGAGTGTGGGGTGAAACCGTGCTGGCATAGGCCAGCTCTCGATTTGCTCTACGGCGATACAGTGATGACCTTGATGATTTGTGCCCTGCTCAGCTATACCCGGGTCGGATTGCTCTCCGTGCTTCCCAAGGTTCTGTTGCGAGGACGTGAAGTAGCTTATTGCTGTATGGTGGCACGAGACAGCACTTGCATAATGCCGTATTTGAAACTCGTAAATTATGGAACATATGTCGAGACAGCGGTTGTTCTGGATGTGAAAGTGAACTGTAAGTCAACGCTCCTGGGAGCTCCTGACATGGGCGCTAGTTTCGCGCCGGGACGGCGCGAGATTAGCGCCTATTTCAAGCACGTGGTGCACGTGCGCAACGCGTCGTCGCGCGTAGTGTGAACTGAGTGTCAAGTGATACCCTCGTCACTAGCTACCACTCGCACGCATCCTGTCCGTTGTGTCTCCAGTCATGCCCCGCGGAAAGCCTTCCCTCGGAAAGAAAAGCATAGGAGGTTCGACGAAGAGAAAACGTGTACCGGAGCGATTTGAGTCTGAGCAGCGTGATGACGCCGCGCCAGACTCTCCGACAATCGAAAACAGTGGCAAGAAGGTGCGCTGGGGAAGCTCCGCGGAGGAAAGCGAGGAGGTAGAAGACGACTCGGGGGAAACACCTACAACTACAGATGCGGAGAAGGTACGTCACTGCCTTCAGAGTAAATCCCTCCTTCCGATTCTCGCCCTCGATAGGTCTGCCTGACGGCATCGTGTCAATTGTAAGTTCGTTATTTTCTGAACATATGCGCGCATACCATTCCACTTTGTATTCAGTGGGCGCATTGGATGTGCGTTCTATGATCCTGTCAAGTGCACCATCTACGTGCTCCCAGACACACACGAGAACAAGCATTTCGATCTCATAAAGAGTGGTAAGGGTCGGATATTGAACAATTAATGTTCAAAGGTCATTATTGTACGCAACAGTTCTGGAGCAAGCGTCACCGGATGTTACTCTTACTAGCTCCAAAGCTGACGACAGCTTTATGAACGTGCTTCGCGACCACAGTACGTCCGTCACGGAACTCCGAAGTGCGCATATACCCACATTTGTATATAGTGGACGCTTCTGGTGGTACTTTCCAGGTCAGACCGCACAAGGATTTCCTGCCTGCCAAAGGCCGCGATCGGGTACTCTCCCTCAAGCTCCTCTCAGAACTGCCGATGGAGCAGCTCGAGTCTCACTCTTCTTCCGACGTTGGCTCCAACTCAGAACCACGCTCTGCATATGATTTCATGCGTAGTCGCAGGGATGCAGTTGGTGACCCCATCCTGCAACGCTGGAACGCTGCCGTCAGGCTGGCGAATTATGCATCGATAGACGCGGCCCCCCTTTGCGTGAGTACATGAGGCGCAGGTTGACTTCATCGACCGCTCATTTCCTGATAGCTCGGATCAATCGGAGCACTACTCGACCACCTATCTCGCGCGCGTGCTATTGCAGACCTTGACGAAGAGGGCATCGGAGGACTGGAGATCCGTAGCATCGAAGAGCTCCCGCTCTTGCAGTCCATGCAGATTGGCGCGGATGCTCTCTTTTCCCTGCAGATATTTTTGGAGGAGAATCACGCGTCCATTCACTCTGACAAGACAAAGGAGGGTCTGTCGCTATTTGGCATTCTGGACAACACGAAGACGACGCTAGGCCGTGCTTTACTACGAGAATGGCTGCTGCGCCCATCGACATCATTGAATGTTATACAGGAGCGCCACGATGCCGTGGAATGCTTCTTAAGACCCGAGAACCTAGCCACAGCGAATGTACTGCATGCGCAACTGAAAGGGATCAAGAATGTGCCTAAGATCCTGGGCGTCATGAAGTCAGGAAAGGCGAAAGTTTCTGATTGTCAAGGCCTAGTCAAGGTGAGCATTACCTACCACGGAATTCTAGCGCTGAAGCTGCCTTTCGGTTGTTCAGTTTACGGTTCATTCGCTCATATTACGAGATGCTCTGACGGAGCTGAATCATGTGAGCGGTGTCCCCATTGTCAAGAAGGTGGTACAATAATGCTACATACAACTTTATGTCCTATGCTGACACTCCCCGATTGTCCAAGCTTCTTGATGCTCTAGATGGGGCCTGCTTAAGAGAGCTAGGAACTGCAATTAATGCGACCGTGAGTAATTTTAATAGAGATCACCGTTGAGACATCATCGTTTCTGGCAGATTGATTGGGAAGAGTCTATCAACTCCGGGCGTGTCTGCGTCCGACCGCACATAGATGAAGACCTCGATAATTTGAAACATATATATCATGGCATTGACGATGTTCTCGTATGTAATGCAGGACTCGTTGACCATGAGTTAAACTAACCAGACGTGATAGTCGAAAGTGGCACGGCGAATTTCTGAGATGGTGCCACCAGACTATGCGACAAGCCTGAACGTAGTCTACTTCCCTCAGCTCGGTAATTATTAGCGCTTTCTGATATCGGGTAACGGCAGGTGACGGTCCACGTAGGCTTCCTCATATGTGTCCCAATGCTCGACGAGTGGAGAACGGAGGAGGGCATCACCGTTCTGGATGGTTGGACGTTCCAGGCAAGTGCCAATTCTACTTTCCGCCCGCATGGCCTGATGCTGATGCGTTATGACGTTTGAAGTTCTCATCCGAGTGAATGATTATGAGACGATCGTGCATCCCTCGACACTAACATCTTGCATGCGATAGGTCCCATGTCTATTTTAAATCTCAGGAGATGCAAGGTCTGTAGCAAGGCGGCTATCAGTACCATTGTACTGATCATTTCCTGTGCCAGACATGGACCAACACATAGGCGACCTCCACCCCTCCATAGTCGGTCAGCCTGTTGATGTCATCCATTCTGATTCAATATTAATGCTCTCGCGCTAGACCGCGAAATCGAAATTGTTCAAGCACTTTTGGAGAAGATTCTCGTTTATGACGAGGCATTAGGTCATGCATGCGACGTCTGCGCCGAACTGGACTGTTTGCTGTCTTTCGCAGAAGCGTCACATGCATACGGCTATCGAAGGCCCGAAATGACCGAAGATAACATCCTCGACATTAAACAGGGCAGGTGAGCGATGGCGAGCAGCACCATCTGTACGGTAGACACTCACATCTGTTCATGCAGACACCCATTGCAGGAACTGGTGGTCGACACATTTGTGCCGAACGACGCGTTCGTTATTGAAGGCGCAGGTTTAGGTTCTGACGCGGCACCAAATACTGATCGAGACGTTCTCGAGGAGCAGAAGTACAACAGCATCGTGGTTTGCACTGGCGCGAATGCATGTGGAAAGGTACAACATCATGAATTGCGTTCCAAGTCCGGTCTCTGACAGTCACATAGAGCGTCTATTTGAAACAGGTACCAATCCTGATTCTTGCCTATGGCGTCATTCACTGAAGAACCTCTTCTAGGTCGGTCTGATCCAATACATGGCGCAGGTACATATATGGTCCGTTCCGTATATACTTTCTCTCAAAACCTCACATCTCAGATTGGCTGGTACGTGTGTAAGGCACGAAGCTAGCACTTGCCTGATCATGTTTAGTTTCGTGCCGGCTGAATCCGCAACCCTGGGTATTGTTGACAAAAGTGCATCTGATCTACGCCTGTGGACCACACTAACTGACATTGTACAGTCCTCACTCGCATTCAGACCCGCGAATCAGTCTCAAAAGTGATTACTTAACTGTCAGATTTGTGGCTTGCAGCAACTGTTTTGTCTTGCCATCAGGTGCAATCCGCGTTCATGATTGACCTGAATCAGGTCTCTTTGGCTTTGCGCAACTCTACTCCAAGATCGTTGATACTTCTCGATGAGCTGGGCAAAGGGACAGTGTCCGCAGGCTCGTAGAGACCTTCTGTTAATCGTGAACATTGCGGATTGCTAGTGCTGACTCTGCTGTCCCATGCTGTCTCTGATCTCCTTCCAGATGGTGCTGGTCTATTCTGTGGTGTCCTCAAACATTTCGCCGAACGAGGATCTCGATGTCCCAAGGTCTTCGCTGCCACCCATTTCCACGACATCTTCAGCGACGACATTCTCGACCCTCGCAGTTTGCCTATCACCTTCGTCCACATGCAAGTGCTGCTCACTACCACTCAAGGACTGCTGTTTGGTGCGAACGTTGGTGAGACTGAGAAGATTGCCACAGACCTTGATAGCATCGGAAATCGACATGCCGATGAAGGAGTTCAATCGCTGCGTCCCAGCGAGAAGATTACGTATCTATATAGGTTCAAACTCCCAGCCCCGTCTTAAGTCAAAGTGTGAACTAATAACTTATCAGAGTCGCGAATGGACTGTCCCTCGATTCTCACGCCGCGATCTGTGCGGAGATTTTCGGCGTCCCTCCACGAATAGCTAAGAGGGCTCAGTACGTCAGGTTCGCGTTGAGAGTTTCTCAGCGATCACGACGATGTCATTGACATCTGACAATTCACTAGCCAACTATTGTCCTCGCATGAGCTCGGCCGGCTACTCGACGAGGAAATGACAGAGGAGGAGCGCAAGGAGCTGGAGCAGGCCGAAGACGTCTGCAAGAAGTTCCTCGCATGGGATTTGGATCGCCAGCTCGAAGATCGCGAAGGGAAGAGTGTCAAGGAAGTACTAGCTGTGATATTGGGACACTGAACTCGAGCTACTTCCCGGGTAGTTATCCATGTAGCTCGACACCCCTGCTGGAGGTTGAGAAGATTTGAAGATAGTGGTCATAGGACAGATACCTTTGATGAGTCGTTTCGAAGTAAAGTGACTTTCTGTCTACGATTTACTACTGTGATTCTGCGAGAGCCCCATTTTTGGTTCCGTGCCTTCAATCCTGCTCAGAGCAAGGCGCAAACGGGTCGTCTTCCCTGGCAGTCAGGAAGTCTATATGCGCCAGAGATAGGCATTTAATACGTGATCTCGAACGCGAGAGTCCACTCGCGGGACGTGAGCACAAAGAAAGTTTAGGCAACCAATCAAATTCACATTGAAGATGTACTCCATGTATTTTACTTTCGAGCGATGGACAAATCGCAAATTGCAGCCCTTCGTACATCGCTAGGTGACTCAAGATCGAGATCCTGGCTTTAGGCGTCTGCACTGACGTTCAAAATGACACTGTCAGCCAAGCAATATTGGATCATCACGCAGGTGACCCTGGTCATTCATGTCAAATTACCAACGAGCGTTCCATCAATATTCCACCGCGCACGAACACAGAACTACGCTATCGTTAAAGAGGGAACTGCAACGACAAATTGGTTAAGAGACCCATGGCATCCATCCGAAAATTGTCCGGAGTAATGCTGATGCTATCGTCCTGGCCACTCAGGGTAAATAAACTGGGCGATATGTCGCTGTACTTCGGCCACTCTAGTCCAGTCTGATTCTTGGGGTCGAGGTGATTGACGAAGTTAACGAGGTAGTCAGCCAGTATTCCGGACCCATCGGACCCATAGAAATCTTGAAGATCGCTGCCATGGAACTAGAGCCCAGCCAATCAGAATAGGATCCCCTGTCGACACATAAGTGAAAGACTGACAGCTCCTACAACGAGGCCAACAAGGGGAACGGACTTGAATCGTTTATCAACTGTTCGGATGAGTGAGGGGCAGTAATGGTCACTGAACACGTTTCTTACGATATGCCCAAGCGTTTTGCTTGCCAGATCGTTGTTGCAGGAAGAATCTCCGTGGAGCCTGGAAGACCAAATCGCCTTGTATGGCGGCCATCCGCTTGAACTGACGGGGGAAGAACAGGGTAAAGTTGCCGGTCCCGAAAGGAGAACCTTGCGAAGGGTCGTCCGGGTACAGTCGTAACACTTCATCTATTTGTTCATCTGGGACGGTAGGCATGTAAGTATTGATGAACCAATCTTCGAACTGTTCCGATGTGCTAAATTGTATCTGGGTCTCAGGGTATGTCTATAGAAGGGCAGTACCATCCTTACTTGATGCGCTCCGGGCTAGTAGATGGGACAATCGAGAAAATCGTCCCCTCATCATCGCAGTCCTGCGCATACGAATGTAGGTTAATAGGACAGCAGCTTCCGGAGATAAAATGAGCTCACACCAGTGATAAATGGAACGTCGGCTACGCTATCATTTAGGACTAGTTGCTGTGGTGGCGCGATCAAGAATCTTCCATCGGCACGGGGTAGCCACGCCAGGTTGAGAGACTAGAGGCGGGATTCGATTCAGTAGAACCCGATAAATAGTCTTCGGTACGATGATTCACCTGAGGAGAGAGCAAACCGGGAGTCATGTCCACGGCTTCTTTTAACCTATTGTATGGTACGTGCCTGAGGCATTCGAGGGTATCGGTTGCTGCTGTGCAGTTTGTCTCGCGCACCAGATCATCATAGTATGTTTGGCCATTCGCGATATCACCGACCGGAATAGGCGATCCTGATGCCATGACGGCGGCACGGAAGAGCCCCTCGGTATCTCCACCATTTGTGAGCATTTGAAGTGCGACTGAAATCCCACCAGCACTTTCTCCCCAGCTATCATATAGGCGTCAAATAGGCGAGGGAACGGTGCACATTCCTGAGAGGAAACTTACATTGTGACTTTGGTCGGATCTCCACCGAATGCGCCGATGTATCTCTGGATCCAGCGAAGCGCTTGACGCTCTGCCCGTACGAGCTGATTAGCTTGTCGTCCATTTGCGAAAGTTACGCTGACGCCTTACGATCCCAAAGGCCGAGATTCCCAACCCCCGCTTCCTTCACTTCCTTGCTTGCTAGGAAACCAAAGGCTGAGTTCGGTCATTAAGAACGTGAGCGTGGTGTGCAATCAGACTCTCGCTGTGAGTTAATCACCTGACACGCTTCCTTGGAGGTCAGTATAAAGTCAACATCGGTTTTTGGCCCATAAGAAACTGACCGATAGTTCATGCTAACATAGATGACCGGTTCACCTAGGTCAATACTTCTCCGCACGATATTTGCGCCATCATAACTAGGACATGGTCATAAACTCAGGTAAGCACGTAGCACGTTAAGATGCGTACGCACTCCGCAGTCGACCCAACTTCGAATCCACCTGGTCACATCAATGAGTTCTATCGAGCTCGTGACACGTAGTGTCCACCAACGTACCGCCAAAGATCCACTGTCAACATCAACGTGTCGCAATACATTAGATGTCCAACAAAGCACTGATGTCTAGCACAATTACGTACCGCAAGCACAGACAAATTAGCACCAGGTTGAATGTCCGAAGGTGTCCAGACGTTAATGGTTAGGCCTATCAAATGCTTCAGTTGCCGAACGGAGTAAACCCTGGGTAACTAACAGTCTTCTCCCGAGGGCCTGGGTCCTGCTCGGGTGAGACCCAGCATTATTGCGATCTCTTCAGTGATCACATCATCTACAGTTGACTGTCCGCTATTCTGCTGCGGACAGTCCATCCCAAAATCCGTTGCGTTGTAGGTCGCGTTATACGAAGTATTGGGGACCGGTAGTCGAAAGCGCATATCTCCCGTGCTGTATGGATGGCGTCAGACTGATCGAGCAAGCTCAAACAAGATGGAAACGCACGGCGGCAAGGCAAATGGTATACCTAGGTATCTATCAACGACTCCGTCGTGGACCCCAATGAAAGTACCATTATCTAATACAACTGCGGGCGGATCGCGTACGGATTTCAATGATGGAGTCGCATAAGCACTACCTGCAGAGAGCCCCAAGGTCGAAACCAGGGACATATACAGAATCATCTCGAGTGATTGCGCACTGCGGATGATGAACTGGGGGCTTTCTGCATACCTTTTATGCTTACCGCATTATACTAGTATCGTATGATTGATGCTGCACGATGAGGTCACAGCACACGTGGTTTGGTGGACGCAACCACGGGCGGGGTTCGGTGCGTAGCTTGATGGCCGTGAGTGGGCAGATACATTGCGAAAGAGAAAGCACATACTCAGGTGATGCTGTCGACATCACTATGGTCTGTGAATTATCAATGCCGAGAGAAGGAAGTCTTGGTTTTGCTGGGTGAATTCTGCATCGAAGGCCATCCATACGTAAGTCACCTCCCGACAGCTAGAAAGATAGCCACGCAGGCCTTGTGTGTATTTGTCTTTCGATGTCTTCACATTAAGCATTTCAGTACAACAAACGCAACGAAGTGTTGCAAGCAGAAGTAGGCTATATCTGGGTTGAATTGTGTTGCATGCCTTCGAGCATTATAACCAGAGCGGCACGAGGCAGGTACTCCCAATGAGTGCATGTGTCATACTGTCGTGCCCTTCAAACACCCAGTTCTCATGAGCCTGGTAAAGGGACAGTATATGACAATTATGGAGACATGCGTATGTCCACTCGCACCTTCGGTAGTATAGGCCGATTAAGAAGTCGGTAATGTGAATCTCCGACATGCGCCGATTGCTGAGGCCGGATCCGGGAATGGTAGAGCACAAATATTGCTGACAGCGCGGCCGAACAGCCTCAGAACATACTGGTTCATTCCCTGTGTATATCCATTTAAGAATGACCCAGCTCGCCGACCACATCACATGATCACTTACACCGGCACAGAGAAAGCACCGAAAAACTATAGGCTTAAGATCATGCGCCTTGTCGCAAAATCGGCGACTGTCAAATTGTAGAGAAAAGCGTTCTCTACAACTTCACGGTTTCCGATTGTTAGTTATGCATTTTCCATGGAGAAGATGCATTTTTTCGATCACGGATGAGAGCGCCGGCTAGCCCGGAGCCCAATTAACGGGTCCTTTACGTGACAGCACTTCTCTCGATCAGTTTCTGGGTCATAACTAGGCTTATCGACGCCAAATATAGGCTAGACGCCCCCTTCACGTGGTCGTCACGTAGTAACTACCCGAGTCGACGATGAGCAGGGCTCGGTGCCGTCGGCGAAGGTAGACCATGATAACTCGCCTTTGGATGGCAGGCAATCGATCGGAATCATGCAACGAGGGAGTTTACAAGGAGGTGAAACTACCGGTCACCATTGTTATGAGAGAAGCGCACAGCATGTTAACATCCCTTCACGACGTCCTCTGACCGGCCATCACCACTTTACGACGAGTCTGTACAATGTGAAACGGCGCAAAGGAGTAGGTAGCGGTGTCTTCGGTAGGGACATTGGTGTCTGGACCGAGAAGACGAGGTAGGCGTCGCAAATGAGGAAAGAGTCCTCCGTCAAATGTTCTGGCATTCTTCAGCAAGGATGATCGAGCCGTACTGAGCACAAGACGAAACGAATGGTCGTCATTAGAGACCCAAAAGTCTATGTTTGCCAGAGACGGGTGGCCGATGTCATGAGTCGAGTCGTATTGGAGGATCAAATGCTCAGGAATGTCGAAGTATGTGACCACGAGATGGGAGAGTTTGGGGCATAGATGAATGGTCCCCAAGATATGATTCAAGTGGGAAGAGGGTGTCTGGCTGACGTCCAAGTACTCGATGCCTTCGCCATGCTGCATCAATAATTCCTCGTATTCTGACCGGTCTAGTTGATAGCCTTCCCGGCCTGTTATCGTCAGGTCCTGTAGTTGTGGTAAAGTCCACGAAACAATAATACGTAGGTCACTGTCTGGCGAGCAACTTAGGTGAAGCTGCTCTAAGTCCAGTAGATCCAGCATTGGGGGATCGGGAAGATGCCAGGTTGCTGGCACAGGGAATGTCAATGACACAAGGCGCGAGAATGAGGCGGTGAGCTCCATTGATGGCGCCAGGCGGTGTCCATAATGGGCAATGGGCAAGTCGTATTCCAGTCTCCTGACCGTACTCGCCATACCCATGAGCGCGTCTACCACAGGTCGAAATTGACGAGTGTCGGACTCAAAGATGCAACGCAGGGAAAATGAAGGGCCGAGCACAACTGTGATTACGTTCGAAGCTTTCTTGAGAACAAATGCAACTTGGTTCAGAACAACCTGCGGCAGTTGCCCCCGAACCGGAATGGAAAGGATGAAGTGAACATGTTTGATGAGGGGAGCGATGTCCGACTGACTCTCGCGAATAGTCCGCGCCAACGCAAGGACCTGACGAGACAAATCAAGTACGATGGATTCGTATAGATAGGGTAATGCGAGTGAATACCACGCCTTGCACACTTGCATCAGTGCCTTCTTGGTGCGCAACGCTCTGCTCCACGCGGGAGAGGGGCAGCGCTGGAGAGACGACATGAGGAAAGCGGTAGGTGGGCAGGCGAAGTTGAAGATTACGAGTATGAGCTCTGTCGGTAGATGAACTGTTACTGTGTCTGGGTTATCTCCTCCGGGCACTTTGATGCTCTATAAGATTGGTGGGTAAATAGGTCAACCTCAATGAATTCGTCGTGGGTGATCGGACGTACAATCTCCATGCGCCTCATGCGATACGTCATCGGGGTCGCATCATCTTCCACCATTGTTGGCTGCAGCGGTCAAGTTGAAAGGATGAAATGGGGAGAAGATTGTACGGGGTGGTTAAGGTCACGACTCAGACTAAGTGCTGGACCGTAACCCGTTAGAAAATCCGCTGGAGTCAGGCTGTCCTCGATTGACGTCCGTGAGAAAATAGCGCACCATGGCAATTTACGAGTACGGAATACCTAAATATGCACATGAATGAAGGCATCAAGATACGCTATTAGCCGCCAACTGTCCCGTGGATACCGGGAGCGCCTAGCATTGCCTCCGATCATATGGACTTAATCTCTGTATTACTATGAGTGAGATGCATCATGTAGCAGGAGGAATGCTGCGTTTAGATTGATATATTGTGACCGGAGCTCTACATAGGCTGTATTACAGGGATCAGTCGATCAGAGCTTGTGCTGTGTAAGATCACTGCTTGCGAACCTTTTCGTCTGTACAACGATCCTCGTCGCATGTGCAGTTTTCGTCCATGATTATGCTGTCTTCTCGATTTTCGAAAGAGGGTGAATACTCGCCCTCAATTTATTGCAATGTTGAGTCGAGGAGCTCGGGGGGCAGAACGTGTACGTTGTATCGCGCTGTCAACTAGTTCCAATGCGTGAATGCGCATTGCATGCTGATTGCCTCGGCCAAACGATGCAGCATATCAAACCTGGCCAGATGTGATATCCAGAGGGCGACAGCATCAGTCTGATGGCACGAGGACCTCCTATCCAGGACTGAAGGAAATATGTTATCCACGGGAAAATGGTACAGTTTAATTGGCTGGTCCACACCCATAATTTTTCACATGAGCCAACGTGGCAACGCCTGCAGCTGTATCAGATCAGGTTGTCTTTGATGGAGCCTTGGGTGGGCTCTTGAGATTATTGCGGGAGGATAATCAACAGTCATACAGGAGACAAGTTCGCGCCAATTGACCAAATGGTCAGTATGCCATTCCAGTTGATATGTAGGAGAACACAGTTAAGTGTGAGCAGAAGACGGATGGCGATCGTGGTTCAAGCGCTTATCCTCAGCGCTCTTCCCCACAACCAAAGATGTGTTTGGAGTGGCACGCTGACGGCGCACATTCGCGTGGCACATCATAGTTTCGGAATGCCACCAATCTTCAGAAGTGGCTTTCTGAAGCACCTACCCCCGACGTCCTGGTATGCCGGTGGGCGTAGCATGTTAAGATGCGTACGCACTCTGCAGTCGACCTAACTTCGAATCCACCTGGTCACATCAATGAGTTCTATCGAGCTTGCGACACGTAGTGTCCATCAACTTACCGCCAAAGATCCACTGTCAATATCAACGTGTCGCAATACATTAGATGTACAACAAAGGCTACAAAGCAATGTCTGGCACAATTACGTACCGCAAGCACAGACAAATTAGCACCAGATTGGATGTCCGAAGGTGTCCAGATGTTGATGGTCAAGTCTATCAGATGCTTCAGTTGCCGAACGGAGTAGACCCTGGGTGACTAACAGTCTTCTCCCGAACGCCTGGGTTCTGCTCGGGTGAGACCCAGCATTATTGCGATCTCTTCAGTGATCACATCATCTACAGTTGACTGTCCGCTATTCTGCTGCGGACAGTCCATCCCAAAATCCGTTGCGTTGTAGGTCACGCTATACGAAGCATTGGGGACCGGTAGTCGAAAGCGCGTATCTCCCGTGCTGTATGGATGACGTCAGATTTACCGAACAAGTTCAAACAAGAAGGAAACGCACGGCGGCAAGGCAAATGGTATACCTAGGTATCTATCAACGACTCCGTCGTGGACCCCAATGAAAGTACCATTATCTAACACAACTGCGGGCGGATCGCGAACGGATTTCAATGATGGAGTCGCATAAGCATTACCAGCAGAGAGCACCAAGGTCGAAACCAGGAACGTATACAGAATCATGTCGAGTGATTGCGCACTGCGGCTGATGAGCTGGGAGCTCTCTGCATACCTTTAATCCTCACCACATCATACTAGTATCGGTGGTTTGGTGGACGCAACCACGGGCGGGGTTCGGTGCGTAACTTGATGGTCACGAATGGGCAGATACATTGCGAAATAGAGAGCATATACTCAGGTGATGCTGTTGACATCACTATGGTCTGTGAATCATCAATGCCGACTCCCAAGAGAAGAAAGTCTTGGTTTTGCTGGGTGAATTCTGCATCGAAGGCCATCCGTACGTAAGTCACCTCCCGACAGCTAGAAAGATAGCATCAGGAGAATATCGTGTTTACTTAGACGCCTTTCGCGTCGCTTTTAGGCGCTTTCGCGGCTTTGCTGGGCGCGAAAGGCCGCGACAGCCGCCGAGAAGCCCTAAAAGGCTCGAAAAGCGCGCCAAGACAACGCGATATTCTCCTGATGCTAGCCACGCAGGTCTTGTGTGTATTTGTCTTTCGACGCCTTCACATTAAGCGTTTCAGTACAACAAACGCAACGAAGTGTTGCCAGCAGAAGTAGGCTAAATCTGGGTCGAAATGTGTTGCATGCCTTCGAGCATTATAACCAGAGCGACACGAGGCAGGTACCCATACTGTCGTGCCCTTCAAACACCCAGTTCTCATGAGCCTGGTAAAGGGACAGTATATGACAATTATGGAGACATGCGTATGTCCACTCGCACCTTCGGTAGTATAGGCCGATTAAGAAGTCGGTAATGTGAATCTCTGACATCAGGAATATACAGCGTTGGCTTGGCGCGCCTCCGGAGTCTTTTACGTCTTGCCGCCCGGTGTTGCAGCCTTTTGCGCACAGCAAAGCCTGAAAGTGGCGCAGCGTCAAACGACATTCTCCTGATGTACAGTTGCCGCAACCCCCCTGAGCTTGTCCACCTCGTCTTACGACCTCTCGAAGATGCGTTGCATCCCGGCACGCGGCAATATTCGACCTGGACATGTCAGAGTTCAAGATGTTGCAGGCGATCGGGGAGGGCGAAGCCACCCCCGAAGATATTGAGTTGGACATAGTGGACAAGTTACGGGATCTATGGACCCAAGGCCGGTGAGTTGATCTACTAAGACTATTGATGTTCTAGACTAAACCACATCCAGAGTATACTACGACGGCTCCACACTGATCGTCAAGTACCTCGACATGGTTCACAAATTGTTATCGCGAATCCTCGGCTCATTCCTCGGCACCGTCAAACGTACTGATGGGAAAGAGGCATTATTTCCGATGGGTTCGACAGACATACCTCTGTCACATGGCGGCGTCAAGCAACCTGACGAATCGTTCGCAATTGCACCCACGGGCATATCGAGTGAGCCCGGCTCGATTGTGAACGCCAACCTCGTAGTGGAAGCCCAGAACACGCATATCGGAGCTCGCGAGGCCGTCGTGATACAGCTCAGTGACGCCCTGAAGGTTCATCAGGCCCTGGTGTTGGACCTCAAGTACGGCGAGTGGAAGCAGGTTATCAGAGTCATACTGGAGCGCTGGCAGCGCGGACGAGTTGTTCCGGTGAGAGTGGAGGACATCAAGCGGTACCAGTATCGGGACAGCAGGGGGAAAATGCACCCGATCAAGGCCGGTAAAGTATATGGAATCGACGAGGATGGTACGTATTACCTCAGGTCGTCGCAAGATCCTGATTACACTCGATGCATTGTTTTCGGGCTGCCTCGCCCCAAGAACCCCGAGTTCTGTTACCGCACTAAGTGTGAGAGGACGGCGTCATACGAGGTCAGTACCATCATTACTCTAATGGAATTCGTGTTTCTGACATCGTTCACAGCTGTATGGGAGGAACGTCAACCCCAAATCGAAGGAGATGCTTGTCTTTACGGTCGGTCAACTGGAGAACACCGATGACACAGCTGTCCTCGTGAAAATTCCCATCGCGATTCTTTCCAGCAAGATAGCGCAGGCGACTGATGTCGCCAACGAGCGGGAGCGCGTGCTCTTGAATGCTGATCCCAGCGCTGTGGTGAAGGCCACCTGTGAAGAGCTGCAGGATCGGGTGCTCAAAAGCGGCGGCAAGCGTACCGCTTCCGAGATGAGTGACGATTCTGAGCCTCCGGAGATGGACGAGCTCCTGCAATCGACAAGGCATAGTAGCAAGAGGAGGGTGTGAGGGCTCGCTCTTCCGGATGATTCTCATACTCCGTATCTACGGTCTTTCACCGTCCGATGAGACACCTCAATCTTGTGCGCGGTCTAGATTATTTTCTTGTACGGATTTTGTCAATCGGACTGAAGTGATGTTTTGAACCCCACCTCAGAATGGTATGTAAAATATAAGATTGTTCTGTGCAGCACTTCAGTCAAAACCTCCTAGCATGGGACGTGCTATTTATTCGTTCACACCTCTCCCTCTCAAGGTGCTGGCATTGGTCAGCTGTCGATTGCTTCGTGCAAACCGTGCTGGCATGGATGTCCCACATCAGCTACATCCATTGTAGTTTGATGATACTTATGTCTATGCAATGGAAGAGAACCACGCCTCCTGTGACGCTCGGGATGGCACAGATAAACTGCTCTAGATATCAACTCGTAATATGACTGGCGCAATTTTACGGTGTAATAAAATGGCGAGTGACTCGGGGGATGTACCAGAGCTCCTCATCCGTATCTTCATAACCATCTGTATCATCGAGTTCTTCGTCTCCTGTGTCACTTGGCTCGTCCGACTCCTCGACGTTTTGTTCTTGCTCCTTGTAGTCCTCGTCTTCTGTGTCGCCGTTATCGAATTCCCCATGATCAAGTTCGATGAGAGATCTGCTCTGTTTGATGCAGAATGAAGGCAGACGGTATGTAATGACTTGATCAGCTACGATCACCATGTCTGGCGGAAGAAGTAGAGGTAGACGCCGGATGTGCGCAAGTTCAACGTCCAGCAGCCGAGCGTCCCTGAGGATCTGCGATTGAGCAGCGTCCAGCTCCCTGCGGAGTTGATGGCGAGCGACGGAATGCGTCCATATGTCCAAGTGGAAGAATGTCGAGCTATTGAAAAACCCCTCACTGAAATTGAGTCCTGACCATAGACAACCCACGACCATATGACGGAGTTTAGGGCACAGCTTGGCAAAATCCCAGGAGATGCCTACGTCGGGATAGCTCATGCCATGGAGATCCAGGAAAACCAAGCCGCTGCCGTGCCTTTGAAGAAACGAAGGAAAGGCATGCTTTGTCGTCAATATGCAGGACTCTCGATGGCTCTTGAGGATCCAGAGTCTTCTCAGGTTTGGTAGTTCCCATGGGTCGAACACGGTGAAATCCGCATCTTCTCGACACAAGAGCTCGAGCTCCGTCAATCGGTGGAGCCGGACTTCCGGTCGAGACTTAGAGTCGGTGTACCAGGATGAAGATAGAGTAATGGACAGCGAAACGAGCTTTGAGAAGGTTCCGATGTGGCGCAGTGACAGGTTGAAAGGGACGTCATTTTCGATCGGATGGGCGCAGTAGCCAAGTTGCGTGAGCGTGTCTGATAACCCTCCAATCACGGCTCTGAATCGGCGGAGACCACGACGGTGGAGATGAGTAATGCCGCCTATGAGGAAGCGGAATCCAGTGGAGAATGACTGTAGGTGAGTGGCCTCCCGAAGAATGAACGTCATCTCGTCCAATGCACTCGGCACGCGTGGCGTGAAGCAATCCAGATGGATGCGTTTGATCAATGTCGCAATGTTCGAATCGGACTCGCGGATAGTACGTGCCAATTCTAGGATTTGACTTGCATGGTGTAGTAGAATCTGCTCGTAGAGGAATGGCAGCGCGAGGAGTCGCCATGCTTTGCAGACTTGCACAAGTGTGGTCTTTATCCGCAGGGAGTGGAGCCACGGTGATGAAGGACCGTATACAGAGGTAGATTCCATGAAGATGTCTGGTGGTATGACATATTCGAATATCATGAAGAGCAGCTCGGAAGGCAGCTGTAACCTGTGGCCCCGACTTGGGTAACAATGACTCGTCGCGGTCGGCTGTGCCCTGTGAAACGGAGAGCTGTCAGGTTTTGAGAATAAGGAGATTCAAATAAGCCTCACATATGTTGCTATAAGTCCACGAATACAACAAAAGCAACCCAAGACAAAGAACAATCGCTCCTCCGGAGCGATACAGCTGCTGTACCGATTGGCACACCGACTCAATAATAGTAATGGGCGCCCGGGGACCTCGGGCGTGATTAGTCACATTCACGTGAGCGTCGCGTATGCGGTCACGACCCCTTGTCACACTGAGTCCTTGAAGTCGACCATGGTCGCGAATAATCAGTTTGGTTTCTCCCGCCTGCCTGCATTCTGCTTGATTGTATACTATGCTCGATGTCATCGTTTGTCTCTGATTTAACTGTAGACTTGTCGACTAGGGTAGTCCTGCCGACTAGCGTTCCACCGACACCGCCCGGCACGCAGCAGAAAGACAAGGAGGCCTTGCGCTCAATTTTTTTGAATCTCAATTACCACCTCTCCGTCTCTGAGGTCAAAGAATGTCTTGAGACTCTACAGACTTACGATAACGAACGGGCAGGTTCGTTTGATGCCGGGGACGACGAGGAGCAAGCGCTGCGTCGAGCTGTCCTTGGCAAGGTAGCTGTGTCTCTGTACGCGGAGGCTCTCGACACGTTCTTGCGAGAAGCAAGCCAGGCAGAAACGGAGCGGGAATGGTGGAACGATATTGAGCGGTCTCGCACCAATGTGCTATACTATCTGCTGCAAAGTATGTAGATCTATTTCGTCTCGACCCAATTCCCAATCCTGGAAATAATTCCCGTCAAACACGCGTAATTGTGAAGCTACTGGCCGAGCCAGTCTTATCTCGTCCACATCCTCTTTCTGAAGCTTTGTTGCCCTCCAACCTCAAGACGATGCCAGCTGACATCACATCATAGCACTGCCATCCCGTCTACTTGATCTTCTGCACACCATCCTCGCTACCCTTCGGAACCGCGGCATACCTCTCCAAGCCTCGTTATTTACGCCCTCGTCGCTTCGCCGACTGTTCCCCTCAACAAATATCCTCCGGCCCAATGCGCTGACGGTCGCCCTATTCCCTCATCTGCATGCGCAACCATACAGCATTGCCTTTTCTACCACTTCGTTCCCAACCACATCCTCCTTCGCCACTTCGCCCCGCGAAAGCATCGCCTCTGCGTTCCGCGCAGGTGTGACGTCACTGGCGACCCTTGTCCGGACGGCCCTGGCGATAGTGGCTCTGCCGATCGAACTGACCAAGGGCGAGTGTCGGTACAAGCAGCAAGAGCTGGAGCGGATCCGTGATGCGCGGGCTGAGATTCTGGGCAGGCTGGCCGAGATGCGCGGGCTGCTCGCATCCGCGCTCGAAGAGAGCCGCCATGAGCAGGGCCTGCAGAAGCTGACGGCCTTCAGCGCCGGTTTGCAGGCTGTCACGCAAGGCGAAGGCCCGGCCCACGCGCGAAGCCAAGACGCGCTAGAAGCGCTGCACGCCGTCGCGGGCACCGTCCTGCCTTCGCACGTCGAGCTGCACGCCGCGGACATCACGACGCGGGAACTGCAGCGCCCGTCGCGACTGACACTGCTCTGGCCGAAGCTCGTGCTCCTCCCGCCGCTGGCGCTTTACGGGCTGCGCGTCGCATACGCGTCCCGGGCGCCGCTCGAGGACATGGCGCGTGACGCGTGGGCGACGCTGCGCGGGTTCTGGGAGGGCTGGCTGCTCGGGCCCGTGCACGAAATCGTCAGGACAGTGCGCGCGGGCGGGGAGGACAACGTGATCATCACGCGGGAGAGCGTCCGCGCTGATCTCGAAGTGCGTCCCCGCTGCTTTTCGCGAAGCGTGTGGCTGATTGGTGGGCACAGTCGCTGGAGCGCATGACGCTTTCGCTCGCGCAGGAGAAACTGGGCTTCGACGCGGCGCAGATGGAAGCGTTGTCCCAGCAGATCCAGCGCGGGGACCTGACACCCGTCATGCAGATCTACGAGGAGGATATCAAAAGCCCGCTCAAGTCTGCGGTTGCCGGCACGCTGCTGCGGTCCTTGTTCATACAAGTGCAGAAGGCGAAGGTCAGTCTCCGGGCTGCAGATAGCGACCAGCAAATTGACTGATGTTACGTGAATGAGGACAGGTCGACATCGATCAGGCATTGGCAGGCATCGACAAACTGCTGAAGTCACAGGAGCTGACGTTCGCGTTCGTGGGTGTTGCGCCATCTCTGGCAATCGTCTACGCGCTCGGAGGGTACCTGAGAGGTCTCTGGAAAGGCGGAAGGGGCAAAGGCCGATACGGGGGCAGAAAGAAGAGGGCCAGCGTATGGCTGACCATGAGGTTCGTCGGCCATCCGCAGCACTTGCAAAGTTTCTCACACTGACATGCCAACGTTCAACAAAGACGAATTGAGCGTTTGCTAATCGCTCAACCCAAGTCCCATCACGTATCACACGACCGCGCGGAGCGGACACGGGAAAATGCGCCCATTCCGCCACTCACGGCCGGGCTTCTCCTGCTCTCGGTCAGCCACCTCCGTACGTACGCCGTGAGGCACCTGCCGTCCAATTCGCGTGTGCGAGAAGGGTTCCTGGAAGATGTGGTAGATCTGGAGGACCCCGCGCTCGGGCGCGGAGAGAAGCTGCGTGTTCTGGACCGGATGTGGAAGTCGTGGGGCGAGGTGTTAGGCTGGGGGCGTGCAGCAGAGGATGGTGGCTTGGTCTGAGCCTGCGTTTATCGAGCTACTTTTAAAGCTTCTTCAATGCGAGAGGGACATTGTCGACATGTACGGCAGTCGATCGTGTCTACACGTGATCGGCAGTGCACTAATGCGCTCGGACTTTCTCACCCCTTGCAGCTGGCCGTCCCAATCCAACGTCCGACGTTACTAGCACGTCTCATCTCGGTTCCAGCATCAGACAACGTCAGCGATCAGTTCCGCCCGCTGGCCATCATGTTCAATGCTGCGAGTGCTGCTGAAACTCTGGGCACTCTCCGCAACGACCACAGAGGCTCTGTCGCCAACGATGGTAACAACTGCCGATATTCCGCAACCAGGCAGCAGCTTCACCGCTCTCGCTCCAAATGGGAGGCTTCTGTGCTGAGTCTATTTGGCTACTGCATAGAACGGCCTTCGGGGACCTGCCAGAGGCCGGAGGGAAGTGTCCTGCTGACCAGTCTCCGACCAATTTGCACCTGTTCGCCTGCAAAGTGCTTCTGGTGCGTCTCGGGACGGTGACGTGGAGCCACACGGCTTCGTCAGTCGAGGCGCCATGTGAACATGTGCGAGATCCGCTTATCACGAGGATGCGACAGATACAGCGTCCGTGGGACAGCCTGCCTGTCAGACAATTATAGCAGTGTTCATGCCTCTCGGCCGTCCTACCGTCGCACTGGCGCTGTGCGCTCCGCTTTCGCTCAGTACAAGGCTGTGTTATATTCGACTACCTGGGAGACCCGCCCCCGCCCACACCGCCGCCACCGCCACCCAGTCTACGCCCATATAACCAGCTCACGGGCCCGATCGCGATGCCTGCAGTAAACCTCCAGCTTGTCACTTCTTCACATTTTATGCACACCGACAATTCCCCTGCGTTGGCTATCGTAGCTCCGCAGCCCACCTCCGCACTCGCCGAGCGTCTTGTCCCGTCTCCTGCAGTGTCCGAACCCTCTCCGAGCTTCTTCGACTGGCAGAGCGAAAGTGACTGCGCCTCGCCGTCGCCAGCCTATTCACAGTCTGCACCCGAGCAGCCTTCCTCTCCTCTGCTCACTTGGTCAGTCGCAGCAGCGGAGGCGCGCGATGGCATCCACTACACGCTCGAGCGATGGCCGTCGCAAGGCTCGGTCTGCATGTCGCCGCTCTTCAATCGCGAGCCGATCGCCGTCGAGGCGGGCCAGCGAATCCGCATCCTCGCGGACATGAATGACTACGCCATACGCGTTCGCATACTCGACACCGGGAACACAGGCCTGATCCCTTCTTGGAATGTCGAGGGCGCGCTGGAGAGGCTCGCTAGACTCAATATGGCCTTCAACGAGGCGGTGAGCACGTCTGCGGCGCGGGCGTCACGCGTAGCGCTGATGGTTGCCGCTTGAAGGTGACATGCCCCGCAGAGTCTGACACGCTCGAGACAAATTCTGGCCTCCGGGCGCGGCTCGCGCACGTACACGCGCAATGCATCCCGTTCTCGGCCCGAGTCCAGGGGAGCAGCGATGACGAGTCCGATGATGAGATGGACGACTCGGACGACGCGCATACCCACTCCGGGCCCGACTCCCCGCCGTGCGCGTCGTCGCTGCCGGCGGTGTACG
Organism: Obba rivulosa; assembly: GCA_001687445.1. NCBI lineage: Eukaryota > Fungi > Basidiomycota > Agaricomycetes > Polyporales > Gelatoporiaceae > Obba > Obba rivulosa. The sequence continues at coordinate 118,357 of KV722363.1, forward strand.
ATGCGGGCTCGCCGATGATGGGCGAGGGGCTCACTCTCGCAGAGGCCAAGAAGTCCGTCATGTTCGCGGACAGCGAGCGCAAGGTCATCTTCCGATATCCATCGCAAAAGCTGCTTGAGCGGCGTGAAGACGTTCGGTCAGAAGACGACCAATGGCTGCGGGGCTGGGAGGAGCCGGTAGGAGAGGAGTCGGAGGCGGAGGAAGAGACATCCGATGATGAGTCGGACGAGGTCGTCCTAGAAGACGAGATGGCGTTTCGGCGGGCGAGACTGCTGGCGGGCACTGTGGAGGAGATAACCCTCATCAACATCTACGACAACTACGAGTGATGATATCAGCAAAAGGCGAGACTGCAGATACTATCGGCAGCATTGACGACGCAGTTTCTTCATGCGTTCATGGACTTTCGGACAGACAGATATCCTGTGTATCATTATCCTCATCATTGTACCTATCGCACACGCATCTTACCCATCTGGCCGTAGTGTACAACACTTCAGCGAATGCATCTGCCCGAGAATATCCGAATCCGATCATCTCGTCATCACCGAGCCATCTTGCGGTCTAGACCTTGTACCCCTCTTGCATCCTCGACAAGTTATAGGCAGCGGAGATGAGAGTGACGTGGCTGTGAGAAAGCCAATCATAAGTGACATAGCTAAGGCATGTGCGCAATGATGGTGGACGTACGTGAATCCTTGGACCGCGTTACCCAGGCTGTACGGTAGCTCGTCAATGTGCAGTCATGAATCATGAAGACGAAGCGCTTACGCCTCTCCTGCATCCGAGATCTCCTCCGTGCACAGTCCGACGTGATTCGTATACTGTAGGAAGTCCTGCAAGGCGGACGACGTCAACGATAGTCGGAGCGGTATGAAAGAAACGGCAGCACCTCAAACATCGCAACTGCCCTCGCGAGCAACGGCGGATCGTACGCTCCTGCCCGGCCTAGAGCCTCGACACACCTGAAATGACTCTGTGACACGAGAAATCAGGCGAGCCTCGCAATGGGCTCACCAGAGGGTACAGAGGCAGAATGTGCCCTCCTCGCCACCGACACCATCATCAGTCTTGCTAACGTCATATCGGTATACCAGGCCCTGCATACGCAAACTTGAGCTCGCTTGAACAGTTGGAAGCGCTAAGACCGATGTACATTGGATGTCAAACCGCCTCTTTCCGGGGTCTTCAAAATCTGGCGCAGCGTGCTGAGGAACCTTGGATCTGCCTACCGACAGTCAATTTGATGAGAAAATATCTTTGGTCTCATGAGGAATCATAAACGTACTGGCGTCGAGAAGAATACGAGCGGCATGATCAGCAGCGACGAGTCTAGTACATCCGTGTCCTCATAGCTCTGTGCAAAGAAGCCCTTCTCAGGGTTCCACGCCTTGTGCATGATATCTTCGTACAGTGTATCACGCGCTGTGAGCCATTCGTTGCGGCGTGGACACGGCAGCGAACGCTTGTCTGCAAGGCGGATACCTGAAAAGAGGGAAAATCGATTTTGTCCTTTTATGGCCAACGCTATGGTGTTCGCTGGACGTACCGCGATCGAGGGCCACCCTAGTCGACACCAGAGGATGCGTGAAGAAAATGCTGGCAGACACAATTCCACTTACCACATCATGATCTACCGGATGGCATAGATACCTCAGGATCCTTCGTCATCGGCTACATTATATGCTCACCTTGGAATACTAGAGCACCCGAACGATAAGCACTAAAGTAGACGTAAGAGATATCAGGAACTGACCGTGAAATGGCGGTGACGGTCGCGGACCTCCCTGAGAGGATGCTTCAAGTTATCACTCGTAGTGACGGAATCCCCACGAGTGCTCACTGACCAGATTGACCTATGATTATACTTGCATCAATTTCGAGATAATGTCTGCGCCACGGATACGTACAAATCCGGCCTGTGCATGTTCTCAATCACAACTGTAGGACTATAAGCGTCTTGCTGATTTCACGAACCAAAACGGCTCACAGTCGACACTAATTTATTTTTCATTGATCAGAGATACTCTGTCAAGGATAGTCTGAACCCACATTTCGCGGACAGCGACCCTTTATACCAGAGGTTGTGAGTACAAGAAAGCCCGTAGCGAGTAGTGTGCGCACCAAGTATCGTATCCCTGGATGATCGTGAGCAAGTAAGGATATCGCTCTAGCAGATTGGCTTACCAGAGGCTTCCCGAACTGTATGAGAGAAAATTCAGTAGTATGCTGGTACATGATATGCGGCTGCGCACCTTCTGAGAGAGGTATATACAATCCATCCTAATCAGTACGTATCAACATGAAAACAGGGTTAGGCTTTGTTCTGTCCGGACGTACAATTCTCCATAGATATCCTGCGAGTGGTGGCATGAAACATTAGCGTTCCAGAACGGAATACTGCAGAACATCACGTACTAGCTGTACATGGTCGATAGCCCCGTTTCCGATCCTGCGTGTTTCAGTACGTTTAGGTTACTAATTCCATAATAACTTGCAGAGGCATACCGGACAGGCTTGGAGCCCTTGTGCCCGTCAAGGTGCGTCAACTCCGCTTCAGGGAAATCCTTCTCCCCTGAATTACACACGTAAACCTGGATGCGCCCGACCTAAAGCCACTCTAGTCTCACCATGAATAGTATACATGATGTTCAGAGAACCATCTGGGTTCTTGTCTCGTACACGGTCGAATATGAACTCCATATAATCTGCGAGGGATGAGTCCTAGCCTGTGCTGTAAGAAGTGCAAATAACTACGCACCGTTCGCCTCATGCGTGAACCCAAGCCGGATGAGCGCATACAGGGTGAAAGACGAGTCGCGGATCCATGATGCACTAAGGGCGTGTTCAATGTGCAATCATGCACCTTGCTCAAAATGCATACCGGTAATCCCTAAATAAAAGAGCCTTTAATATCCTGGCGGGATAATCGCGCACGTAGTGGATGACTCACCAGTTGCGTGTGCCCCCTATGTACTCCGGAAGACTGAACGTAGGACTAGCCACCACCGCGCCGGTCGGCTCGTAGATGAGGAGCTTGAGTGCAAGTGCGCTGCGATGCACGGCTTCCTTCCAGGATCCCTTGTACGTCGAGCGGCGGACCCATGACGTCCAGTAGCGATTCGTTCCCTGAAAGACGGTAAGCAGATCTCGACCATCGGTCTTCCGCGCGCTATATGTGGCACGTACCTCGAGGAGTTCACGAAGAAGCCCCTGGGCGAAGATGAATACGGTGATCTCCCTGAGTGCGCGACAGGCTCACCTTGGTCAGCATCGGGTCCTCAGGGGGCCGCAAAGTCGACGCGCCCATGACCAGCTCTGTGCGACGCGTGTCAGCTCCGGCCTCGGCGGGCGTGCACAGCAGGGTGTCTCACTCTCAAACGGCACACCCATCTCCTTCGCCCTTTCCGGGCTCGGGTGCGCCTCCACGGGCAGGTCGTCATCAGGCGGCGGGGTGCGCAGCACAAACGTGATCGACTGGCCTTCATGCAGCTCAAAGTCCACGTACGCGCTCAGGCCCAGGTGGCCCTGCGGCGTCAGGTCCAGCGTCTTGAGCTGGATGGTCGGCTCTGGCACGCTGTCGAGCCCCGAGTCCGCGACGTAGCGCAGGTCGAGCTTCAGCCCGGCTTCCTGGGACGAGAAGAGCACCTTGTGGTGCGAGCCGGCCTCAGTCGCGGGCGGGTAGGTGGACGGGACGGATGTGTCGGGGATGATGGTCGTCTTGTGCGGCGAGCGCGCGTAGTTGAAGGCGGGCGCGCATTCCATGCGGAGCGGCATGGAGCCGCGAATAACCTGGGGAGGGTGAGAATTGAGTGGCGACGGAGATGGAATCGGGGCGGACCTCGACGCGCCGGATCAGCCATGCGAGCAGTGGACGGGCTTGGCTGCTGGTTGGATTTCGTGGGAGGAAGTCTGAGGGAAGTGTGAGCGGATGAGTCCCACGGAAATGGTATTGCTGACCGGTGACGGTGGCAACGCCCTTCTCATTGAGATACTTGGTGTGGAGGATCTTGATGAATTATATCTAATCAGTGTCGACAGAATAATAAGGGATTTGTGCGCTTACGTTGGAGCTGGGCAAATAGCTCTGCTTGGTGGTGTATTGAACCGAAGGTGTAACGGAGAAATGCCCTCCCTGGAAACAAGTTAGTCCCCTGCGTACAGATCACAAGTAGTGGGCAGATGAGATCCAAGCAAGAGCGTCATGACACGCAGATCCTGGATCCCCGAAACGACTCACTTTATCCTTGTCGAGGATACGCGCAAAAATAGACGGCGAGTCAAAGTCCGGCACGCAGTAACTCTCAACTGTGGAGGGGTCAGCCAGGGTTAGGGTTGGGGTACCCCACGTCAAGAATACCACTAGGCGCGCTAGACGGGCGCAGTGACCCCGCCCGTTGCTTTGGGGCGGGCAGGTGGATGGAATGCAGACTCACCAGAACCGTCGATACTGATCTGCAGGCAGGTCAGTGCGCTGCTCCACGCACTGTATCATGCGTGACGTACCAAAGCAGCAGTTCTCAGGTTCCCTATGCTATCCACCGGGATTGTATTGAGAAGCGGGCTGCGGCGAGTAAATCTGGTACTCACAGGCCGTGGTCGGCAATGGAGATGTAGCCTCTGTCCTCTTTGGGCTGGCTGACGTTGAGCATGGTGAAATGAACGGTGTGTTCTCTAGGCCGTCCAGCCTGGGGTCGTAATACTTATACCGCGTGCGGGGACAAATTGACGCTGTGTGCAACGTTTCTGTTGGAGGTCTGGTGACGGACGTGTTGGTCGTAGTCTTGGTAAACGGAGACAGGAGAGGACAGGAGACTCCCATCGTTCCCGGAGACGCCACCGGTAATAGCGCGTACGGTCATGTGACTGTCGCCTTACCGAGGCCACCTGAGACCCAGCGTCCACTCTCAGTTTCCTCCGTAAGCTGCTTGCATAATTAGTCTTTGTGTCTATTTTGCAGGTAAACGCAGCGTCTCGCCATGAGAGACAGGAAGCTTCGAGTCTGCCATCCGACGCAATCTGTCAAAGTGCTGGACTTCCATCCCGGGTGCAAGCTTTTTGTGAGTAAAGGACCAAGGCGCAGGCTCATGCGGCTGATTTTTGGTCTTTCAGGAGGCTCGCGTTGCTTGAAATTTTCACGGATGCGGCATTCGCGTCTCCCTCTTGACTCAGAGATTGGTGCGACACTCGGGACGCGTCCCCTTTCAGATGCCTTTCTTACGCTCTCCCGCAATTGCCCGCGTGCCCCCGGCTCCTCATCGCGTAAACGCGCACACGTGACCGCGTCTAAGACTGACGTCAGTGGATAACGCGCCAGGCGTTGCAGCGGTCTCAGCCAGCCCGGCGATGACCGGGCTGTACTATCGCCTTGACGTTCGCCGCGACCTGCGATACCCCGTCCTCTGCAACTTCGTCTCTAGAGGATAGTTCTCTACTTTCAAAAGTAAACCTGCATCATGGCAAAAGCACCGGAAGTGTCGACAAAGACTGCCCCGAGAAGCACCGAGTTTGTCGTGCCGCAATTCACCGCGAAGGATTACTCGTCCTTCTGCCTAGCCGGTGAGCCTCAAAGCTTTCATGCCTCGCCGAACAGACCTGACACACGTCGATCCGGCGCAGGGGCACTATGTTGCACGTATGTCGTCGCAATCTACAAGGTAGCCACGTCCATGTAGCTGATCCAGCAGCCTAGCGTCACCCACGGCGCAATGACTCGTGAGCAGACGTGCCTCTGACATGCACTATGCCTTCGCACTGACTCGTCCCACCTTGCCCGCAGCAATTGATGTTATCAAGACGCGCATCCAGGTCGACCCTGCGCTCGCGCGCAGCTCGCTCCTTTCCGGCGGGCGCTACATTATCGCGAACGAGGGCCCCTCCGCACTCCTCACCGGCTTCGGGCCCACCGCTGTCGGGTATCTCGTCCAGGTGCGCTTCTCTGCGCTCCGCCGCCGCCGCCGGGCGGGCTGACACCGACGCGCGGTGACAGGGCGGCGCGAAGTTCGCAGGGTACGAGTTCTGGAAGAGGCAATTCTGCATCATCGCGGGCGACCCCGAGGCGGCGGTCCGCTACCGCACCGCCATCTACCTCGGCGCGTCGAGCGTCGCAGAGTGCGTGTACCGGCCACGTTGCCCACGTGTAATATGCTGATATCGCCCCGCCAGATTCTTCGCGGATATCTTGTTGACGCCCCTGGAGGCAACGCGTATCCGGCTCGTCTCCCAGCGGAACTACGCGTCGGGGCTCGTCACCGGTTTCACGCGGCTCGCGCGGGAAGAGGGCGTGCGCGGGCTCTACGCCGGGTTCCTCCCCATCCTCTGCAAGTCCGTGCCCTCTGCGTCTTCGTCATCGCGTCCGTGTGCTGATACTGCCCAGACAGATCCCATATGCGATCGGCCAGTTCACGGTGAACGAGTTCTGCCACGAGCTCGCGTATCGCAGCATGTCCGACGAGACGCGGCGCTCGCTCAGCCCGTCCGCGACGTTTGGGATCAACCTCGGCAGCGGGGTCATCGCAGGCTTCGCTGCCGCCATCCTCAGTCAGGCGAGTCCTTCTCCTTCCTCTCCCGCTGCACCATGCTCCAGCGGGTCCATTACAACACGTGTACTAACGTCAGGGACTTTGCGCTGCAGCCTGCGGACACGCTGCTCTCGCAGATCAACAAGGGTCATGACCCCGAGGGCTCGATGGTGTATCGCCTGGTCACCCTCGCGAAGCAGGCTGGGTTCCGCGGGTTGTTCGCGGGGCTCGGCCCAAGGATGATTATGACCGCCGGGCTAGTGTCGGGCCAGTTCCTGCTGTACGGCGGGATCAAGGACGGTGAGTTGCGTGTTGCGATGCGAGGCTCGTATGGTGCTGAGATGATGCTGTAGCGCTGGGCGCGCCCCCGGGCTTGGAGATCCACAAGGAGTCGGCGAAGATCTGAATGCATAGACGATACCCGGTGGGCTGTATACGATCTGTATTCCGCAATCGGACATGTGTAGAACAGTACGGGATCCAACCAAGGCGACGTGGGGAGATCCTAGAACAGGAGTGCGCCGAGCTCGACGTCTGCGATCCTGCCGATTTGTGAGCATCCTGGAAGCCTAATAACCAGCGTTTGGAGGCTGGCTAGACGTGGAACAAGGACGTCTTGAAATTGCTATAATATCAGGGCCAATTAAATTGAGTGAGGGGTTGAGAAAGACGCGGTCAGCGGTAGACTGATTGCGGGTATGTTGAGAAAGTTCTCCTCATTGCCACCCGGGATAGCGTTCAGAGGTAATTTCTCGCACTTTTCCATGACTTGCATTGCTGAACGCAATCCGTGAAAGGCGATCTAACTAGATATCGTACCGTACCCCCAATAACTGAATTTCAATGAACATAGATAGAACAAGCCATATCCTGAAGAAATAGAATATAGAATACACCCGCATCGAATGCACAATCTACTAAATAAATCGCTTCGTAAGGGCTTCCCATGTGTTGCATTAACGAACAGCTCATCCGCAGAGACACGTTCGAACATACCTCCTTCGAATATCGCAATCGCCTTTGTTCAGACACCTGTTCCTTGGGTTGGGAATCGTGTTCAAACGTCTGAAAGTCCGTCACGACCAGACTTGCTTGTAGAGGTAATCGAGGTCGGGAAGGCATCCTGCGGCGTCGCAAACTGAAGTCGAGACAATGCCTTGCCTTTTGTGATGTCCTGCGCAAATTCTCCTTGTAGCTGCAGTGAGCGATTTGTGGCTACAGCAAATATACGAGTCACGATGATGTTAGTACGCATGCGGCGTGGATCGTACCTGTATGAATGACCTCAGTATTGGCGGCTTCCGCTGGGAGGTCACCACTCGCATCCCACGCGACGATAATATCCTGGGATAATTCAGCCTGAGAGTCGGATCTATCGTTCGCATCCGTATCGCATTCCACGGTACACCAGACCATGTCCGGATCTGTGGGGACAGCGCTGTGGTCGAGGTCTTCGCCCATGTTGTCGACGAAAGATGCAAACCTGATGCTTCTATGCCGGGAACCATTTGGACCTTGTTGTGAGAATGTAGACGAAAGATGGCTGTCGGAGACATTGTTGTGCCGTCCGTAGGCGAGTTGGCGGAGATTGAGAATGAAATGCGAGATAATGATGGATGAAAGCCTGGAACCATCACTTCAGTAATGAGCCGAGAGATGAAGCCTAGGAAAACACACGGGGTACTGAATTCACCGACACTGATGAAGACCTAAATCCGAAGTTTTATCACTGGGGCTCCAGGTGAAACATTCTTCTCACATTGGAAACAGTTCCGGCAATGTTTACCACATTCAAGCAAAGCAGTACACTGAAAAAAGAATGTCATATGGATCGGACCGTATGGTGTTCATTTGTAAGACTCTACCTACACAAAATACAGAGTTCCTGTGCTCACTGCGTTTAGGTAGATCAAAGGAGGCTAGACACGTATGGCTCACCGTCCCAAAGTAGCATTGTCACCAAGGGTGTCTTGACACCATGGCGAGCAGCTTCTCGCTTGGTGCCATAGTTTTTGTACCACGTCACAGCTATGACAAGAATATCCGCCACAATTACGCAGCTACGGGTGACAATTGTGACTGCAAATATGGCATAAATTCATGCATTATAAAAGGCTGGCTCATCGGCTCACGGCTAGTGTTCAGTGTCAGTATAGCTTTATCATTTTTGAGTCAATGATGAACTTACTTTGAAAAGGCTGCATCAGTCACATTCTGCCAGGCTAGGCACCATGCGCCAATGCCGGGAATGTCACCAATATTGTATGTTACAGTACCAAAGAAACTATACTAGTTATACATAATATGAGAGCTTGAAATAGTTGACTTAAATGGTGTCTCACCAAATTTGTTGCAATAGGAACCATATTGAGCAGACCAGTGACAAGGGTAAGCACCCAGCTACCACTACTTATTGCATACATTCGAATCCCAAAAAATCCTAATGTAACGCCAAAGTTGATTAGCTTACAAAGTTGTGATTTGACATGTGGGAAAATAACACACCAAGCCAAAGACAGAGCAAAACAATAGCAAGAATAGAACTAAAGATATTTATTCCGGCACAGCTAAAGTTAAAGTAGGGCATGTTAGATTTATCCTCTGGGTACTCAAAATAAAGAATACTAACGCCTAAAATCAGATATGTAAGCATGCTATAGGGCAATTTACAACAATCCAACTTACGGATAAGCTTTGCATAAATGAGGAATCATATTCCGGATTGACCAAGTTCGATACCAGCAGCCCACAAATGATCCACATGATGGTCACCCATCTATTGAGATAAAAGAGCAATGTGACACTGCTCAGTCTCCGGCTCCATATTAGCTCTATTTCACGTTCCAATGTAGTGAGATAGTCATAAAATACAAGGCCTATCAAATAAAAGTGTGAGACGCAAACCATTGTTTCACACTTTCGGACGAACTTGCAGATGCCACAACGCAGCAGTTTCCCACCCAGCTAGATGTGCATGAGCGAAATTAATAAAAGTAGGGAAGCTCCTCACCTAGATTGCACCCAACTTTCAGCTTCAGGTGATACAGTAAAGGATGCCATTTGAGCCGGGTGAGTGAAGGAAGAAAGTATGGAGTGGGCTGTTTATACTCCAAGTAGCGGCATTATGAATCAAATGATTGCATTGAGGAAGGCTGTGAAAACCCTCATCGGAAAACTAGCGCATTAGCTGGGCACATTTCCTAAGCCTTTCGCGTCTGGTTTCGCGCGCAGAAATGCCGAGGAAGCGCCTGAAAGTGACGCGGAAGGCGTCAAAGCGCTCGACAGCTACACCATTTTCCTGATGAAGTGCGCCCAAGTCACGCGAACTGCCTGAAAAGGCGCATAAGAGTCCTCGCGAAGACAAAACGAGACTTCTCGGACGCTCTACTTGGTATGGCGCCTTTGACACATCATCCGTGGCGACGGCAGTGATCATCATGTGGTCTTGATAGATTGTTACTCCCAGCGTCCATCACTCGACCGTCCTGTCTAGCTCAGATGATATCATCTGACTCTGCGCACTGCCCACCTTCTTCGCTTGGTATCATCTGTCATGCCATCATTCTGTCTTATAAGCTTTGTCGCCCGGATAGCGCAGAACATCTGTGCAATGCAATATTGAGAATTGTCTTGAAGTTTCATAACGCCACGCTGCATGATGACTGGCAAATGAATCCAGACCCTTTGGCACATTGATTGCGCACGATCTAGGAGAGCAGATACACGTGCCCGGGACTCCTCGTCCTCTCCTGTGCCGCCCGAACAGTGCACAACAAGATGATCTATCGGTATATCCCTCTGAAACACCAGTAAGGTCCAAAGAAGACGCCAGAAATTGTCTTGAAAGGCTAGTGTCTCCTGATGAGCAAGGCCAACTTGTCAGCATACTAGGTACGGATGTGCATAGACCACAAACACCTGCTAAATGCCGTACGTCCATGTCACCCGTGGCGATGAATAAATATGATCATCGCGCGATCTTGATCCCAGCATCCGTCTCTCGATCCTCCTATCTAGCTCGAACGATGTCATCTGATACCACGCACCGTGCACCTTGTCGACTTCATTCCAGCCATCTTTTCTGCTTGATATCATCTGTCCATGCCGTCATTCTCCTTCAAGTTCAGGACCACACTGATTACGTACTGGCGATTTTATGTTCCCTTATGAAATTTGTCGCCCGGAGATCGCAGAACAGCTGAGCAATCTCGGAGATTGTCTCAAAGTTCTATGATATCCCACTGCACGACGACTTGCAAACGAACCAGGATCTACTCGCATACTGATTGCGCATGATCTAGGAGAGCAGATACTCGTCGACCCGTAAGGCCGTCAGCGCCCCTGGTCAGGCACCGTCGCCCAACAAGCAACAAAAAAAGAATACATGAAACACAAGGAATACAGAGTAGTAGAAAATTAGCATGGCGAGATTGAACCGAGAACGGCCTCTCAGTTTGGCGCGCATTGCTTATCCAACAGGGAGGGCCAGATAACGCGAGCCTCGAGGTTTCCATGCGGCCTACCGAGTTAACGAGGGTTCTTTCACGGTTCGATTTCGCGAGACCTCGATCGGACTGCAAATCACACACACGTCGACTCTGATTAGCATGGAAAGAGTACCTCATCATCGTGCTTGAGACCGCGCGAAGGACGGAGAATAGGTATGTTCGACTGCATGCACCTCACACTCCGTATATGTATTCATAATGCCATGATATGTCTCGTAGGGCTTGTTGAGAGTGTCACAGGGGCTGATTCTCGCGTACGACGAGCTTTATCGGGCTCCACAGGGATCTCTTCTCCATGCGTGCGAGGTCCAGACGTCTAGCCCGCTTTGGCTGTTCTGTATTGAACGTTGGCGCACGGTGCCAGTTAATGAGCAGGACCGAGTATGAGTTTCGACTGTCTGTCCGCGCACATCTAGTTTCCATCGTCGGGATATTTGCATATTAGGATGCATGTTCATCTTGACGTAGCCCGGGTACTGGATCGAATCGATGTCAGTATTCAAATCGAACGTAATGAAAGACAGACGTTGTATCAGCGATAATGCAGACAGTATGTGACGGGCGTTTCCTACACTGCGCCGGATGCCCGAGTCCCGTACAGCATACCTGAAATCCGCCCTATGCGGCATGTCCGCTCCGGAGAACCGCATGATGCACCAGACACGAATGGAGAGTAAATGGTGCGCATTCGCGGGTAGCTTGACATCAAGCGGGGTGCGCTGCACCAACGTGATCGCTACAGCGTGGAGATCGCGTACGCGCTCGGGTCCAGGTGGTCCTGCGGCGTCAGGTCCAGCAGCTTAAGCTCAACAATGATCGGCCCTAACACGACGTCGAGCCCCGAATCCGTGACGTAATGTAGCTCGAGCCTCAACCCGGCCTCCAGGGACGAGAAGAGCGGATAGGCGAGTGGGCCGACGGATGTGTCGGAGACGTCTTGTGAGGCGAAGCTGCGGATTCCATGCCGAGTGTCATAGAGCCGCAGATGACCTGGAGAGGGTGAGAGTTGAGTAGAGGATGGAGATGGAATCGGGGTGCACCTAAACGCACCGGATCAGCCATGCGGCGAGTCTTGTCGTTGCTTGGGTTGTGCAGGAGAAAGTCTGAGGGAGGCGTGAGCAAGCGAATCCTGCGAAAAAGATATGGCCTACCGGTGACGATGGCAACGCCCTTCTCATTGTGGTGCTGGGCGTACAAGATCTTGATGAGTCTCGTACATTCAGTGTCAATAAACAATAATATATTTGTGTACTTACATTGGAACTGGGCAGATAGCTTTGCTTAGTGGTGTGCTGGATAGAAGACGTGATGGAGAAATGTATCGTATTAGCGGCGACGCGGCCGGTATGACTATCGCTCTTCATTGAAGTATGAATCCCATGAACGGCCCAGTGGCCGAACAGAGAGAATAGACGTATAGTTCATGAGGGTTGCAGCCATAAAGCAAATCTTCAGGATGAAAATGAGTATAGAAGCAATCCTAGTATGCATGACATTGCAAACAGTGAGCAAAAGACGTGCAGGGCAGAGCAAGCAAAATGATGCATCAAAGTAATATAAAAGTGAGTCAATGATGCAGACATAAAGTTAAATGCTTCCGGACGATGTTTTCAATGCAAGTCCGCCGAAATCCCACCAACACTTGGTCCCGTCATAGACCTTCAACTCGAAATCAACACCACACTGTGGACACATGGCTTGGAGGTGACCAAACTTGGATAGGTCATCGTAGTCACCGTTCTTGACGAAGACGGTGAGCGATTGTAGAGCGATGTCACCTCGCCCCGCCCGAGCGACCAGATGTTCCATGGCATTGAAGGGGAATGGGCGAGGACGCCCATGCTCCAAGCGTAACGTGTGCAGACATCTAGGAAGGTCGGAAAATAAATCAGGGCTGTATATCCCAGGTCCCAGATGGAGGTACTCCAAGGACGGCGTCAAATGGGAAATCCGATGGAGGTACGGCGACCACGGTGAAGCCTTGGCTCGCACTGTCAAACGCCGGAGGTGACGAAAATGCTTCCCGAGTGTCGCAAGAAATGCCGGGACCTGATCATTTGGCATCAGGTTTGCAGTAGTGTCGACAACGAGCTCGTCGAGCTGTGCGCCCATCGCATCAAGGAGTGCTGTACCATAGGTAGGGAATGACCATGAGTGGAACAGGAAAGATCCCAAACTCATGGGAGCCGACAGCGGTCCAGGAACCTCGATCTCGTCTGGTACGTCCAGCGTCAGGGATTTTAAGTGCGGAAGTGCGAGGCATCCAAGGAGATGTTCTTTCGTTCGTATGAATTCCGCCTCACCCTTTAACCGTCGAATGTATAGAATGAACGGCGACTGGAGGATGAATGTGGTGAAGTCCTTGTCCATAGAGAATTGGCGGACATGAAGGTCATGTACACCCTCCTCTGGCATTAGGTGGAGCCAATCCAAGCGCGAGGTATCATCGTCGTCAACATCGATATGGACTTTGAGCGACCGTACTAATCGGCGGAGATGCGAACAGGTACGTAGGGTATTGGCGAGAAGTGGTGCGCTTTTGAGGTCAGTATCATAATTGACGCGCGAGTAGAGTGGTCGTCGAGCAGCTAATGCCCAGTCCCGGCAAACAAGCGCAGCAGCGTAAAGATCCTGCGCCTGAAGTTGCTGCAGGATACACTCCAGGACGTCGCAGTTGTACCGTAACCGCGTTGTTTTGGAAGAGTCATCCTGCGGCAGTTCCTGTCGGTATGGTACAGAACGTCTGCGCCACGATGTTGCCCACGACCGCGCCGTGCGTGCGATTTTCGACCACCAACGTCGAGATACTACTATGAGCATTCTGAGGGGCCACCTTGCCTGCCGCGACATGACGTCCACGGCGCAACGAAACTGCTCGGAAATGTGAACGAAAATCATGTGGAATTAAAGCGATAGTCACTGGAATTCGTCCACTTTAGCACCCGATACCCGTTACTTGGATATCATGCTTACCGCAGACCCAGTCATGTATGTTAAGGCCAAGCCTGAAGGATGGGTTCAAAGGGTGTACGTCAAATGTAACGCTGGGACCTGCCGGGACTGCCAAGACAAAGCGCCTATTTACGAGGCGTTACCTCACGTAAGCTTCGGCCAAGCCGTGCACCGGCAGCTCACAAAATGAAAAATATCCAAGCAGGCGCCAAACTGACTCTTATTAATACATATAACTGTTCATAAGGATAGCGCCGGCGAGCGGCAGGACCCGCTGCTTCAACTCTTCTCCTCATGCCCGAGATGGCAGCACACCTGTATCGTTATTCAGACGACACTCGCCACCGAGATCGCATTACGCGCACAGTCCCGATCATCCATTCAGGGTAGACACCTTCAGGGGGATTTACAACTGGGCAGATGTATGCCGATGCTGGAAAGCAACGAGACGGTGGGTGGGAGCGGCCCGGGAGGTGGTCCGTTGACCCACCAATCGACCAATCAACAATAACATGGAAAATCGGCGTCACGCCCGGGCCGTTGGTCAAAATTTGCAGGAATGGCAGACGATCAATTACATCGACCACTTTTAAGACCCACTGCTAAAGCAGCAGGAATTTGCATTCTGAATCACAAACAGCTGCGAAATGTACCACTAGCAAGCCATTCCGAGAGTTCACAGTATCAATTGAGTACGGATGATTACTATCTCGTCGTATACCGCTCCACGAAAGTGTGCAATCCTAGGGGAATACTTCCATCTGATCTTCGCTGATCATCGAGAATTAAACTCCTTCGTTGCGTACATTCTGATGTGTTCTGGAGAGAGGAAGAAGAGAATAGAGTGATACACGCAAACAGACAGAATGCGAATATTCGGTCAGTTTCCCGGATACCATAGCAAATATACGGACTCACTGTTGCATGCAGGAAAGGACCTTGCATCCCACTATCTTCTCCAACGGCTCCTTATCTGCAGCAAGACCCTTCACAATCTTTTCGCTATTCGCCTCGGCGTATCAGACAAGTGCCAACATGAAATCAGCCCACGCACAAATCACCCTATGGTCAACTGTCCCTGCGTGCTGGTGGAATTCTAATGTTCTGTGGACTGTAAGGGACATGAAATTAACTCTGTAGTAGCGCCTGGATGATCCCTGCAGTTCTGGGAGAACTGCTAAAATGGTCGGGTTCATGGTCTCTTGTAAATCGTGTTGGCTCTGCGTACCCCAGATCTTACTAACGGCACAAAGGTCTGAATTTTTGGAATGGTAGTTACCCAGCTTGCGGTTGTGGCAGATAGATGCGATAATAATGAAGGCATTGTCGAGAGCACCTTCTGCGCGATCCCAGAGATGGAATTGATCAATATCCACTGTCGAGCATGCGAAATCAGAATCATCATGATGTCAGATCCTGCAACATACCCTCATATATATATACAAGTGTCGCTATCTTCTTGAGCAATGGCAGAGGCCATTGGCCATTCTGCATTCTCACAGAGAGACTGATATGAACGTAAAGACCGGTGGAGTCATTCACCAGATATCGGAAGTTGTTCGCAATCAGTATCGCCAATGCTCCGGCGACTTTCCTTCACCAATCTACAGAATCTTCCGAATTGTCATCGCAGATGGGAGGGTTGTTCAAGACTGGCGAAACCAACTCTACGCCCGCCATCTTGACACCGAGAGGCTGATTTAGCATCGGGACGATAGAGGTGTTGGCCTTGACTACCCATCTTGTAATATCCTGTATGTGTGGAGTAAGTCTGACTGTACAACCACATCATTACAAGTATAAATGACCTAAAAGTCTTTGCTAGGTGCTGCACACGCATCATAACCATTGGCAACAAGAGCACGTGCGATTAACTGGTAGACCTGAGGTGCTTCCCCCTCAACGACCATCTCGAGCTCCAAGCCAAGAGTGAGACGGAATGTATTGTTCGGCATTGCAAAGAGGGTTACGTAGACCAAAAAAGCGAGATGTACCGGCTGGTAGATGTGAAGTGGGTGATGCACTGACACAGTGTCGAGCATATTTGAAGGTGTTGTTCTATTGTGTAGATAATAACAGATAACATCGAGCTGAAGGGAAGTAATCATCAGCTGACCATGTTAGTAACTTCAAAACGGTGCAGAACGTGCCTGGAGATCTCGAGAAGGATTAAAAAAGGGACTGCTCATGCACTTGAGGCAGCGGAAGCAGTCTATACGTTGATGAGGAGTCAAGTCGCCGAAGCACTGCAAAAATCGCGCGAATCGCATGCGAACCTTCGCTAGTCATATCCTCCAAAGCCCGTCTGGTTCGAAAGCTGTTACAGCCTCAGTTCTAAGGCTCTACCCCTGACACTAGCAAAGTCGCAGTTCGAGGCTATGTCACTGTCTCGTTACGACATCTCCCTTTTCGACATATCCCTTCTGACTAGTCCCTCGGCAATACAACTCTGACTCGATATCTAGGGCTAGATGATGGGATCCAGGCTATTTTCCCATCAAATTCACCTGGTCTAGGCGATGTAGGGACTAA
>KV722363.1:136164-174022 GCA_001687445.1 Obba rivulosa
ATCCCTTTTCGAGACTTAATTGACCGAAAGAGCTCTTGAAGACATTGCAAGCCGCCCAAGTGTCATCAAGTTAAGGGATTGTCTTAATCCGAGCTTGCATGCTACTGATTCTTCGCTTGATGGCATATTTTGACCCTTACTCTACCTGTTTTGGACAGACAGATTGTCTATTTGGTGGTCAGATTGGGCCCAGAAGCTTTGGGAAAGTCCATAGCAAAACAATCCCGTGGTCTTTGTGACCCTTTTTAATCTTTTTCATTGAAAAGGTGTACTAAGTCTCTAATTAGGTCATAAAGTGACACCAAGTCACGTTAAGCCAGGCAAAGACGGAGTTGACATTCTACTGATGTATGCTGTGTGCACGAGGCAGCGGAAGTAGTAGTGAAGTCCACTCCCCGTAGTCTTGGAAGAATTCTGATGACAGCGTGAGTTATGATTATCAGTCCTTTGTGCTCCATTCCCATCCTATCTGCGATCATCAGTGTCTGCAAGATGAACACCAGATATACGTGCATGATTACACCCACAAGCGTAAACAAGGACTCAACAAACCGTCAACTCTCCAAGATATCATGGGCACCTCTAGCAAGTATCAACAGTGGAGTATTGATCCTTTGTGCGATGCAGTATCACTGTCGCGGACAGCGTCTTTGGTGAGACATAGGTGACCACAGACTGTCGATGCGAATAAACATGGGATGATCCTTATGCATGAATCTGAAATGTTCCCAAATGAGCATTATGTTTTCCACATTGTAAATTAGGATAGTAATGACATGATAGGATGAGGATCGTATTAGCACCCAGTCGGTATCAAGACATTTTAGAACGAACGAAGAGTCGAGATGCTCTGAATGGCTGATTCGCCGAACCGAAGCCACTTCGGAAATACTATGACTGACACGAGCACCACATCTAGTACCGATTGCATGAGGCAGACCCTTTGTTATTCCTATCTGGTGACCACCGTGTGACGAGCCAAACATCGGGTCCTTGGAACGTTGAGATAGTGAGACGGCACAAGACACTGAATAATGGAAGTCCCAGCTAAGTAATCATGGCATGCGGTTGATGGGTTCCACAACATCACCCTACACGAGGCATATAGAATTAATCAGGATTAATCGCAGCTTCCGACACAGGTTTCCTGAAATGTGCAGCCCGGGTGAGCTTCTGACCAGTCCTAGAAAGTAGACAACTCCCCAAGTCAGCTTGGAAATCGAAATATAGACGCTTAGGCGCATGGATAGAGCCATCCATTCCATTTTACAGCGTTGTGAGATATGTGACGATGAACAGCCGTAATCTGCGGGAGATGTTTGAGAAGAGGAGGGCAGATGAGAGCCTTGGCGCGGCGAGGCCAACAGGGCGATTATCGAAAATAGAGCGCATCGCGATCCAAGGCGCTCATATTATTATGTCATAGCGCCCGTCGTCCGGGGTGAGTGGCACATTTGCTTCCACCGATGTTACTTATGCCGCTGTTCGAGGATCGACATAGAAGATCATATGCAAATGAAACTGCAGCATCCTCCTGCTCCGTGGGGGTAGACATGTGGCTCGCCACGAAGCACGCTTACGAGTGTCCGACCTCAGTGTCTGCTATTGATATTTATGAATTATTCCGTGAAACGCGCCACAAGATCACAGAACAGATAGACTCGCAGACTCACACAGCGCGTAAAATCTTCCATAATTCAAAAACCAAGTTTCTTGATTTATTTGTGGCACACGATTGGCATTCGGTCCGATTAGACACATTCTATGGCAGTCTCACAAGCGCCGGCTTCGAATTTCCAGCTGAAAGCGTTTGCAACGACACCTCCCATACAAGACGAATTGCTGAACAGAGAGAATAAGTAGACGTGAAACCAATGAGGAATATTGTCGCGAGAAACAGATTATCGTCGCATGGCATAACGAAACCGGCCACAAATCATATCATAATGTGCTTGATAGGTGTAGCAGTAGAATTAGTCATTGACGAGGCAGTGCTGTCAAGTCCGCCCAAATTATCACCAATATATTCAACGCACAAGGCAGCCAGCATTGAATGCGTGGACGGGATTGTTAATGATATCTTGAGATGTACCTGAAGGCTCTCAAGTGCGAGTGATTTAGCAGAGCGTATGTCCTTCAGGTCCAATACGTCTTGTCTATGATATGAGACGGATGACAGTGTCGTTGCACGCAGATTGGGGAAAGCACACATAGTGTGGACCAACTCGCCGAACGTTGAAAATCGTACCATGTGGAGTGTGAGCATCGTGATGCTTTGGAATCGGGCAAGGGACAGTCTGATCTGCGGATGCAGGGACAACGGAAGATCGGATGGCGCGCCCTCTACAATGAGTTCAGAGACCCGGTGCAACCTGTTTACAAACGAGGCGATGAAGGCGGACAGCAGCGATGGGACGACTGTCAGCCGCGTCAGGTGGTGCCTGCGGATCGGATGTGTCTCCAGCGTTCGCTGGAGCTTGACCACGCCCGCAGAGTTCAGGATGATCCTCCGGTCGGTGGACAGCACTTCATCGGCTATATTACCCAACGTTTCGCTTGTCTGACCAAGAACCAAGAGAGCCTTGTAGTCATCTATGGCCCGGGCGATGAGCCACGACGCGTCGAAAGGTAACGAAGGCTGCGAAATCACAGGTCGCCTGCATAAGGACGGTGATTAGCCAGGGTGGACGTGCGGGGACCACCGACTGCTCACATTTGCTTTTCCGATCCACAGTGATGCGGAGAATAGCGGTAGTCATATTCATCTTCAACGTCCGGTTGAACCCAGCCCGATGTAAGTCCCTCGTAATCAGCGCTGGAAAAACAGCCGAATTCTCCAAGGCTACTAGCGTCGTGGGTCAATCTGGTCAAATCCTTCTCAGCACTGTAATCTGCTAGGAAGCCCTCCATTATATTCGACCAGTATCAGCTGCGTACCCGTCACAGACTCCCAATTAAAGGGAGCAGCCTCCTTCATATTATCGAAGAAGTCCTTTGCCCGGATGTGATCTACAGAAGGCCTGAGATTGCAATGGTCACTGTGTGTGTCCATAACGCTGCAGGTCAAAAGTCCTAACCTCAAGACAGTCCACGGATGTCTTCTCCCGCGTCTGGCGTATGAGTGTTCACGACCTCTGGCGGAAGTCCTGTAATAGGAGCCGTGACGAGCAGAGAGTAAAGGGACTAGTCAAGGGGCAGGATGCGCAGCCATGAACCACACGATACGTAGAGCACAGCATCGAGACGACAGCGAAGGAATCTATGAGGCGGTGGTACAGCCTAGGTTCCACGCCGTAGAAGTCTTCGCATGAAATAACTTCTCTTGAGCTGAGATATCGTGCGCGTCTATTAAGAACAGCCTCGGAAATGTGAAGCGGTAAATGAGCGGATTATGACAAGCAGCTCGCGATGTCATAAAAATTAGCGTCGGGATGCCCGTTACGGGCCGCCGCGAACAAATATTTGGTTGGACGAATATAAGCGCTGCAATTGAACGCTAGACGCTCTACCGTTCAATTGACCCCTTTAAGTTGGCTTCACCGACTTAGCTGTATGGTTTCGGATAAGAACCAATCGGTATCTGAATTTGTTGTGGAGGAGCTTCGAAGCGCAATGCATCGGAGAACACAATCGGGACAACAAGGCGCATACGTATATACACCAGGCAAACAACAAAGCAAGAGGCGAAGATGTTCGGAGGTAAGTAAGGGAAGATACATGCAGGTGAGCTGCATACGCAGCATTTTAATGCGTGTACTGTCCTTCGCATCAATCATAGAGTCTGATCCATTCCCGTAAGCTGAACTCCACTCCATATTCATGACAGAACTCCCCAAGACGAAAATATGGGGACATGTCGCAGAGCTCTGTGCCACGCAGGAAGATTGTCAGCGATCGCAGATGGCACTTGTCTCGATCTGCACCCAGGACAAAAGGTTGCGTTGCCTCAAAGGGAAATGGCAATTCGTGGTGATGGTCCAACAGCAAGGTGTGTAAAGTAGTTGGAAGATTGGCGAAGAGTGCAGGCGTCCACGTCGCGGGTCCCAAATGAAGACGTTCCAAGGATGGGCAAATCAATGGTATGGAATCGAAATGCGAATAGGGGACATTTGGAAGGAATTCCGATCGAATGGTCAGACGTCGGAGGCAGATAGCGTGTTGTGCGAGTGTTGTGAGCAAGTCCGGAACTTGTTCCTCGTTTGGTGGCTCTGAGCCCCCATCGAGATCGAATTGTTGCAATTGAGCACCCAGCGTGCTGAGGATGCGAGGAATGACGGGATTATAGATGGGAAGGTAGAGGCTGAGGCGTGTCAACCTCGAGGGTACTGAAATCGGGTCCACTTCGCCATTCCAGCCGAACTTGACGAAAAGAGAAAGGCTTTCTATGCGCGGTAATGCAAGACAGCTTTGAAAATGCTTGCAATTCAAGTGTAAGCCTCTCCACTTCAGATGCCGGACATTGCGTACGAACGGGGCGTGGAAAAGGGACGATGCGAGATCATCCTTACGCCCCCGTTGAAACGCGTGAAATTGGTCCACGGTGTCGTCTGGGAGGAGCTGAAGCCAATCGAAGTCTTGAGGCTTGGTCCCAATCCTTAAGGTCACGCGACGTACGAGGAGGCGTAGATGCGGACAAGTCCGCATGGTCTCGGAGATGAGTGGTGCATCAGGAGTGTTCGTGTCAAAGAGAATGTGCGCATATAGCGGTATTCGAGTAGCCACCGCCCACTCCCTCGATACCAATGCGGCAATGTAAAGATCAGACGTCGAGAGCTGACGAAGAATGCAATCGAGGATGTCACGGTTCAGCCGCCATCCCAATGGTTCCGGCACTGTATCGCGCGACTCGTCCGATGTGTCCCCAACGAAAGGATCTCTCCCCGTCCAAATCCATTCGGAAAATTTCCCTAAAAACCGAGGCAGACCGCGCCAGAAGTCCACAAGGAATCGCGAGACGGACTTCACCGCAAGCAAGACATGACCCGCAGCGAATGGCTGTCGGAGAGATGTGTCGACTTCGAACATCTGAGAAGTGTGACATGTAGAAGTTCGTTAGCGCACAGTTTCTTCATTGCGTGTGTTTGAGCTCACGTTTTGTGGTGGACTGGCTATCGCTGACGAGAGGTTTGAGGAGGATGGGAAGAGTTGCGATGCGGGGTATCAGGGGACCCAGCAGCTTGACGCCTGCCCACGCACATGACTCTCGAGTAGCGCGATCAACTCGGACTCTCACGTTAAGGTCCTCATGCACTAGATCTAAATGTTCAACGTTCGACACTCGCAAAGTTGCACGTTCTATCACGGATATTCCAAGGTTCAAGACCAATATAAGTGCACACAACTACGCAGACAAGGAACTAGAAACGGGCGAGACGCGGAAAGATATTTCGTCCATACACGGTGACGAATCAATCATAGATTACGACTGTTGCGCTTGTAAGCGCTGAAGCCTATCGCGAGACCTATGAACGGCACGGTAGAAATATGACATGAGATGTATGCGCGAGTACTGTAGATAACCCTGGCACGCACCGAATCATGCTCTGGTATAAACTATTTTTATTGCTGGTATTGTTGAGCATGAAACCCTCCAACGTACTCGGCTGCACTCCCCATCGCTTCAGTTTCGCCTCGCTTGTAACCAGGGCGCACCGAACGAATTCGAGCACGAAACGGACCCAAGTACAAATTGCGTCTTTGTCCATGGTTCCTTGGTGCTGCCGAAACTCGACCGTTCCTGTCCTAGGGTGACTTCTGAAGTTTACCTTGTAATGCCTCGTGTGGTCTTCAGGCCGTTGTATGTTGATAAGATCGGTAGGAATCGGATTCATGATATCGCAGAGCTGTTGCACAGTTTGCGCACCCCAAATCATGTCCAAGACTCCTTGGGGGTCGTCCTGATAGTCCAGGAGCTCGCTGTTGGTCCGAATACTCCTAATGTAAATATTGATGCGTCCGGACATCAGCGAGCCACGATGGTAAGGATGTAGCGCGTCGAAACAAGCTGCAGGGAGGTGAAACATCAGAATCATACGGGTTTATTCCCGCCATAAGCCTACCTTCGTACATCCAATAAAGGATCGCAATCTTCTTCAAGTCGATCAGAGTGAACTCTACTCCGATTTTTGGGCTCTTGATTCCGAGCCCGATGTGCGCATGAAAGCCAGTTGATTTGTTGACTGCGATCTGGTACTTCTCCGATACCGCGTCGAGTAGATAACCCACCCGCTTCTTCCACTCTTTATCAGAATTCGCAGGGTAGTCTATGAAGACTGGCGAGACAATCTCCACTCCCACCCTCGGCGGGTCGACCCTGTTGTCACTTTCCTCGATGGAGAGATCAGGTTTTACAACCCACTTCTCAGGGTACTGCAATAAAGATTTCCGGTGGGTTTGATCCCTATGAACCTCAATAAATTTACCTGTTTCGCCGGATCGGTTACTCCAATGGCCTGCAATCCCTTCTCCTCAGGTTGAGAGTTTAGCCATCCGGCGATTTCATCGTAGATACGTTTTCGGTCTCCACTCGTAACGAACTCCAGCTCGATGCCGACCGTGAATAATTCTTTGACATCCGTCGATTTACTCGAGACCATTGTGAGGAAGAGCGCGGAAATTGGAGGAACTTAGATGGTAGAGGAAGGAAATGCCGTTGTACCCAGCGTATCAGCGATGAGAGATAAAAAGTCACCTTTGTTTGACCGAAATATCATGCACGCTGACTCGTACGGCGTGGCATACACGTGCATCAGCCAACGGAACGCGTCCAGGGATGAAACATGTGTCCAGATTCCTTGAGAAGAGAAGATACCTCAAAGAGGGTAGTATTGTTGCGAGTAAGGCGGGGGACTTCAGACCTATTCGGCACGTCGCAGTAAAAGAGGGTCAAGTGAGCAAATATGGTAAGATGAAGATTAAACTCTACGTCCACATGTTCAAAGGTAATGTTCTTGCCGATGCCGATGAATAGCGATGGCTAATCTCGAGCCAGGCAGAATGTGCCATATGACTACATTAGAGGTCCCAGGATGGGATGCCGCGTGCCTAGATGTCTTGAAGAGGGTCCGTCAAAGAATTTCTAATGCACACCAGGCACCATACACACCGGTAACGTAAACGCGCCGGGCCTATAGACGGATTCCGAGGACGGCGTGTGCCACAATGATTGATAAATTGTATTCCATTCCCATCCTATCTGCGGCTATCAGCGCTCAAGATGATGGTACCCACAATCGTAAACAAGGAGCAAACATAACTTCGGTTCATTAAGACATCATGGGTATGTCTCGTGAGCCTCGACACCGTCACCAGACGTCGGGTTTGCAAAGGAGGTTACTATGGGCGGCATTTCAACGCCACAATGTGACATGCCAAGATATGAAACAACCTTTGCATTGTACCAGTGCAGATGGTTATACCAAATACGCAGCATTGTTGATTCTGAAGAAAGACGAGATTGTGGTCAAAGGGACGAGGCCAACAGATCCGAGCATGCTGTTCATGCATCGTGTTCCTCTCGTGTCGGGGACCTGCAGATGCAAGGCAAAGAATGCGAGCAAAGGGAAGATCAGCACCAGATCGTCGGGTGTCAGTCGCAGACGAGGCATTCTGCGACCGCAGCTGTGAGTCACTACAAGAGCTCCCATATCGAGCAGATCTGATCGAATAAAGTCGCTTCCATAATTCCACGCAGGCACTAGAACCGTGCAACGCCCCTTTCACACGAGGCAGATACCCTACTAGTATAGTTTGAGACAACCCGAGGGTGGATGGAGCACATGCATCGGGTGCCTATGTTAAGCATGCACAATAGCGAACCAACGACCTGCCACCTACTTGTCATATTGGCTGGTCAAGCCGACTTCGACCAAAGGCTGTTTGCGGACCAATTCTTCAAGGCGCTCAGATACTCTTTGTGTGATCCAGCCTGCCTGATTCCCAAGGTTCTATGCACATCAACAGCCATGAGATTGACGTCCGGCCTATAGTTCAGCGAACAGTGGTAACATCGCCGGATACAGGACCAGTGCAAAGAAATTCTCAGGCTTAATCGACGCATGACTTGCGCGATGAACCGACTACCCAAGAAGTCCCGGGGCCACTGGATATAAAAGTTCAATCGAAATATGTGACATAGGTGCTCATGCATTAAAGAAATTTAGCTGGCCATGAATGGGCATAATGGCAGGTGTTGGAGGAGTAGGTCTTGACGCGGCTGCAAGGCGTGAGTCATATATTTCGGTGGATCGCAGCGTTTCCGGACTTGAGAATTGATCGAAAATTGCGAAGAACCACTACATTCACGACTGTGGCCATCACCATCATATATGAATGCCTGAATATATAGAAATAGGGAGCATCCACATATCTATTAGTAGTCAAGATACTAAAATCGATCCCAATGACAGCAATAGGCCCGCAATCTAAAGCTCAAAGACCATTGTGAGTGAGCGGGTAGTTACTAATAGTTCAAAAACGTGCCATAAACTATTGAGTAAACCCAATATCGACGTCGCCCACCCTCAACTTGAAATTGACACCACATTGTATGCACAAGTCCTCAAGACGAGCGAAGTTAGGTAGTTCATAGCAGTCTCCTTCCCCAATGAAGATGGTGAGCGATCGTAGGCCACTTTCCTGTCGCCCTGATCGCGCGACGAGTTCTTCCACCGCGTCAAAATGAAATGGGCGAGGAAGACCGTGCTCTAAGCGCAACGTATGCAGGCTTGCCGGAAGGTCAGCAAATAAAGCTGGGCTGTAAATTCCGCGTCCTATGTGGAGATACTCCAGAGAAGGAGTCGTATGAGAGATGCGATGGAGGTACGGTACCCAGGGGGAATGTACACTTCGGAGTGTCAAACGCCGGAGGTTATGAACGTGCTCCTCGAGTATCATGAGAAATGCTCGGACCTGGTCTTTCGACATGTGGTAAGCGGTGGAGTTGATGACAAGTTCGTCCAGCTGTGGACCTATCGCATGAAGGAGCGGTAAGCCGCAGCTAGGAAATGTAGGTCCCTTGAGCACAAGGTACGTCAACCTCGGGGGAATCGCGAGCGGCCCACTAATCTCCAACTCGTCTGGAAAATATAGCGACAGGCGGTCTAAATGCGGAAGTGCAAGACATTCCAGGAGATGTTGCTTCGTTTGTATGAATTCCGCGTCGCCCGTTAACCGTCGAATAAACCGAATGAAAGGCGACTGGAAGATGAATGTGGTAAAATCTCTATCCATAGATGACTGACAGACATGGAGCTCGCGTATGCCACCTTCCGGCATTAGATGGAGCCAATCCAACCGCGAGACATCACTGGCGCTGGCGTCGATCATGACCGTAAGTGACCGCACTAATGATTGGAGATGCGAGCAAGTCCGCATTGTCCGGGCGAGAAATGATGCCCTGTTGCGATGGAGATCGTATGTGACGTGTGCATAGAGTTGTGTTCGAGTAGCCAAAGCCCACTCCCGACAAACGAGTGCAGTAGTATTAAGATCCTGCGATTGGAGTTTGTGGAAGATGCACTCGAGGATTTCGAAGTTGTATCGTGGACGCATCGGGTTGGAGGGATTACCCTTCGGCGGTTCCTGTTGAGCCGGCTTGGTCCTCCTTCGGCATGATTTTGCCCAAGCACGCGTTGTGCAAACGATATTCAGCCAATGCCGGCGGAATGCTGCTGATAGCACCGCAAGAGACAGCGTATTCCGCCGCGGTACAACGTCCATTAGCGAGTCGCCGAGTGCAGTTGCTTGAAGATGCGGACGAAAATATGCGGCCGCAGAATCACATGGACACTCACAATGCTGGACTTCCTCTTAATTCAGCCCTCGATACTTGTCACAATTCATGAGTGTGCTCACCACAGCTCCAGTACACCGCAGTACGTTCTTTCCAGCTCGGTAGCTGGTCGTCGACGAGGATGTCAGGAATATCAGGCATCGGACGTCCTGGCGCACGCCATTCCAAGTTCCCACGTCGTCTAGCGAAGAAGGGCCAAACATTTGTTCTTGGTGGCTGGGAGAGCCACTGAACGCTGTATATGGTAGCACAAAATGCCCCTGAGATACGCGAGCAGATCCCACTCCATTGTGTCTAAATGATACTCCCGTTTCATTAGTTAGTTGAGAGGATTTCATAGATGCTACTGATAGACTGCTTCTCGGAGAGAAAATTCTAAGTGGTTCCAGCTACATTTCTGAGGGTATCTCCGATGTCTCTCGAAGTCATGCAAATGTTATCCACCCTCAATATCTGTCATGCAGACGGATGCAGGAGTACTGAATATATAGATCGAGGAAAACATAGCGAAACTACAACATTCAAGCCAAGTCATATGTAAGCCCAGACACACCACGTTCAGAGACACTGGCTGTACTGTTCACATAGAGATCAGTGTCAGAGCAACGACACATAAATAGCTTTCTTTACTTACATAGTCGTTGGAGTAAGTGCAAGTGAATCCTGAGGCACAGACGGTTGGTCCGGTGTAGCTGATGCTGGGTAAGTACACATGCACCCATAATTCGTCCTGACACTTACCCAATACCACCGCATTGAGCATATTGAGCGGCCGTTGCGACAGAGGAGGAGGAGGGAACGGGGGCTGAAGTAGGGGCCTGGGAGGTGATAGGCTCGGAGACGGTCGTCGGCGACGGAGCGGGGGCGACTGTGGGAGCGACTGTGGGAGCGACTGTGGGGGCGGAGGAGCCATCGCAGCTGAAGACATCGGGACCTGCACGATAGTGTATGTCAACGTTAGAATGACTGTATGACCGCCGGAAAGCTGCACGTACCAGGAATTACGTAGTCCGGCAGAGTCTGGTAGATGTCGATCGTAATGCCGGGGTCGGTACCTGTGCATCGGGATGTTAGTTTTGTCCTCAGGAGATATTAGATTGGGACTCACTCGCGTACGCGCCGGGGAAGGACACGGTCGCGGGCTGTGTGCTTCCACCTCCCGTGATCTGCAGCTGAGCACATTCCATCTGTGGCAGGATCCCTGTTAGTTTAACCGGCATTCTGTGAAAGCGAAATGAGGACTAACGTAAAATTGGGCACCAGGGTAGGTGGAGGCCGCGTGCAGCGCTGAGATCGATCTACGTCAGACTTGTGCATGGACATGAATCTGGTACCTTACCGATGATCTCGACTCGCATCAGGTATTGGCCAGCTTCAATGCAGCTGGGAATGTCGAAGCTGACGAGACCCTTGTTCGCGATCAGGCGGTCAACAGCCCATTGCTGAGTGCTAACAGTCAATCCGTCTTCGTAAATCTACCAGACATATCAGCATCAGAAGGACGTCTCAGCGTAAAAAAAAACTTGCTGACCTTGAACCAGTTCAGGCCCGTGACGTCGGTCTGGGTGGCGTTGTCGACCTTGGCCCTAGAGTTGTGGTGTAAGTGCCTCAAATCATTATAAATTTGGAGCAACGAACAAATATGCAAGGACAGGCCCTGTAAATAGAGAATCAATGGTATTCTCCTCAAAGTCCCAGATGGACGTACCCTTGTGGCTCGGGTCGATCGGGTCCGCGGGATCCGACGGGTCAGCGCCAGCGAGGGCTAGATTGACGGTCTAATGAGCATAGTATCGCAACGATATTGCCGGTCTGACTGACTGTGGTGCCATTCTGCGGTCACTTGCGCACCGGCCGGGACTGGGATGATGACCTGGGAGACCGGTTGCTGGTAGGGGTTGATGCCTCCGTTACAGATCAAGTCGTTAGAGGTGACGTCCGTAATGGGCTACCCAGAGTGCCAAGGTATCAGTAACAGTCCTTCGGGGAATCGCTACATACGTACCCCATCGTAGGACGGAACCCTGATGCCGACCTCGTGGCCCTCGTCGACACTGTTCACATACATCTCCTGTAGTACGAGACCGGAGAATCAGCAACAAGTATAATATGCCAAGCTCAAAACAGACCTGGAAGATGGTATGAGCGGAGGCAGAAGATGCCAACGCAGAGAGTAGAGCGAGAGAAGCGAAAGACCTCATAGTGTCACTGGTGCGATTGAATAGTAGACCGCCGCAGCGAGTCTCTTGGGTTGGGACGGCATTTTATAGAGCAGGCAAAAGCAGTGTGAAGTGACATTGCAGTATGTCCGCGCTCGGTGAATAGGCAAGGTCAATTGCAAGCGTCACACGTTCGGTCCCTGCCCACGCAGGACAGAGTGTCGTATTGGGATAAGACATAGGTCATGGAGAAGCCAAGCGGAGAAAGCTCTGCCTGGTCTTGGCGTAGAACAACCAGCGAAGTTTTAGCTAAGCTGTACCGGCAAAGGTCAGAAGGGTCAGTAGGCGACGCCAAATCCGAGAATTATCCCGTTGTATCCAAAGTTTGGCAATGCCGATCTAGGTAGCTGACGAAACATACCCAGGACTCAATTGAGTACCCACGTCGTTCCTGAACATGACGCCAGGGTCTTAATAGTCTATTGCCTGCTCAACCGAGGTTACAAGTACATACAATGTCCGGCACAGCTTCTATATCCCGAGCGACCTACAAGTGGCATTAGTACAGAATGCGGGGGATCAATAACGGAACAGTCTTACAAAATGAATACGCGAAGAATACCCCGCAGAGCGTCCCCGGACTAGTCGTCCCTCCATGCGACCTGCCCCGCAGCCCAACGATCGCCCCACATCACGCGCTTGTGGTACACCTTCCGAAGTTCCTTGAATTCCTTCACGAAGTCGTCGATGTCTTTGCCGTTGGCCGAGGCGGTCGCAGGCGGCTCCGAAGGCGACGCTTGCACGAACGCTGAGGCCCGAGCCTCGGATCGGTCGTCTTGAGCGATGGTCGCGTGCTTGAGGCGCATGAGCAAGAACTGCGGGCTGAATCGCTGCAGTGTTATCTGAGTATGAGCTAGTTCCCGGGACGCGATGCTGGTGGGCATGGACGTGCCTGGTAGACTTCTCGCTGCTCCTTTTCTATCTCCTTCCACCTTGCTTCCAGAGCTTTTGACTCGTCAAAGGCATCCTTGGTATCACTTCTTAGCTTGTATAGAGAATCCTGCAGTTCGAGATTTCGCTCTGCAGCCGCTCAGCCTAAGCATTGCGTCCAGAAACGCTAGACATACTAGCAATAGCCTCGTTGGCCATGCCAAGCTCAGCTTGCGCTTGATACAAAGCTTTCACTCTATCCAGAGAGTGAAATATCGCCTGGAAGTACGTCGGATCGGCTAGCAGGTCTTCCAAGTCCTCTCTTCTGCATGACGAGCGGCGTTGTGAAGCGTTCACGACCCAGACACAGCAGGTATGCTCACGAGAGATGTGCCAGCTCAGGAAACTCGTTCAATAGTGGGCTCGACATGATATTTACATGCAGGAAAGCACGCTATGCTCCAGAGACAACGGGGTCCAGCGACGGTCCAGTGAGGTCGTGGTGGCTGAAGGAGAGATCGGCGTGCGCGCCGCCGCCTGCACATCTTTCCGCTTCACGGTCATGCCGCTTGTCCTCCCCGGCGAGCAAGTTCCTGCTGCGCATGTAAATCTCAAACTCGGACCAGGCCTTCTGCAGCTCTCGAGTGTCGACGGGAAATCCTCTGTCATATCTACCCGCGCCGGCGACCTCAACCATTCGGCAAACCGTAGCAAATGGTGGATAGACAGCAATTCGCGGCGAGTGAGTATCTCTCTTATCTGGCAGTCGTTAAGTAGCTCATGAGCATGCAAAGTAGTACATTCCGGCGCCGCAGGAGTCGGTCATTGGCATTGTCATCGCTCGGAGCGGTGAAAACTGGCGGGTCGACATAGGGTCCGCACATGTCGCCTCGCTGGATGGGCTCGCGTTCGAAGGCGCAACAAAACGGAATAGGCCCAACCTGAAGGTGTGTAGCCTTGTCATTTGTACCTTTATATTGTTGTTCAAATTATTCTGCAGGTCGGGTCATTGTTATATGCCCGTGTTTCCTTGGCGCACAAGGACATGGAGCCGGAGCTCGAGTGCTTTGATGCCCAGACACGCAAAGCGGAGGGCTTCGGTGAGCTGAAAGGCGGCTTTTTGGTGAACTGTAGCCTGAAGATGTCCCGACTGTGCGACCTTTCTCTCCTGCCCTCTGAGATTCACGGCTAACGTGTCCTTAGGCTCATGGACCCTACCCACTTCCTCCTACCACTGCTCGGTTCGCGGTTCCCCCTGGAAGCTGCAACCGGAGTAAATGGCCGGGTTTGGATCAACACAAAGGACCCACGACATATCATTGCCGCGTCGCGATGTATAGAGGCCGTCGACCCCGATGGCGGCGGTATGGACGAGGTTGGAGTCAAAAAGTTCCTGAGCACGATGGATGTATGAGTATGTGTATGATATTCATGCAAGCATTAGCCATTTGTTTCTACATATACACGTCAAGAGAACCTGTGGTAATACACAACCCGAGGAACCATCGGCAGCGAAGAGTACAGGTGAGGAGGGTATCATATATACGCAGCGCATAGGGTCTACTCAATCATCGTCGGCCAAACGAGCTCGTTTCGAAGGTCTCCGTGCTGAGGTGACGCTCTCGTCGTCGCTGGCCGGTGTACCTGTGGCGCGTCGGTTCGCGATAGCTCGCTTCTTCCTCTGGTATTCTCTGTCCCGAGCTTTCTTCTGCTGGGCCGCAGTCATCTCCTGAGTCCGTGTGGCGGGAGGGACGATAACCGTCGTAAGTCCTGGAGTAGACATTCTTGATTGATCCTCCCCTGTGGCGGCAGACTCCTCCCCTTCGCCGGACAGCTCAAGGGACTAAAGGGGCGTGTCACTCTTTGCATTACACTTGTAGCTCAGAACATTTGCACACGCACCTTCTTATATGTCATACTGCTTGTTGAGAATATCCTGTCCGCTTCGCTGACCTCATACTTCCTCCTGCCTCCCGACGGGTTCTTCAAGTATCCATCAAAGCCATGGATGATGTTCCCGCCGCTATGTGCGTTCGTGTCTGTCAAGTAAGACCCTTCAAGGTTGTAGATCTGGACCTCTAGTTGCGCCTAGCCAGCTGCATGAGTACCAGAGCGGAGAGAGCGCGTGTGGCAGCCTCGAACCAGCTGCTTGTCGACCCCCCGCTTCTTGGTCAACGCCTGCATGAGTTCCTTTCGGGCGGCATCGTACTTCGCTTTGTCCTCTGGTGTCACGGCATCGGTCGACATAGCAAGATGACTTTCTAGACGAGAGGACAGAAGTCAAGATCAGACCTCGATAACGGCCACAAGCGAATTTGAGTGAATAATAACTAATTTTGTGTTGTAGCCTTTTATAGATTACCATCAAAAAATCCCGCGATAATGTCATCGACGCGCACGCGTACGCGTCCCCAGCACTCCTCGACACCGACCACCATTCATCTCAACTCTCCCTGATTCTTTCTTCCCAAATGGCCTCTATACAACCTCCCAATCCTCCTCCGGAGAACAATAACGAGAAGGACCCCGATGCACCTTCATCATCGACACCAGCACCGCAGACTGAGGCTGCGATGGACACGACGCCAGACGTGCCTCCGGAGGAGGACTGGTCGGACATCCCAGAGGATATCATATCCCTACCCACCGACGACATCTTTACTCGGATCCGGCTCATAGACAACGATGTGAAGGTGCGTGAGTCGTCCAAGAGCCAAGGTTCCGTTCGCCGAGTCCCGTCCAGGTCATGCGCTCGGAGACGCTGCGACTACAGCATGAGCAGACTGTCATGAAGGAGAAGATCCGGGATAACAAGGAGAAGATCAAGCAGAACAAGGTTCTGCCATATCTTGTCGGGAACGTAGTAGAGGTGAGCAATGTCGCGTCTATCATACTTCATCTCCGCTCACGCAACTAGATTCTGAACATCGATCCGGAAGGCGAAGAGGAGGGCGCGAGCCGCGATGTCGAGGCGATGCGGAAAGGCAAATGCGCCGTCATCAAGACCTCGACAAGACAAACCGTTTTCCTCCCGCTCATTGGCCTCGTCCCCGCGGAGAAGCTGAAGCCCGGCGACCTCGTCGGCGTGAACAAGGACTCGTATCTCGTGCTCGATACCCTGCCTTCGGAGTACGACTCGCGAGTGAAGGCGATGGAGGTGGACGAGCGGCCGACCGAGACATACACGGATATCGGTGGGCTGGAGAAGCAGATCGAGGAGCTTGTCGAGGCTATTGTGCTCCCCATGGAGCAGGCGGACAAGTTCAAGATCCTCGGTATCAAGCCTCCGAAGGGCTGTCTGATGTATGGTCCCCCAGGTGAGTATTTTCGGCGTTGGTATGTTGAGACAGTTCACTGAAAGCTGCGCCAGGAACTGGAAAGACCCTCCTCGCTCGTGCATGCGCCGCGCAGACGAAGGCGTGCTACCTTAAGCTTGCAGGACCCTCGCTGGTACAGATGTTCATTGGTGATGGTGCGAAGCTGGTGCGGGACGCGTTCGAGCTGGCGAAGGAGAAGGCGCCCGCGATCATCTTTATCGACGAGCTGGACGCCATCGGAACGAAGCGGTTCGACTCTGAGAAGAGCGGTGACCGCGAAGTGCAGCGGACGATGTTGGAGCTCCTGAACCAGCTCGACGGCTTCAGCAGCGATGATCGAATTAAGGTCTGTATCGAGTCCATCGTGTACATGTTCGAGAACTCATCTCATTCTCCAAATAGGTCATTGCGGCGACTAACCGTATCGATATCCTGGATCCTGCGCTGCTCCGATCAGGACGTCTAGACAGGAAGATCGAGTTTCCGCTGCCGAATGAGACGGCGCGGGCACGGATCCTCGAGATCCACTCGCGCAAGATGACGGTGTCGCCCGACGTGAACTTCGAGGAGCTCGCGCGCAGCACGGATGAGTTCAACGGCGCGCAACTGAAGGCAGTATGTGTGGAGGCCGGTATGATCGCTCTGCGGGAGGGCGCCACGAAGCTCAGCCACGAGCATTTCCTGAGCGGCATTTCGGAAGGTGCGTTACTGCCGCTGGAATCTATCGTTGCTTCCGTTCTGATGAGACGTCAGTGCAAAGCAAGAAGAAGAACAAGCTCAATTATTTCATGTAGCCAGTTTGGATTGTTGTTTGTGCGGTCTGAATTCATGTTTCTTCCCCTTCGATGTACTGCTGGGGAGCAGGCTAAGGTTGATCTGCACGCGTGCAGTGACGGGCCGTTGCTTTCTATGAAGCTATGGCGAGAAGCCCCCTGGTGGGAGAGTGGCGGAGAGGTAAGGCAGACTCCGAGTCTGTGCCCAGCCGGTTCCGATCCCGGAGTGAGGTTTGTGGCGAGGCTCCGGGCCCGCCTGTCCGCGACTCGTTCCATCTAAGTGTTGTTCCGGTTGACGCTGCAGTCGTTGAATCTCAGAGGGCTGGTATGTTCAAGCCCTGTGGTGGGTCCAATGCCAATGACAAAGTCGGTGCACCATGTGACTACTGACTTCGTATCAGGATGAGAGGCCGGAGTGTGCCAGGCAAGGCGCGTGTCCCGCTTCGAAACGTCCGGACTGGCAGCTTCTCCACTTCTGAGCGGGTAGAAGACTCCGCCTCTGAGGTGAGGCGTAAACATGGTGCTGAACTCTGCAGATATATAACGCGTGTTACACACCCTTCACAACACAATACAGCTGGCCCTCTACCTCACTCGCCATATCTGCCATGCTTTACCTCCTCGCGTCGGCACTGCCCCTAGTCTTGATGGCTGTCTGCTCGTACGCCCTCGAGCTTGGCAGCATCGGGCAGCCCGAACCGAACGCACATATCGCTCCAGGCACTGCGTTCAATTTCTCCTACAACATCCGCGCGGACTACTGCATGTCAAGCTATGGCTATTCCGTCTACCTTATCACGGATGTGCCAACCGGGCTTGCACCATCTGCACAGTTCATGAACGGCTACTTCCTTGGCCACTTTGAGGGCGAGAATTATCCCGGTAAATCCTCGGCTTTTCATTTCACAGATGAATATCGGATGCTAAACGGAGTGGATCCGCTCCGTAGCTGTGCCGACTCCCACAAATCCTGCACCGCCTCAGCTGACGATGCCCGACTTCTCGCAACCGGAAGGCGGCTTCGGCGGGGGGATGTCCAGCAGCAACGCTACGTTCTACCTCACAGTTCTAGAAGAGTGGGATGACTGTGGCGTAAGTTGCAATCATCTGTACGCTGGCTCACGTACTAATGCAGCAATTCAGGGCGCGCTGGGGCGGCGATTCAGTCTCGCATACAATCCCATCGTCTACAATGCTACCGACTCCTAATGGACCTAGGCTTTCTGATATTTGGATGCTGTTCTCAATGGACGAATGGCTGATGGACGAATCCACGGACGTCGATACGAACAATGGACTAGACGGGATGTACGCTGATATGGACTGCCATTTACTGTATGATTGCTCCTGGACACCGTAGGATCGGCTAAAGTACAGTAGTGTTTTGTCTTACGAAATTTCATACTCCCTGAGATGGACAGTGGGACGAGGACTCCCCTGGAAATGGTAGCACATGTTGAGAAAATGGATGACGATGTTGCACCCTGTACGTAAGTATAGTACGGCGATAAAGTCGGGAGGCCCGCAACGATAAGTAGGCGCTGGCAGCTGGCACAGGGCCGGCCCGGGGTCCGGAGGCGGTGGTGGACCGCTGCATTTGCCATTCAACACCTCTCGCTGTCCACAATGACGGGCAGTCAACTTGCTGCAGTGCATAACGACAGCCATATTTTGCGGCTCGCTTAAACGTTCAAATCTGGCTTCACCGGGCCTTCATGGGTGGTCGGTCTGCGAGAAGTTCCAATTTGGCCAAAGGAACCTCAAACTACAGAAGTCACCAAGTCTTTGCCGGAAGCTGCGGTCAAGCCCAAGAATCTCACTGCTCGAGTTCTGTGTCCGGCGATGCTGGTTAGTACTTGACGGAATGATATTCGTGCACTAGTCTCGTGCGACGCTGGTTCGCGAAGCATCTATCCGTGGACCTCATCAATCTGCCATTCGGCTTCTGCACGGTGCCTGCCTTCGTTGATCTTCGAGCCACCCTCTGCGCCTTGGGAATCGACCTCAAACCGTCTTTGATCGAAGTCGCTTCAGCAGGCCGTGACAGCATGTGGGGTCGTCCTCAACGCATCGTTCATGCTAGACAAAGACAATCGATGTGCATGCTTTGTTCGTCCTAGGATTGTCTCGCACAATAGAGGATCTGCATAATGTGGTAGCGCCCCCAAAGTGGCACTACGCGATCCCGGAGCTTATCTAGAACTTCTACAGATGTCTGGATTCAGCGGTCCAACGAGTCACTTCGGCTCGATATGGAAATCTCTCTCAGAGTCGGTTCCTCGTTCACGTCCAGTGCCCGGCGATTTGGTCCTGACCTTTCCGTTGCTCACATTTTTCCCGTTATGTATTGAGGTCCCCAGCACGAGGGGAACACGGTGCACGAGCTGCGTGCTACATCTATCCATAATAGATCTGTGAACGACACGTCATGTTGCTGTGCTGCCTGTGTTCGCGATCTCGTCTTTGGCAATGATGCTGCATCATTGATGGTGTTTTCTTTCCAGTAAAACACTCGGTTAAGTGTGTGTCATCCTTGCATAACTTCACGACAGTAATCGGTATGTTTATCGCTTGTTTGTGCTCGTGGGTGACGCTACGAATGTATCTGATGCTGAGCGCTGATCGCAGCCGATAGGATGGGAGTCGTACGCGATGGATTGATTCACCTGGCTTCTGCGGTACTCGGCAACCTTATACAGCGGAGGCGGTACGCGTGCCGTTTCTTTTGACGACACGCCCGCAACAACGCCTTCCCTTCCCTTCTGATACATGTTGCCGGGTCCTGAGGCTCCAGAACATGGTCAGATGGACGATCCTCGCCGCTGACACGACACCATTCATTATCACCCGGTGACCGTAGTTATATAGAGTGCGGATAGGCAACTCGCCGTCGGATTCCCTCAAATTTTGTGTATCCGTGGCGCCGTTTTCTCACCTCGGTTTTCGACTTTCTGACGTCAGTGGTATGGGCAGAGACAAGGGTCCCAAGAGCGCCCTCCCCGAGCGGATCCCTCTCACTCTTGGAATAGAGATCGAGACCGTCGTCGACGGAGTATCGCCACAGATTCTTCAGCTGATCCAAGAGGCACTCGCTGCACAGAACTTCGTTGCATATGCGACGATGGATGCAGATTTCAAGCAAGTCCAGACGCAGTAATCCGCAGTATCGCGGCTCACTCTGCAGACATAGGACATCACGAAGTGGGTTATAAAGCCAGACGGCTCTATAAACGAGAAGCTGGGGCCTGCCGGTATCGACAGGGCAGGCGTCGAGATTGTGTCGCCAATCTTGCACGACCCGCCGGCCTTCCGGGATGAACTCGGAGATCTCATCGATTGGCACAACGACGTGAAGCGGGCTTTTCAAGCACTGATAGAGAAGGGCATCCGAAGCAGAGCTAATCCTACGACTGGTCTTCACATCCACGTCGGACTTCTCGTGAACCTGCCGAAGGATCGCCCTTGGCCTCTCGCCGTGCTAAAGAAGATTGCGACCATCATATACCTTTATGAATGTGCGTTATTGGAGACTATAGCATGTCTTAATATCGAGTTAACATGCTACTGCGAAGGGATGATCGATCAGTTCCATCCCGCGTATCGCTCGGGTGGGGACAACACGTCCGGGAATTTGCATACCGCGGGCATTCGCGACAACCGCAGCTTCAAGAAAACGAACGAGAAGGCAAACAATGTCGAGGAGGACGTCGCTGTGTCTTTAATTTGGGGAGCACAAACTCAACAAGAGCTGCAGAAGGTCATGAACCCGTCGAACGACAAGACCGTAAAGGCAGAGGAGGGTCGGGCGAGGCGCTATTACAAGGTCAATTTCATGGCTCTCAATATACACGGCACCTTGGAGTTCCGTCAGCACGCAGGGACAGACAACCACGACGTTGTTTGTGCTTGGGCGGACTTCGTGCTAGCCATTGTGCGATACGCCTGGCTCGAGAGCGAAACGAACGTAAAGAATTTACTCCGCACCAGGATCCCATTGAGGGAAATTGTCGGAGACTCAGTCTACGGGCGCATGCAACGGTGAGCATTCGTACGCTGTGCTCATCTGTATATACGCAGCTCATCCCACATCCTATCTTTCTCGTTGTCCTGGATGTGGAATGAATATTACAGCACGCATCCCAACGCCGGAAATGCGTAACCGAGATTCCCAATTCTATCGGTTTGAACAAGGAGGTCTCATTGCAGGGAAGAACCGTTGTCTGGCTCAGGGCGTGGCATTGTCTGTAGTAATCCGTGAGAGCATACATTCTGTAGGATATCATTGAAGCGGTCGGGAGATGTGGAATCGTAACAGAGATTTATTGGAGCTCTCTCCACTAGACATCCGCGAACGTTCAGGCAAAAAGTGCGAGCTTTGCGAGGACGCGCGTCTAATCAAATGGAATCCCGATTTGCATGTGTACGCACGCGGTCAGTTCGATGAGGCCATGAGGCTTCGCCAGTGGGAGCCAGCGCTCCGCAGGAAATCCACCAGCCAATCTCCTGACTCGTTGTCCTCCTCCTCTTTCCATCCTTTTTATTAAGGGTCGCCGCAACCCGAACCTATATACATTATTCATTACGGTGAGCCTACGTCTTGCTTTTTTGACGGATGTATGGATGTCCTAACTTGCCGTGTCACAAGGATCACGGGCGCCAATTCCACATGCTTTCTCTACATTTCCACTGCCAACTGCGACACGGAACACACACCCTTAGACATACGAGCTCATCCTTCACGGAATGGGTTCTGACCCTCTGGAGACGTTACTCAATTTCGGGATGGGCGGCGCGTGCTTGGGAGAGGATCAGGCAATGGGGAGCTACGCGGAGAGCACTGTATGGCAGTACGTCCGCTCGGCCAAAGCCACGGTACAACTACGATGTCCTCGAGTGCATCCTGCATCACCTTCCTCTACATGATCTCCCTCAAGCTGCACTAGTGTGCCAAGAATGGGCATTGGCGTCTCGAATGCCGCTATATGCACGTCTCGAATTCGATTCCAACGCCCAAAGCGCGCCACCGCTCGCTCGTACGCTGCGCACCTGTCCTAATCTCAGGTCACTTGTGCAGTATCTTGAGCTGCATATCAGCATCCACGAGAATGACACCGCAGCCTTCGATTGGCTGCATCTGATGCCGGAGGGAAACGTGACCGAACTGGTCGTCTACCATTGTGCATTCGACAAGGACTTCACGACGTTCATCCTTCGGTCTCCATTCATTCGCTCTGTGCGGATTTTGAAGGGGACAGGTGACTTCATACAGACGAAGGAACATCTACACGGGTGTCTGACACTTCCGCACTTGGAGAGCCTATCCGTCTACGTGTCAGACGGATTGGAGGTCATTCAACCTGTACCAGTGCCACCAAAGCTCACACGCCTCAGTCTTTCATCTTACACATTCCCTGTTTCAACCATACCACTTCTCGCCGCGGCGGGCCCGCAACTGGAACGATTCGACCTCGATAGCGGTATGGACCCCCCCCTGGATGAAGAGCTCCCGGATTTTGTCGCAGCTCTCGAAGATTATGCTCGTCAATTGCGAGCCTTGACGATTCGGTCGAAGCACTATCCTGAGATACCGTACGCCGATCATCTTGTGCATCTCATTCCGACGTTGGAGTATCTACACTTGGGATACAAGACGTTCAGCTCGTCCCTATACCTCGACCTTCCAAAACGCCTGCACACTCTACGTCTGGAGCATGCAGTTGGTCTCGAATTTCCTTTCACTAACTTGGAGGAGATGATTGCTCGTTCAGGATGTGGAGAAAATAGTCTTCGTTCGTTGGCCATCTTCGTAAGAGGGAAGGAATGCGATACCTCCCCATTCATGCGAATTGGCGACTTGTGTCATCAAAATGGCATTGCCTTCAGCTTCACGACGTATAGCCCAAGCGTGAATCAGTGGAGTGATGGGTCATTTTTATCTTATAAGTAATGTGGATTACTTGGCCCATGACGAGTGCCTCTTTATGACATACTTTCATATGACTCTCATGTCCACTCCCCTTTATTCGTCTCGACAAATCTTTGCGCTTGTGCCGGCGAGTGTATTCTAGTGGAATGAGTACTAGTACTGTAACTATGCTATATGAATTTGTGTCTTATATTCTGGTTCTGCTAGTCACAAAATGTTAACTAGCCATCGTTGTATGTGCCGCCAGCCTAGGTGCTCATGCATGCCATGTTCGAAGTTCTACTAAAACGAGCATCTAAAACAGTGGTGTGTGCCATGAGGCGCACAATGAAACTCTCGGTGTCCTCATACGTCCATTCAAACTCGAACTATACCTATACACGGCCATGCATCCTTCATTCCGAAGCGAACTGAGGATGTGGAAAATATATATTCTCCTAGCGGAAGGTGGTGAGTGTGCATTCCTGACATGCGTTCCTGTCGTTTCGTGAATGTCGAAGGATTCGTTCGATTTTGCTTTAAATGCACAGCCAACTACATCGCGCAGCATATAATCTACTCCAGTCGAGCGTGTCTTTCGCGGCGTGGTTTCAGACTCTATGGAGACGCCGCTCAATCTCTGTATGGACTGTGCGCGCTTGGGCAAGGATCAGGCAATCGTGGATTACGTGGAGAACACTACACGGTGGTAGTACACCCGCTCTGCCGAAGCCACGGTACAACTTCGATGTCCTCGAGTGCATCCTGCAGCACCTTCCTCTATGTAGACTACATGATCTCCCCCAGACTGCACTGGTATGCCAGTAGTGGGCATTGGCGTCTCGAAGACCTCTCTATGCACGCCTCGAATTTGACTCCGACGCCCTCGGAGAGCGCGCCAGTCCTCGCTCGTACGTTGCGCATGTGTCCACACATCCGGCAACTTGTACAACTTTTGGAGCTCCAGATCAGCTTCCATGAGAACGATACTGCCGCCTTTGATTGGCTGCATCTGATGCCGGACGGAAACGTGGCTGGACTCATCGTCTACCATTGCGCACTTGATAGGGACTTTACAACATTCATCCTTCAGGCACCCTTTATTCATTCAGTACGGCAGGGCGACTTCATACAGACGAAGGAACATCTCTACGAGTGTCTCACAATCCCGCACTTGGAGAACCTATCCGTCTACCTGTCAGAAGGATTGGAGGTCATTCAACCTGTGTCAATGCTGCCGAAGCTCAAACACCTTAGTCTTGTCTCCTATGAATTCCCCGTTTCCGCTATACCACTTCTGGTGGCGGTGGGGGCGCACCTGGAACGATTCGACCTGGATAGTGGCGAATATCCTCCAGTAGGTAAGGAGATCCCGGAGTTTGTCGCAGCTCTTAAAAATCATGCTCATCAACGGGGAGCCCTAACGATCCGGTCGGAGCATTGTCCCTCGGTACCATATGCCGACCATATGGCGAACGTGATCCCATCATTGGAATATCTACACCTGGGATACAAGACGTTCAGCTCGGCGTTGTATTTGGACCTCCCAAATGCTTGCATGCTCTACATTTGCTGCACGTCGCTGGACTCGAATTTCCCTTTCTCGGAACGGAAGAAATGACCACCTGATCACGGCGTGGAGAGAACGATTTGCGCTCACTGGCCATCTTCGTAATGGGAGAGGAACGCGATCTGTATCGTCAAAGCAATGTCGCCTTCAGTTTCGAGGTGTATGAACCAAGCATGCATCGGTGGAGTTACAGGACATTGGTCTACATTGGTACCACGGGCATGAGACAGTCAAAGTCTATACGACACTGCGCACGTGCCCACACCTTCGGCAAGTCGTGCAGCGCGACATTTTAATCGGCATGCACGAGAGTGATACTGGTGCCAATGCATCGATGGAATCCTAGCTACGCCCTTGCATGTTTTCTTGGGATGGATGTAGAGTCACAAAATCACCTCATCCAATGGCAACAGTGCGATTCCGCGAGAGTTTAATGTGTTAACTTTGACGTCACGGGACTTACCAACCACAAATTGATGTGAGTATTTCTCGCGGCTGTCAGGGTCTTGAGCCCGCCATGCGTCGAGTCGAACTGAACATAGATTGAGTAGCGTTGCACCGTGGTGTCTCGAGCTCCTTCTTGCTAGGTTCGTGAGACATTCGCTGCAGGTGAGTTGACGCTTTCGTACGGTAGACTCGCACGAGAATTAAGTTCATTGCCGGCGGGACCATGTGGACGTGAGGGCATCATTCACGGGTCGGATGAGTCTATTTCGTTGCGGCTGACGCATACCCACAGCTGGCGATATTAACCCTCATTAACCCCTCCCCGCGAGCTGGCGAGGCTTGAAACTCAGTTGAGGAACAATGCGGTTCCCCGCAGGATTCCCGATAACTCTCATCGGCCTCGCAGCCCAAGCGCCGCTGAGCCCGACCAACCCGCCTGAGCCCGCCCCAGCCGCCATGGCCGCTCAACAGGACTTCACTTTCAAGGATAGCGCCAGCATCTTCAGCCCGCTGAACCTGGTCGAGTTAAGCAGGCCGGGAACTGGCCAGGCGAATGGCGTGGGGGACTTGGCTCTTGTGCCGGTGAGCAGGTACTCGTTGAAGGACAAGAAGTACGTGCCGCTCCTTCATCGTCTGTGTCTTTGGTGGTACTGACATGAACCAGAGACTACAAGTCGATATTCATCGTACCCATTGAGTCTACTGTGCAGCCGCTGGAGATCCCGCTCGCTAGCGGTGGAGAGGCGTTCTGGCTGGACGATCGCACCGTCGGACATGCAGTAGACCAAGGCGAGGGCAAAGACAAAGTCAAGGCGCTGTACGCACACTCCGTCAAGTTCGACACCGACTCTCCGATCGCGCTTGGCCTCCCCGACTCCCCGAAGCTCGTTGGCAAGTTCCCGACCGCGACTGCAGGCAACTTCAAGCTTTCAGCGGAAGCGAATGTCTTGGTATTCTCGGACTACGTGCACGCGGACGGAGACCTGAAGAAGGCGAAGGAGCATGATGAGGCTTGGGAGAACAGAGGAGATTCCGCTTTCGTCTATGACGAGACGTTCGAGCGGCACTGGGATACATGGGTCGGCCCCAAGCGGTCGTCACTGTTCTCGGTCCCGCTCACGCGAGCTCCCGATGGTACATGGTCGCTGGGCTCGGAGTTCACAAATCTGCTGAATGGAACTGGCCACGTAAGCTTATGTGCAACTATGGGTCCTCATTGATTCGAGCTGCTTTACCTCAGCACTGCCCGGTGGAACCCTTCGGCGGTACAGAGGACTTTGATGTTTCCGCGACGCATGTTGTGTACACCGCGAAGGACCCGAAGCTCCCTGCTGCGATGCACACGAAGCAGAACGTACGTCAAACGAAACTGTACGTCTGTCGCCGTTTGACTGACGTGCTCTGCAGATCTACATCGTGGATGTCCATGGCCAGTCGAAGCCTCGCGAACTGACATCGGGGAAGCAGGGTGCGACGCACAGCCCCGTCTTCAGCGTGCAGGGCGACAGGGCTGCTTGGACCGAGCTGGACAAGGACGGAGCAGAGGCTGACAGGTCAGTCTACTTTGGGCTCGGAATCTGCGTGGACAATACCTGAGGACGAGCTCGCGGGTCGTGACAGGGCGAAAATCGTGATATACGACCTTAAGAAGGACGTCAGGTACACGCTGACCCAGCACTGGGATCGCTCTCCGGAAGCCCTCGCTGTACGTCTCAGTCTCTTCGCTGCCTCTCCCTACCAACTCCGTCCTCTAGTTCTCGCAAGATGGAAAGCTCATCTACTTCACCGCGGGCGACATCGCGCGCATCAAAGTATTCGTCCTGCCCGTCCCTCCGACCCCCGCCGAGTCGACCACCGACCCCGACCTCCCAGCCGAGTACCGTACGCCCGTCGCGCTCACCTCGAGCG
Source organism: Obba rivulosa (assembly GCA_001687445.1). Taxonomy (NCBI): domain Eukaryota; kingdom Fungi; phylum Basidiomycota; class Agaricomycetes; order Polyporales; family Gelatoporiaceae; genus Obba; species Obba rivulosa. The sequence continues at coordinate 162,967 of KV722363.1, forward strand.
GCGCCGCATCCGGCGCGCAGCCGCTCTCCGCCGGCCGCCTGCTCTTCACGCGCTCCTCGCTGACGAGTCCCAACGACGTCTTCGTCCTGCGCGGGCTCGAGCACCTCGACGTGCGCGCGCCCGCGACGTTCACGCCGGACGTGCAGCAGCTCACACGCTTTGCGGCAGACGCGCTCGAGGAGAAGAGCCTTGTGGAGGGCGAGGACTTTTGGTTCGAGGGTGCGGAGGGAAAGAGGGTGCATGGGTGGTTGCTGAAGCCGCCTGGGTTCAAGGAGGGCGAGAAGAAGAAGTGGCCGATTGTCATGCTTATTCACGGAGGTGCGTGTTCCGCCGTGATTTTGGTCTTGCGGCGCTCATGTAGTACTGCAGGTCCCCAGGGTGCCTGGGAAGACCAGTGGTCGACGAGATGGAACCCGAATAGTATGTACAATGCTATGTGATGCGGTGGTATGGCAGCTAACGTCATGGTAGTCTTCGCGAATCAAGGCTACTTTACCATCGCTATCAACCCGACAGGCTCTACCTCCTTCGGCCAAGGTTAATGAGATCACTGTCAGGACGGGATATGCGTGCTGACAGCGACTTCAAACAGAGTTTACGGATGCTATTACGGAAGATTGGGGAGGCAAGCCGTTCGTTGATCTGCGCAAGGGATGGGATTACATCCTCGAGCACTATCCCGAGGTGCGTTATGATCCAGTCTCTTCAGTAGACCAACTGACGCCATCGTCTACTACCTGCTCTATCTAGGTGGACCCCGACAGAGCGGTCGCTGCGGGAGCCAGTTATGGAGGATATGCAATCAAGTATGTTACGCCATTTAACTATGTGAACGGAAGCCCATTGTCACCTAGCTGGATCCAGGGACACCCTGAGTTTGGCTTCGGATTCAAGGCGCTAGTCTGCCACGACGGAGTATGTTTCCTGCCGTCTCGCTTATGTCATATCCTTACCGGGCGTGCTAGGTCTTCTCTACCACATATAACGGGTACTCCACGGACGAGCTGTTCTTCGTAAGCCCCGCCGGTCTGACTATATGCGTGCTTTTCGCTGACCACGATGTTCGATAGTTCAACCATGAATGGGGAGGTCTCCCATGGGAGCCGAAGGTGAAAGCGATAATCGCAAAGTGAGCGGCCTCCGCCCCTCCTCACTGCCGCGGATGCTCAACTTCGCATGCAGGTTCGACCCTATGAACTTCGTGAGCAATTGGTCCACGCCGCAGTTGGTTATCCACGGTAGCAAAGACTACCGTTTGCCAGAGACTGATGGCATCGGTGCTTTCCATGCTCTGCAGGAGTATGTGTTGAGCTATGCTGAGACTCTGGCGTGGACGTAGGCTGACAATTTCGGGTTAGGCGTGGTGTTCCGAGCCGGCTTGTGATCTTCCCGGATGAGAACCACTGGGTGCTGAACCCACGTAACAGGTCAGCAAGCACGCCGTTCCTCCGTTCTGGTATTCTGATCGTTGCTCGTTCACGCAGCCTCAAGTGGCACTACGAAGTGTTCCGCTGGTTTGATAAGTTCGTATAAAAGGGCAGGTGAGACGTGGAGGTGCCAGCCCCGCGTTGTTGTCATATCTTTGCTACGTGCTATATATAAATATGTGCTTGTGTGAATTATCTGCAAGATCACATTTGAGGGGACTCGAGACTGAATTACACGGAGAATATCGCGGTGTCGTCCGGTACGCCTAGCGGCTGATCTCGGCCCGGTCTGCTTAGCGTGGTGTATCTGAGGAAAGCTGCGCTGAGGCGGTTCCGATGTCCGATGTAGTAAAGTAGGATGTCCTTGCTCGCGGTCTTCAGACCTTGACTTCGGACCTGATCAACGTATTATCGCAAACATCTGGGGGCCTCAGGTTGACGCCACAGGTCACTGCGCTCATTGTGGCTGATCGACCGACGCAAGAAGCAATATTTGCCTCACGTTGCTTGCATGCTTCCACTCGTTTGCTGCGGGATGTGTCTCGCGCCACGATGCAAATACGACATCTTCTTGGTTTCTGGACTCATCCACGCATGCGACTTCTATCGTCCATCCAGTCTCTTGGTTCTGTATGTGCATCCTTGGATTCTATGGCTACCCAATAGCTGCACGGGTCTCCGGGGGAGGATACTTACTTGGCTCGTCTTCTCCGTTATTTCCGTTGCTCAGTTCATGATGGGCGATGGCACTGCGAGCTGCAGCCTTCCAACTTGTGCTTTATCGTTGTGCCCCCTTTAGTAACTTGAATGGGTTGATATGGCCAGCAAGCGCCTCAGGTCGCGAGTCATCCTACCGGACTAGGTGACACTGATACAACAGACAACCATGCCGATTGATTGCCCGAGCAATCCAAAGCAGCCGAAGTCATTCCCTGAACAATAGGGCAACCGCATCGGACGGCAACTTGTTCTCGCAGATGCATCTGCTTCCGCAATAGAGCCTTGATCCCCAGCGGCGATAGTCTGGGACACAGCTACTTCGGCACTATTCTCTCTCGACATCTGGGGTGACTTTAGAATGTCTGCTGAACGAGGCACCTTGGCATATGTGGATTTCGGCCTTCTGCTTGTATTCCTTTGTCCTGCTTCCTCAGGTCCCTGAAATGCAGGGAACACGGTCCGCCAATCGCATCTCAGATTCGTTCATGAGGCTTTTGCTGGTGTGTATGCGTTTCCGGAGATGAGCTGGTTTCTATTGTTCGCAAGGGAGCGCGCGCCGCAAGGTAGCAGTAATTTATCTAGAACGATGACCAAAAGTGTTGAAGGTCCTGACCCGGAGTGCGGATCCTCCCTGTATGAGCCAACATGATGTTTGAGGCTTGTTTACGCTTGTGGGTGCCCTCATAATTGTATCCGATACTCGTGTCACCCTACTGATCTCAGCCGATAGGATGGGAATGGTGCACCATGTGCCGATGATGATGGCTCGTGTCATCCTTGGAAACCTTGTACAGCTGTCGCTATATTCGTATTGCTGCGCCTCTTCCTGCTGGCCAGGCACGAGGCCTTCTCAAGCATCGATTGTAGTCCTTGTCGGCGCACCCTTGTCTTCTGGGGTGCCCTGGGCTCACTCTGAAGGTCAGAAGTTTCTGATGGGCGCGGACAGCTCGACAACGCATGTGCGCAGCAAGATAGCACCTGTCGGCCACGGTGATTCGAGCTGCAACTTCACACAAATATAGGATGCAGCTCTGGTACTGGCGCACCATCGTATGAGCCCCACTCTTCAGTGTTGCAGCTGAACCTCCCTTGCACTCCCGCTGCCTAGAAATGTCTGACATCAGAGATCTGTTTACGTTAGGCATCGAGCTGGAGTTTGCTATGCAGGGCAACGAGGACATCTACGAAGAGATCGTTGCCTGGCTGAAGTCTCGGGATATCCCTGTCGTTGCAATACTCGAGCAGGAAACTCAGGTAAATTTATTGCCTACTTGTGCAATTGAGATTGACCCGACACCTCCGTGACAGTTGTACGATCAGTGGGCTGTCAAGAAAGACGGATCCATCAAAGCAAAGGAAGATAATAGGATCTCGCAGCCGAGAATAGGCGTCGAATTGGTATCGCCGATTCTTGTTGACATAGCCGGCGACCCTGTTTCCAGACAAGCGTGGAAGGGTGCCGCGAGCAAAGTCTTGACTACGTTGATGGAGAGATATATACTTTTTGTCAACAAGTCGACCGGCTTTCATGTGCACATTGGCGTCGGTGCAAAGATTCTGGGGCTCCCTGGGAATCTCACTCTCGTTGATCTCAAGAAGATCGCAACGGGCGTGTACTTATTTGAGAGTATGTCTGCATGTCATTATTGCTATTCAAAATTGTCAACTGAGTCTCCTAGGTATTACCGACACACTCCATGCTTCGCATCGGCAGGGAGATGCTTCCACTCCGACGGTGATCACAATTACGTCAAGAGCATCCGCAAAAACGGGGAGTTCGACGACCTAGCTACCGTTGAGGCGATCAGTAAAATATGGTCAAAAAGAACCATCGAACATCTCGTATCGTTGATGAATCCTCCGCATACTGGCGTGCCGGACGGAGAGCACCGTCGACACTATTACAAAGTCAATTTCCTCAGCTATTTCGACAAGGGCACAGTCGAGTTCCACCAGCACGAAGGAACCGTCGAACAGGCCGTCATCTTTGCCTGGGTATAATTTGTGCTCGCCCTTGTGCGAAACATTATAACCCTGTCCGATACCAATGTCAAGAAGCTGCAACTTACTGTTGAAGAACTGTTGTCGCTGGTCGGCAAAACAACGTTTCAAGCCATGCAGAGGTGAGCTTCGGCCGTATCTGTGAGGGCGATCAGAACTCACGTGTTCATACCACACCCCATTCCTCTCGCTGTTGCACGCACTTGGGCTTGTGCTCCGCCGCTCACAGGAAGAAGAGTCAAAAGGGGAAGAAGCGCGGTGGAAAGTCTGCTTGACATCGAATCCTAGCGAAGTTCCTCTTATTGTACCTACTAGTACTGGTAATATCAGTTTATATCTCTGTCATGTACAGTCTCCCTTCCAGTCCGACGACCGAGGCTAGTCAGAATGTACTAATGTAGTTATCGGCTTAGCGCAATATACAGTTGTTGCCAAGCACACGATGTCGATGCAATGCCTATTCCTTGCACCATTATTATTACCATTCAATAGCCACGAATACATTGCGCATATCACGGATAGCGGATGTGCGGCGAAATGTTACCGAGGAATCTGGTAGACAATTGATATTGCTGTGCCGCAGCAGTCATGTAAACGCCTGAGAAGCGTCCTATGGGTCCTGAGACGCTTGTTAAGCGCTCGACTCACGACATCTATCCTCGGTCTCAAACTCTGCCACCGGACCAGCATGAATCTTCCCAGACGTACGGTACGTATAGCGTCTTTGGAATGTGATGTATCTACTCAAACGATTGTAGGTTTCACGGATGATGTTTCCATTCCAAGATCGCGACTGGTCCCTCTATTGCATACGCGATGCGCTGTTGCTCGTCCTATCCATTGCCACACTCTTAGTGCAGGGCTGGTTGGATTGGCCTATGTTTACGCGACGTATTCTTCTTGTGGGGAGCATAGTTAGGATTACTCCTCCGAAACCGCGTTTGAACTTCGACGTCCTTGATTGTATCTTGCGAGAGCTTCCGACGCAGGATCTCTATGCGGCAGCATTGGTTTGTCGCCAGTGGGCATGGGCTACACAAACACCACTGTACTCCAGCCTCTCTCTAGACACCACTCTCAACAACGCACCACTTCTCGCCCGAACAATGACCACTTGTCCTCACTTACGACTACTCGTGCGTTCCCTCACGGTGAAGATTGGGGCTGATACTCGTGACACTACTCTGATTAATTGGCTCAAGTTGCTTCCGGAGAACACCATACGCGAGTTTAACGTCAGACAAACTGCTTACGAAGAAGACTTCGCAACATTCATATTTCAGTCACCCTTCCTTCGTTCCGTCAGGCGATTCGATGGCAGAGGGGTGTTTCTGCGCAAGAGCGAGCACCTAGAAAGCTGTTTCATGCTTCCTCAAATAAGGGATATCTCCCTATATGTGCCTCACCACATCTATGATATCCACGCGATATCCGCGCCCCCTACATTGACACGTCTCAGCCTGATCCTCTACCAGTATTTTCCGCCTATTCTCCGACTTCTTTCTGAAGTGGGTTGCCAAGTAGAACGCCTGGATCTTGATATGGGCGATCGTATAATGGGCGAAGACGAGACTGACGAATTACTTCGTGCGCTAGAGAAATACGCTTATCGTCTCCGCCATCTGACGATCCGAGGGTTAGCCATTCCCGAGACACCCTACTTCGACTCTATTGGTCGTCGTATCCCGTCGTTGGAGTATCTCCACCTAGGCATCGGGGCATTTGGATCCACTCTCTTCGACAACCTCCCTCTCAACTTACGCACGTTACGCCTGGAAGGCGATTATCGGGTGGACTTTCCTCTTGATGAATTGGAAGATTTGATCCTTGGAGTTGGCCGTGGAGAAAGCCAATGCCGATCGATCGCCATTTTCTTTATCGGGTTTCATCTTTGCGATATGTCTTCGTATACCGATCTCGCAGAGGTCTGTGACAGGTGTGGCGTCGACTTTCAGCTTCAAGATTGGTTGAAGGTATCACAATGGTGGGACGATTAGCATCCACTACGATTTTTTGCTACGTTGTGCATCGTCTTGGCATTTGTATTGCTATGTCGAAATTTCACGGGGCCGATTACGTGACTAACCCTAGCGATGACCACGCTCCAAGCATTTCAACATCCGTTTACTATTCCCTACTCCGCAATCAATAAGCTACTCGGTCTACTTGGTGCTCATTCTGCACATCTTGATTTTCACAACAGTTCAGCGAGAGCTTGATGCTACTCAAAAACTTGGAGAAATGTGCCGAAACCATCGCTGTCTAACAAGCCCACTTCCAGCCTGGATATCCTGCCGAGTCTAGTTAGGATGTACTAGTCATTGCTTTCTCGTGTTATCGATGTCGGTACCATTGGTGGATTCTTGTAAATGTCACGTCGCGATAAAATACTTATGTAGCGCATACCGCAGACTGAGGACGCCTGACAAGATCTGCTAAATAAGACAAAGAGCCGCTGCGACGCCGTTGCTCGAGAACATGTATGTAGACGCCTTCGAATTCAGCGCCCGGCGAGCTTGTAGAGCGCCTGACGACTTCACTTCCGAACTCTGCGTCTAACCCAACATGATAGTCTTTTTAAGAAATGCAGTGTGTATAATTCCATGATAATGTGATGTATCAACTGATACGATTGTTCCCAGGGCCAAGGTCGTGACCAGTCCCTCCATCCTACAGGCGATGTGCTGGTGCCTATGCTATCCAGCATTACCACCCTTTTGATGCAAGGGTGGTTGGATTGGCCTACGTTTACACAACGTATACTGTATTTCGCGAGTTTATTCATTACGCACCTTCTGCGACGTCCCATTCCTCCGAGTCCACGTTTGAACTTCGACGTCCTCAATTGTATCTTCCGAGAGCTTCCGACGCAGGATCTACATGCAGCAGCGTTGGTCTGTCGTCAATGGGCATGGGCCGCCCAGGCTCCGTTGTATGCCGACCTCTTTCTTGATACCCATCTCCCTAACGCACCACTTCTTTCACGGACAATGACTACCTGCCCGCACTTGCGGCCACTTGTGCGTTCCCTTACGGTGACGATTGGAATTGATACTCGTGACACCACTTTGGTCGATTGGCTCCAACTACTTCCGGCAAATTCCGCGCGCGAGTTCAAGATACAGCAGCTCGTCTACGAAGAAGACTTCGCAACATTCATACTCCAGTCACCCTTCCTTCGTTCCATTCGGCGACTTGAATGCGAAGGAGTATTTCTGCGCAATGGAGAGCACCTGGAAAGATGTTTCACGCTTCCTCAAGTGAGACATGTCTCCCTATATGTGTCTCACCATGTCGACGACGTCAACGCTATCTCCGTACCTCCCGCATTGACATGCCTCAGCCTGGCCCTTTTCCACTATCGCCCGATGCCCGTCCGACTACTCACTGCAGTTGGTCGCCAACTAGAACGCCTCGATCTTGACTTAGGTCATGCTATGTTGGATACCGATCAGATGAACGAATTGTTACATGCTCTTGAAAAATATACTCATCGTTTGCGCCATCTCACGATTCGAGCACTGGCCCGCCCAGAAACACCCTACCTCGATTCTATTGGTCGTCTTATCCCGTCTTTGGAGTATCTCCACCTTGGCATTGCGAGCTTTGGACCCGCCCTCTTCGACCATCTCCCTCCCAACTTGTGCACGTTACGCCTCGAAGATGACTATCGATGGGATTTTCCTCTGGACGAACTGGAGGAGTTCATCCTCAGAGTCGGGCGCGGGGAAAGCCAGTGCCGATCGATCATGATATTCTTTGTTGGGTACAATCTTTGCGACATGTCGCCATATATGGACCTCGCAGAGGTCTGTGGTCGGTGTGGCGTCGAGTTCCAATTCCTTGATTGGTTGAGGATATCGCAATGGTGGGACGATTAGAATCCACCGCGCTGTTCTCGATATGTATTCCACATTGTGTACCACCTCCGCCTTTATACCGCTATGTCTGAACCTCGCGAGGTCGATTCATCTGGCCCGAAGCTGTTCGTGAACATGTCCAAAACCTTTGTTATCTCACAATTCGACGAAACTTCCATCGCTATCGCTTCTTGCCTCAAGCTCCCACCTTTTTTGCCACGGAATCAGCCGTCTCCCGCCACAATGCAGACGCGACCTCTCAGCTTCTGCACCCGTACACGCATCGACCTCTATGTCCTGTCCCAGCTTCTTCGTCTTGTGTGCATCTCTATGACTACTCATCAGCCGCTCGAGGCCCTTGCACGTTTAGCCTCACTGCATGTGACGTTGACCTCCAACAGCGAACAAGATCCCGGAACTCTTCGATGCTCTTGCGAACAACATGCGTGGGCTCAGGCGCTTATCGCTCCAGTCAAATTGCTGTCCCCATGTACCATATCCCGTCAGCATCCCTCAGCTTATTCCGAGCTTAGATTACCTTCACTTGCGATATGCGATGTTTAGCTCGGTGCTATACACGAATCTTCCCAGCAACTTGCGCAATTTGGTTTTCAAGCAACTTCCTGTAGTCGGGTTCCCTTCGCCAGAATGGAGCAAATGATCGAGCGGGCAGGATGTGGAGAAATCGGTTCGCACTCGCTGGCGGTCTTTGTGAAAGGTCCTGCAGGCGATGCTTCTCCGTTCAGTCGAGTTGGTAACATATGTTGTTGGCGTGTGGTAGACTTTGTGCTCAGCATATATGACCCGAGGTTGTCTTCCTCAGGCTAGAATGTTGGGGAGTTGTATACTCATGAATAGATAGGGGTTATTTCACACCGCACTTCTGCTCTGACCATGCTCTACTTTGCCCATCTTGCCATCTGTTGCTATGGTTTATGACGAGTACATACCACTATCGCAATATCTGCTATAATCCCGTGAACATGTTTGATGCAAATACTAGGTGTACGAATTGTACAGTCCTCGGTTGTCACATTTTGCCATTGGTAATATGGCCGAGTCGTCCCAAAGTAGATGAATGTCCCAACCGTGTATCAGTAACGTGCTCTTAAAGTATAAAATCCGCTGCTGTCCGTTGCGCGATGAAGAAAACTCGCTTGTAACATAGGCTGAGCGCAAATAAAGCGCTGTCGCCAGTCTACCGGCTAGCCACTGCGAACAAATATGTGGAGGCACCACCCTTGGCGCCCGTCCTCTCTGTTCCGCTCTCAGTAGTAACTTTTTCGCCGCTCGGACTCGTTTATGTCTTGATAGCTTTGGTTGCCGCTGGAATCCATGATTACTGAAACCTGTGGATGCCAATCAAGTCGAACTCATCAAGCATCATGCCGTGTACTTCTCCAGGGCTGCGCTTACTAAACTCGGACGTCCACGATAGCGGCAATAAAGACGTTCACATGGAGGCCAAAATGTCACGTAAAATGAACAACGTCGTAGTCTGTCGTAGTAGCACACAAAGAAATACAGAGAGGGGGTCCATTATTCCGAGGAGTCAGCGGGGCAGCTTGAAAAGGTGATACCGCGAGCACTTTCACGGAGGCGCTTCCTGACGTAAGCGCCGTGCTGGAGACCGCCGATCTCGAGACTGGCAGCGTTGAACCAGCTGCTTGTATGACGGGTCTGGGTCACTATCCGCTTCTTGGCCAACGCCCGCATAAGTTTCTTTCCGGATACATTGTATCAATCTATACCCGCTGGTCTCGCTGTTCACAGCATCGGCAGGAAATTGCAAGTTGGACCATGCGGGCGAACTCATCAGTGGACGGCAAAAGTGTATTTTACCTTGCTTATGTGTCCGCAATTGCAATGACCTGCGCCATGTATTCAAGAGTTCTTCATATTGCGCACCAAACTAGCCATGCAGCCGCGGCGCTCTGGATTAACAGGCATGCGATAGACGAAGGGAGGGCAGAGACAAAGTCAATGCACTTACATACATTCTGTCAAGCTCAAGATCGACTCTCTGATTCTACTTTGCCTCCCGGACACCTCTATGCTCGTTGGCAAGAGTTCTCGACTGCGGCTACAGGCAACATCAAGCTTTCGGCGGAAGCGAATGTCTTGGTCTTCTCGGACTACGTGCATGCGGACGGAGATCTGAAGAAGGAGAAGGAGCACGACGAGGCTTGGGAGAACAGAGGAGACTCGGGAGTACGAGCGACACTGTGATACGTGGGTCCGTCCCAAGCGGTCGTCGCTGTTCTCGGCCCCGCTTACGCGAATTTCCGATGGCACACAGTGGATGCACTCGGAGTTTACGACCCTACCGAAAAGAACTGACCACACAAGTTTGTGCACAACCGTGAGTCCTGATTAATTCTAACTTGACCATCTCAGCACTGCCCGGTGGAACCGTTTCGCAGCACCGAGAACTTTGACGTCTCCGCAACGCACTCACCTCGAGCGGCGCCCCGTCCGGCCGTCTGCTCGTGCGCTGCCGGCTGACGATGCGCGCTGCTGGCTAACGAGCTTATACAATCTCTTCGTCCTACGACGACTCGAGCATCGCGACGTCCGCTCCACCTCGGCAGGTCTGCCATGACGGAGTATGCTTCCTGCCGTCTCTCTCACATTATATTCTAGCTGGGCGTGTCAAGTCTTCTCTGCAGCATCAAGCGGGTATACCACGGACGAGCAGTTCCCGCCGATCTGACTATATTTGTGCTTATCGCTGAGCACGGTGCTGGACAGTTCAACCACGAGTGGGGAGGTCTTCCGTGGGACCCGAAGGTGCAAACGACAACTGCATAGTGAACGATCTCCGTCCCTTGTCATTACGGCGGATTCTCAGCCTGGCATACCCTCATTCTGTGTCTTCCATGCTCTGCAGGAGTAAGTATCGAGCTCTTCTGAGTGCCGTGGACATTTGGCTGACGATCGCGTCAGTCGCGGAGTTCCGAGCCGGCTTGTGATCTTCCCGGATGAGAACCACTGGGTGCTGAACCCACGTAACAGGTCAGCAAGCACGCCGTTCCTCCGTTCTGGTAT
>KV722364.1:0-182428 GCA_001687445.1 Obba rivulosa
TTATCAGTGCATCTGGCAAGAGTGTTATAGAAGGCCTGGACAGATGTTCCGGCTTGTGCCGACTCGATATGGAAGTGCTCTAAAATGCGAAATGTCGCACCAGTCTTCGGCTCAATGGTAGTAGTAGGGAAGATCCGCGCACGAAGAAGTTGTTTTGTATGTGGAAGAGTGCTTTCGCAATCGCAGAAGTCAATGCTGATCTCATAGATACCTGTAAGGTCAATTAATATGAAGTCGTCTCCGAAGGCGGTGCTAGGATTGGGGCAAGGCACACCGATTGGATGGCCGAGTTGAATACGCAAGCCCATGGACTTCAGAGTTACACGTTCAAAATGGGTTTTAACCCAGACCTATTGAAGCATCTATGAAATATGCCCCACGAATATAGAAGGAGAAACTCACCTGAAGACGATGGAATGGCAATCGAGCATGAAGATCAAGGACACATGTCTTGCAGTACAACTGTAAGTCCATGCAATCTTCATAGTGATACCTTGCGGAGTTGAGGTGACACCTTAGGCATAGATCCTTGTGAAGGTTGCCACGCCCTTCCAAACGGATCATCTCTGTGAGCCATCCGTCGATCTCCTTGACCCATAAGGCAAGCGGATCATCCTACAAATACATGTTAGTAAAACATAGCTCCAGGCTTAAGAAAAATAGGACACACTCCGATCGTACAACGACGTGGTAGTGCAGGGTCCTGGTTCATTGGCCAGTCTTCAAACTGGATGTGGGGAGTTATATCCTTGTCTTTTCCAACCTTTTCGTGCACAGATTCATAAACAGGTTCATCGGCTGAAAGATCAATAAGGTTGCTCTGCAGGTGGAATGCAATCGAATGATAGGAGTTTTGAATGGAAACTCCTGCATGCTGGACAGAGTATCGTGTATGACGATGAACTGAAGGGAGAGGCAGGGGAGGTGGCGGAGGTTTGCATGCTGGAGCGTCATCATCGCTGTCAGAGATATAATGCTCCGAATAATTGAGACGGTTCCGTCTACACTTTGGCGTAGGGAACCACTAGCACATTGCAACGTTCAGGACCGAAGTCAATTCCTTGATTCGGTAGGAACAAGCGGCGACAGGCTGTTCCTGGAAAGATGAAGCCGAGTTGCCTTTGCTGACAACAGCTTTCAGTGCACTCTTAGAAACAGGCCCAGTCTCAAGCTAACTCTGGCCCGCATCTATATTGTGATGCGAGTAGTGTGAAACACTGAGTTAATATTAGCTTACCGTTACGTCTCAGACGCTCAAGAGCGGCTTGAAGCTGGTGAAGCATGAACAATGTCCTGGAGTCTGCAGCATTACTTCTCTGGTAGTCGCTATCTTGGTTGATGGCTTGTTGATTGTTATTCTTGTAGGCTGGCTGATGGTACGTCTCTTACATTGGGGTAGGAACAGGAGAATCAGCCGACAAAAAATGATCAGGTGAGTGAGAACTTATTGCATGCTTGTCGCTAGATACCAGACTCGTTAGCTTTTTAGCATGTCTTGGCCCAAGCTTCTAGAGCTCGGGGTCAATCCACAGTCATGCTACCCGTGGCATTTGTAAGGCACAATACTTACAAAAATTCTATATATCATGCTATATTAGACGGACAGGTGTTCTCGTGGCCTTCCCTCCAAGACATCCTGCCCACCTAAATCGTAGAACCTGTATTCGCTATCAGAAGGTGAGCATATTCAATTCTCTGTCATTCATTTGTTATCAACTGCGCCTTAACCGGTATAGCTATTCTAATCTGCAATGCCACCCCGAAAGTGGGCATCTGATGAGCAGGAGGCTTTTCTCGAGAGTTTTGTGCCGGTATTTCGGGAGCATCAGAAAGTGAAAACTGTTCGCAAGTTCTGGCCCTTCATGCATACTGAATGGTTTGCCAGCTATCCCAAATGGAAATTGGTGTTCGGTGCGGAAGCTGAATTGATGCCGGACTTAGATGCAGTACAACTTAAGCTCTACGGTGCAGTAATTAAGACGAAAAAACAGGTATATCAGTTCCATACCGGGAATTAGTGTCCGATAATACTGACTACTTGTATACCACACAGAAATTGTACAATTGGTTTAATAACTATGTTGGCGACCAGAACTGAAGGACTATGCGCACAAGGCCTCTGAGCGCATGGCTAGTCGACATGTGCATGAGGCTGCGTGGCCAGCGCTCTCATCAACTAACTGAATTGTATTCACATCAGTACTACACGTCCAAAGTCCAGCCGCTTGTACGCACCGAAATCACTGAGTGCACTCAGCAAGGCGAGATCATCAATGACCACCTGTCTATCATAAAGCGATTGATGAAAGAGGTGTTTGAGCATGAATTAGAGGCTGTTAAAAGTGAGATTAGGGCTTTGCGTGATGCAGAGCGTATGGCCTTGGCGAACGCTATCGATGACGTAGAGCAGGAAGAAGTGAACGCCACTCCCGAGACTTACCAACGGTATGATAATGTAACTCACAACAAACTCTGTTACTAACACATAAGCCCCGCATCTTAGGGCATTGGATGATGTACCAGCAGTTCTAAGGCAGCTGCTTGACGAACTTGCACGCAGGACCAGATAGTGCTACACTGTGGTTGGGGGTGGCCCTGAGCTGCGAGAACAGGGGGCTATATGAGCAATCTCGTACGTGTCGCTGTCATGTGTCAGTTTGTAAAAGCTGAAATTGTTCATTTGAGAATGCATGTTGGGTCCAGTGAAGCAGGCCATGACTACGAGAAGTCAAGCTCTGACTTTGACAAGGAGACTATCGAACCGTTCATCTCTTTCCTCAAGAAAGTCTACTGTATATCCTCGTCGCCTTTCAGTTTATTCAGAATATACTAATAAATTATACAGCAAAAGAAGTTCATCAAACGCGGGCCCTTGGTTACCAGCCGCCACCTTCGGACGCGGGAAAAAGCATGCAATCAGATGGCTTAGCAGATGAGCTCATCACTTCCGATGAGCTTATTGCTTTGCAACATATGCTCTCTCCCACCCCTGAAAGAGAAGAGCCGGCATTCATATTATCGGGCCTGTCCAACGTAAATCCCACATCTGTGCTTTCACCCCCTAATCCGACCCTGTTTGTGCTCCATAACACTGCCAATGTAGTCGTGGAATCCGCCTCTCGGGCTCCCAATGTACCTGCATTGAACCCGCACTTGCATGTCCCATTTGAGACACAATCTGATGCATTTGGGGGCAGTGTCGGGCTGCCTCTAAGTGGAACACAGCCTGGCAACATGTCGTCATCCCATATGAGCCCGGCACCATATGTAGATGTCTCATACAGACAATTGCAGAGTTCCACATAGACTCTCAGGCCACCATCTGATGCTCCGGACGCGATATCCCATCTTGGCTTCCCTGTCAGCACAATCCGCAGCACCTTGGAGCCTAGCGATATCCCTGACAATCAGATGACATTCAACTCTAGTCAATCGAAGACTTTCACGCACATGGACACCACAGATGCTTTTGGCTTCGATCTTTCCATGTCTGATGTAGACGATTCTATCTTCACGTCTATTGGCAGCTTCGACACCTTTCTCTCACGGTTTGATCACAACGCTATCACCCCTGGGCCTCAAGCATTTATCCCTGAGGCAGCTTTAGATCCTGCTCAGATGGCAGACCAGGATGCAGGCATCCAAACGGTGTTTGGTAGTACTCACAATTTAGACTTCAGTGTCTTCCCTGAGGTACAAGATCTCGTGGCCTGTTCTTCGACCAGTATCGAAGGGCCGGTGACGTCTGGCCAACCGAAGCAAGCGACAAAGGCTCCTCGTCGCGCGGACAAAGACATCTCCCTCGCATCCATGGCCTTGGGGAAGTCTTCTAGGCACTCATTAGAAGTGGACAAGGCAAACGTGATGTAAATGTGATATCTTACCATTTATCACCCATCCTGACTTCCGATTGCAGCGAGAGTCCTTCCAAATGTTGCAAAAAGGCTTGAGTGTGAGTGCGAGTATGTGCACGTGCCTAGATTACAAATCTAACCTTATCTTCGCAGGTCGCATCTTCGACCGCAGACTTGTCAGCCATGATAATCACTTGTGAGCAATCTGAGTAGCAACATACCAGAGCAGATACCTAGCTATGGCGGTCTTCAACAGACGCCACTCGGCAGTCTTTAACAGACTCTGCTACGAAGTCTTCAACACTTCATGTTCGTTTTCTTGATGTACTAGGATTTTGTATTTTCAGTTTTATTGATCGCAAAATCCATTCGGAGACGTCACGCACCTTTCACGAACTTCTAGACGAGATGACAAGATGAACATAACCACGTACTGCACTGATTGTGCCATTGCGAGAGGTCACCTAGATGCTAAGAGGAAGTGTGGCGTACGAGGACATACATGTGGTGAGCAACGAGTGGCGGCGTACCTACGCGCTGGACATTCCAACAAGGCCACGCATGGGCCCTAGTTGGAGGAGCCGTCACGAACACGCCTTTAATAGCGTAGTGTTATATAGTCAGGCTTCCTGGCGTCTGCGATAGGCCAATGCGCCGAGGCACCAGCCAAACCCGATATATTACTGATATATCAAATGATATATCAGCGATATATCAGGGCTTACATACGGACATACAGTCTATGATACATCACGTCTTCGTTCTCCTTAGACGTCTTTGATATATCAAAATGACAGGTACACCTGGCGAGTCTAGAAAGATGTTGCGTCAATGCAGAATGCTAAACAAAAACCTCCACCGGAATCTGGAAAAGCCATGTGCCAGTGTTAACAGTGGTTACGAATACCACACGATGCCATCGGTCATACACATGAATCACAATGAAATAGGCAGGAGCGGGAGTTGCATAAATCAGTAGGAAGATGTGAACGGAGTGTGTTGCACTGCCATTGAGTAAAGCTCGGATGTCATCTGTCGCGATTGACCGGGAGCGGGAGCTGAAGCACTTGCCCAGGCCCACACGAGCGATTTTCTTGACGGGTATCTCCATGTCTCGACAGATAGTTCCAAATATGATTGGGTGTACAGGCTAGTGCCGCCACTTGAACCTGCGAAGTTATGCCGTGCGAGTTATCTGATATGTTCACTAGCTCTGAGCGCAGTGCGCATATCCCAGAGTAACCCTCAGACAGTATCCCAGGCAGTCTCTGATCACAGAAAGAAAATATTTGCAGTCGGACGAACCGTGTGATGGATCGATAGATCATGGGGGCCTATAGGTGTCGTCTGGTACGCCTATGACAGGTCTACAGACTTTGCGAGCCGTCATACATCAGGAAACTGAAAATCCTCTGGATGGAGATACGGCCTCCATGGCTCCGTCCGGGCCAGGATGGAGAGACACTCTCCGTATGGAGCATGCATCTCCATCCCACAGCTCGGGAGCTTGTAGGATTGTGGTCTTCATAAGATTTAGTGAGATTCGAGCTTCACAAGTAGATTTATAATTATTAACAGCAGAACGAACGCTGTTGTTGTTGTGTCGCACGCCACATGGATCCTCCATCCTGATCCATATGGAGACCGCGATCTCCATCCGCATCGGTATGGATCAGCCCGTCTCCGTATAACGGGGGTATCTGTCGGTCGCTCCATGGCTCCATGTATTACCAGATGGAGCCCATGGATCTGATCAGGTTTCCTGATGTAGCAACTAATTTCAAGATAGAAATAAATACAAAATAGAAAGAGGCCAGCAATCTTCTGAAGAGATTTAATGGGAAGAAAGCAGACCGGATGTGTGCCTCTCAAGGTTAACGCGGCAGGAAAGCCGCCATCATCAGGAGAATATCATATTGGCTTAGCACACTTTTCGAGCCTTTTAGGGCTTCTCGGTGGCTGTTGCAGCCTTACGCGCCTAGCAAAGCCGCAGAAGCGCCTGAAAGTAGCGCAAAAGGCACCAAAGTCAAATAATATTCTCCTAATGATGGGAGACGCCCAACTGGGCGCCCATGCTACAGCCATGGCATTGGCAAGATGTCCTCAGCCGATATCCTTGTCGTCTTATGAGTATTTCTCCTCAGTGACCTCACGAAGCAGAAGCAGGAACTGTGGATGGTCATGCATGCCAATAACAAAGCTCCACTGTGACACTATTCTACAATCCCCAAGCCACCTTTTTTACATATATTTCGAGCTGTAATCTGAAGTCTCTACTTTTCGAATATCTGACTTGCTTAAGCCCTTGCTTCACTATCTGCTTGTTGGAATCTGCATACCACCTCATATAACTTTGCTGTCGGTCACGGGAAACATAAGTAGTCGCCGAGTTGGTGACTCCAGGATTGGGATAGGGCAGATACAAGATTCTGAGCTACAAATAGACACTGTCAAGAAGAGCTGGAGTACGTAGCTCGGAAATCCTCACCCTGCTATAATACTAACTATATGCCCCAGATGTGATGATCATATCATCTAGCAAGTACTTCGACTGCTCGCAAATATGTACATATATCAGGAAAATATCGGTTTTGCTTCCAGGCCCTTTAACGCTTTTCGCGCCACTTTTAGGCGCTTTTTTGGCTTTGCGGGGCACGAAAGGCTGCATGAGCCACTTGACAAGCCCAAAAGGGCTTAAAAAGTGCGGTAAGCCAACGCAACATTCTCCTAATGCTATTTATCAAGCAACACTGGACCCTCGTACTAAGCATACATGAACAAATACCACAATATTCACCAGAAGTCGCTCACACTGCTTTTACCTTCCCGATGCAGTGTGACAGTATAATGCAGACGTTCTGCAAAACATGGTGCCCCATAGTTGATGGGCTTTAGTGCTCTTTCATTGCCATCAACATGGTTTAACGTTCTAGCTGTGGAACGATGTTGGCATGGTCCTCGGTAGCGTTCAATATTCTGGACAAAAAGGAGCATGTGCACTTCCTGAAGGACACCCGTGACGTGCTGCAGGCAATCCAAACACGCGTGCTTGAGCGACAAGCGTACATTGCGTCTTTCTCCTTAGGCAAAAAGAGACTCATCTTGCCTAATTCTGCAGGCTCCGAATAGGCGAACTAGTAGACAGTCATAGGGAACGAGCAGCACAAGCTGCTGCACTTCTGCATTATCGGCATGCCCTGTTCATTGCAAAATCTCGGCTTCAAGTAAGAGATGGGCCGACAAGCGGAAAATTTGTGCAGGACCTTGTGCCAAGTTCACATCTGCGAAAAGAAGCTCTGCATAGGTTGATCTTTTATTTAATAATATCACTGGTCTGTAAGGCCACATGAGACAGCTGTGAGATTGGTACAATAATAGGGTACTCACAATCATAGCCCTATGCAACTTCTGGACCGGGGCTGTGTTCATACATGGCAGCTGATACACAGCTGTACCACTGCAAACTTGACACTGCAAGTGTAATGACACATCTCAAAGATTGAGCAATCTCAGGAGAGCTGTTTTTAGTTATATATGCAACCAGCAGAGGTCCGAGCAGAAATGAGAGATGATGGTCAGCGATATTTAGTAAATGAATAAGCTAATCTGTATAATAAAAACTTCTTAAATGCTTACAAAAATATGAATATACTGCCAGAGGTGACGGTGAGAGCTTTTCTCCACGAGTAAATATATCTGTGGTCTGACCAAACGAATAATGATTACGCCTGCTGGTGCTTCAGTAAAAGTAGTGAATGAATACAATCATCTCAGCACAAGAGAGTCCCATCAATTCAATACTGTCCCTCTGAATTTTTGATATCAACAGGTAACCAAACAACTTATATAAGCGATTGTGACAAATATGAACCGAGAGTATAGTACAATTGCCTCGTTAGGATAGTACCATGTGTTAACCCATGCCTTCTGTCCGCATATTTCTAGGCGATCTCTTCATAAGACAATGTTGCTTCAAAAACTGCCCTCTGTGAACCTTCTATGCTTACTTTTAAACTACCTATGCTGCCCAGTTTGAAATTTGGTTCAGTGCAAAAGGTGCAAACCTCATTATCCTTGTCATCAATGGTCCAGGCCAGGTCATCATCTGGTGGGCCTCCGTTTGGATCAAGCTGCTCTTTTATATTGTCTACAAATGACTGGAAGTGGATGCTAGAAGATTGCAAGGTGACAAAGGAAGAATGGGACATCTCTCGACTGTCAAGCTGATAAAGATCCAGCATAAAGTGGGATATTATAATAAATGACAGCTTGAGGGGGATAAGACAACAAATGTGGAGGTGTGCTATGATTGCATGTACACAGGAGTAAATGTGTCAGTCAAGATGATGAATACCTGCTCATGCACTTGAAATTATTAAGCAGTGTTACTTGAGATGGACACATACATTAATGATTCACCCCACAATACTAAGAATATTCAGTGACAGCAGCACACTGTATAGGCGAGTAATATCATTAATCCACCTAGCAATATTAGTATGTGTGTCTACCAAAAGTACAGTGTGCCTAGACCATAACATTTTTCAGTTGAACAGGAATTGCCAAGGCTAATGCACTCACCATCTCTAAGTAACATAGTGGCCAGTGGGGTCTGGATTTTGTTACAACCAGCACCTCCTCTTATAGTGAATGTCTTGAACAATATGACAGCCAGGACGATAATATCTGCTGTAATGACACATACTCTAGTGCCAACAGCAACTAGTGTGGATAAGCTGCATTTTTCTCAACACATATACTAACTTACATCTGGTCTTGCATGTCAAAATCACACGGATGTACTCACTGGGGTTACTCACCTTGCCATCATTGCTAGCGTCATGCTTGTGCTACTGTAGCAAAGTGCACCCAAAGTTGGAACTTCAGTAACTATGAATGCAAATGTAAGATATAAATACTGTCGCAACAGAGGTGAGCTTTTTGCCATATGCCTTGAAGTCTCAAACACGATGCCTACTGTGTTCATCCCCATGGGGACTATGTTTAGCACGAAAACAACCAGAGCAAGGCTCTGGCTTCCACCAAAGACCCCATATACACACAGTGCGGAGAATGCTTGGACCAAAAATTTACTGGTCATAATAGAAAAGGGTGGTGTTTCTAATATTGGTCTTACCTGCCCATGTTGCAAATTGAAAGACCAGAATCAAATCTGTTGAGTCAGTTATTCCATGACAGCTGAGATATATATCAAAACACAACAGTATTAGTTCTATGGATTTGAAAGAGAGGGAATTTTAAGACCTCTGTTGGATAAGATGAATAGAAGGACTGTCAAAATAGCATGTTTAATCCACTTACAACAATATTAGCTGATGAAACGACTGCATCCGCCAAGCTGATCAGCGCATTTATGAACATTAACCATCAGTTGAGATGAAAGAGCATGATGATGCTGCTGAAGCGGCGCCTCCATATGAGCTCAATTTCACGATCTAGAGTGCTTATGTGATCATAAAGCACAAGCACTGCAGCATATGAGGCATACTCAGTGACAAAACTAACTAAGAGCTTACTTGCAGATGCTGTGGCATAGTAGATTTCGAGCTGCCTGTGCACACATGATATCTTCAGATAAGACTCGGAGCGCAACATCATAGATACCCACAGGCTTCTCAGCATCGAAGCTACCTCGTCTGCATCGAATAAGGTCATGAAGGGACAAAAATTTCGTCGGGACTAGTCCAGAGCGTTCCGCAGAGGAAAGGATTGTTTCGAGTGTCCAATCACCTTTCACTTTTATCCTCTCAGGACTCGAATTGATGCACATCGTATCCAGGCCCCTCGCCATGAAGCATCTCTGAGGCAGAGGAGACTGGTCCTCAGATACCGCCGCATCGAGAGGATTTCAGTCTATCTGATGAACAGGAAGTAGTCTTGTGTCAGAAATCTATCACGTCACCAACGTGTTGCGGCGGACATTTCACAGCGGCTTGCTCCCGATTAAAAGAATTTGAGCGACCGCCGCTGCGCCGCGCGAATTACGACAAGTACGCAGTCCGGGGGAACGTTCCGCAGGGCAGCAACGCATGCATGGTGCTCGTCGTTTGATATATGGTGACGTGTTTAGCGCGCGTAGTCAGACAGAAAGGAAAATGATCGAAGGGAACATATCCTCAAAACGACCCGGTTCTGATTCTGCGGAGCGGAGACGTAGCCTCAATGGTCAATATACCGTAGTACGATCTCCTGTAGTAATAAAACCGGTAACTCACGTGGAGGCCCCAGCAAGGCTGTGATGGGATCTTCTCGATGGTGACCCCGACATCTCGACCAGATGGTTTCGAACATGATTCGGGAGGGCTGACTGACGCCACCACAATCATCGCAGTGTATACCATGTGGGCTGCTTCCCAGTCCGGTTGCGTGCACACGTTGTCACGTCATGAGCAACCCCCGTCTGTTTTCCGACCAGTCTGTTCTTGTCACAGAAACGAAGGAATCTTTGCGGCCTAACAGACCCGTACGATAGACAGGAGGTTGGCATTTAGCACACCGATGTCTATACTACGGAATGTTTGAGCGTCCGTAACATTTATTCTTGAGGTGATGAGGAATACAGAACGTCAGTAGTAACACAGTGCCAGGAGGGGGTGAAATCGCGTGAAGCACGAGGGTACCATTCTTCTGCTCAATAGTGAGACAATACATGATAGGAGGTAAGGATGGCAATGGCGGGACCTTCTGAAGAAGCATTGAGTGCAAGGTTGCCGCGGTTGGGGTGTTGCAGCCAATCGCAGCGGCGCGATTTCCGGCGCTTGCCATTGCAGCCATTGCCGCATTTTGCCGTGAGGGCCTCCGCGAGACGTCCTGCTCGGCCGACACGCCTGTCGTCTTCGAAGCACTCCCCGCAGTGGACCGTACGAAGCAGACGCAGGAGCTGCGAACGGGAATGCCTGCCAATAACAAAGCTCTACGGCGACGCTGCTCTCGCATTGGCCGCCAGACTCTGTGCGCCATCGTCATCCGGCCCCTCACGATGACGTCCTACAATCTCCGAGCCGCCTCCCCGACGCGTATTTCTGGTCGCAATTCTGAAGTCTCTGCTCTTCGGATACTCGGACTTGTTCCAGCCCTCGCTTCATTATCTGCTCGTCCGAAACCGCGTATCTACTGCTGCATATAACGTGCTGTGTGTCTCGCAGTGTTCAACAAACTCCTGCTAAAGACACCAGCTTGCCATGTTGCGTGTACACTCCTCGACTACACGGCCGGCGCATGGCCTCGTTGCGCGAACGTCCAAGCGGAACTTCAGCGCGTCGGCCGCGCGAAGCATGCAGCGGCTGGTGATTCTAGGATCTGGGTGGGGTGGGTACGAGATTCTCCGAGGGATCGACAAGAAACATTGGAGTGAGTCGTTTCACTTGCGCATCTTGCTACATGTGCAGTTTGCATGGTCGGAACCACTGCACACAATGTGCTAGCACGTCACCCAAATGGGAAGAGCGGAGATCGGACGGCGCATTATGACCAAATACAGCAGTCCGAGATCTCTTCCCGATATGTCTGCCAGTTAGTAGACTATCGTAGATGGGGTCGGGCTGGGTGGTACGTCGTTTGTATCGGTCCACTGTAGTCGAGAGCAGTGGGCGATAGTATCTGGTTACTGCCCTTGGCTCTCGCAGGATCCGGCCGGATTCAGGCCGTGCATGGAGAGTCACAGTACTGACTATATGCGCCAGATGTCACCATAATCTCGCCCAGCAATTATTTCAACTTCACCCCACTGCTCGCAAGCTGCGCGGTTGGCACCCTCGAGTTCCGTACTGCTGTCGAGCCCGTATGTGTCTTCATGTATCACGTGTGTCGGAGCTGATAAGGAGCGCGCAGGTACGGCGATACTCCCCGGAAGTGGTTTGTGCTCGCATCGCCTGCCCCTCTGACACCACCTGACATTATATCGCGCAGGTCTGCTACCAAGCATGGTGCGACTCGATCAGTGAGCCCTCACGCGCCATCCCGCGTCCATATTCTCACAGTTGTGCTCGGCGCAGATTTCAAACGCAAAACATTGGAGTGCATGCCGGCGACGCCGCCAGTCCCGGAAGCACATGGCGGACATGCGGCGGGCGTGCAGCCGCAGAAGTTCCGGCTGAGTTACGACAAGCTCGTCATCGCCGTCGGCGCATATAACCAAAGTACGCCCGTGGGCACCACAGATCTCGTGCTCAACGCTGACGACGCGTTCGGCAGCGTTCAACGTCCCGGGCGTCAAGGAGCACGCGCACTTTCTGAAGGACATCCGCGACGCGCGGGCGATTCGGGCACGCGTGCTCGAGTGTACGTTTCCCGCATCCTCTCTGTGTTTGCTCTTCGGAGGCTCACGGACGTGCATAGGCTTTGAGCAGGCGAACCAGCCGACGATCACGGACGACGAGCGGCGCAAGCTGCTGCACTTCTGCATTGTCGGTGCGCCCGTCGTTTGCCCACTCACAAGTTCTGAGGAGCGGGAGTGCTGACGGCGGAGCAGGCGGCGGGCCAACAGGCGTGGAGTTTGCGGCGGAGTTGCACGACCTGCTGCACACGGACATGCGCGAGCACTTTCCGAACCTGACGCGCATGGCGAAGATCTCGCTGTACGACGTCGCGCCGGTCATCCTCGGGAGCTTCGATACTGGCCTGCAGGACTATGCGGTAAAAAAGTTCAAGCGGGAGGGCATTAGCATATTGACGCAGCACCACGTTGAGCGCGTCGAGCCGGTGAGTTCCATTCTACCGGTTTATTGGCATGCACGTGAACGGCGAGACTGAGTGCAGACGCACAGGGCAAGATGTACGTGAAGGAGCAGGGCGAAGGTGCGCAACTGTCCCGCGACTGAGTGCGGCTGACGCTGATGTGGAGTGCGAACGCAGTGTACTTCGGGCTGCTGGTGTGGAGCACAGGCCTTGCGCCGAACCCGCTCGTGCAGTCGATCACCGAGGCGGAGAAGCACGAGAAGACGAGCAGCTTGTTCACGGATGACCACCTGAACGTGCTCATGAAGGATACGGGCGCGCCGGACCCCGACGTCTGGGCGCTCGGCGACGCGGCAATGATCAAGGAAGTGCCGCTCCCCGCCACCGCGCAAGGTATGCCTGTCTTCCCTCTCCTCCTTCCCTTCTCCGCGCTGACTGGGCCCCCTCCCGGCAGTCGCGAACCAGAAGGCAAAGTACCTGACGAAGCGGCTGAACGCGCTGATCAAGGAGCGCGCGCAGTCCCCCGGCGAGCCAGAGCCGTTCCGGTTCCACAACGCGGGCAGCCTTGCGTACCTCGGCGACTGGGAGGCGCTGTACGACCGCACGAAGGCCGAACGCCTGAAGACGAAGGAGGCGGGCCGCCTCGCGTGGTTCCTCTGGCGGTCGGCGTACTTCACAAAGACGCTTAGTATCAAGAACAAGTGAGTGCTTTGTGCTAGTTGGTGTGCGGCGGGGCGTTGATCGTGCTGCTGCAGGATTTTGGTGCCGACATATTGGTGAGTGACTGTGTGGCTGAGGTTCGAGGGTGTCTAATCAATTTTACAGGTTCTTGAACTGGTTGTTCGGGCGTGATCTGAGTCGGTTCTGAGCTCCGAGACCCACTCTATGGCCGTTGGGAGGCGGGGAAGTGCGTAAAATAATAAACACTACTAGCGAATTATGCATAGACAGACTAGACAGTAATGCCACAGTATACAGTACAGTGTGGGTGAAGATGCAGGATGGGATGGCGGGGCGAGTGCAGACGATGATACGAAGATATATAGCAATGCGATGAGACGATGAGCATGCAAGGTAAGAAGCAGAATGTGAAACGCCGAGACGTGGAAGAGGAAGAGTTCAAGCTGGCGCAGTGGGTCTTCTGCGTAAACCGAGACGCATTCTGCCAGCTGCAGGAAGAGGTCAATGGTGTGTCACATGTACATAGGTACACGCAAGAACTCACAGGATGGGCGAGGCGGCGTAGTGGCCGTCGACGAGTTCACCGCCTTCGCACCCTCAAAGAAGCCCTCGACGAAGTCGATGTCCTTCTCGACCATGCTCTCCGAGACGCCGTAGCCCTGCAGCTCGTCGAGCATGATCCGCCAGCCGGGCCCAACGCCGTCATTCGCCGCGATGCGCCCCTTCTCGTCGTACCCGACGTGCGCCACGTGCACGAACGTGCCGGGCGCGGGCGCGGAGATCATCGCGGGCGAGACGTGGCGCCGCGAGGGAGACGCAGAGAGCTTCCGATGCTTGCGCTGGGACGGGGCTGGACGGGTGTCAGCGTCACTGTACTTGGGAGGGGTGGGGAGCTGCGCACCGATCAGGCGGATGCGTGTGCTGAGCTTGCGGTAGAACGCGGCGGCGTCGGCGTCCTCGTCGAAGCGCAGTCCGAACATCCTTGTCTGATAACCGCGTGAGCGAGCTTCATACATGCGGTGCGCCCGCGAGTGACGTAGCGCGCAGCGTACCTGGCCCGTGAAAATGTGGAAGAACGGCTTGTCGATGCGGTACTCCAGGTCGGCGGGGATCTGGTGGATCCAGACGACGCCCTTACCGGAGGCGGTGTCGAGGAGGCGGAACCAGTAGTTCTGCTCCAGCGTGGCTTCGCGCCGCTTCCGGTCGGGGTGCAGCGTCGTGCGGTCGCGGCCGAGGACGAGGATGCCCTTCAAGCCAGAGAAGACCCAGTTCTCGGGCTTCGCGTCGAACGCCGCGTGGTAGATCCGCGCCGATGCGACGGCAACGACTTTCGAGTCGGCGGGGAGCTGCGAGAGGATGGTGTCCTTCTGCTCCTGGGAGACCGACGACGACGTCTGGGATCGCGCGTTGACCGTGTCCGTGGCCATCGTTGCCGCTTAAGTACGGACGCGGAGGGGGTTAGAAGGATGGGAGTGGTGGAGATGTGGCGCCGTAGCTGTAATCCGGAGATGGAGATATATGTGCGCGCCTGGGCGCCTGCAGGGCTCGTGGAAGCGTGCAGCGTGCATACCGCATGTTGCCCCATCTCTAAGTGGCCACGGTCTCGATGCTTGGAAGATGCTCAGGAGCATCTAGGATGCAGCCCCAATCAGTTACATCGTGCCCTGCGCAGTGTTGGTCGACGGAGCAGGGAACCGTCGTCGGAATCCGGATAGCTGCCGTCGGGGAAGCTAACCAGAGGAATACGTATATGAGGACAGTGGAGAAGCCGCAGTATAACATGCGCTGATCTGCGCGGCCCTGGCAGGGCGTATCTCCCATGGATAATGGGCGGCACCTGGTCATCGGAGTCGGGGTCGGGCGCGCAACACAGGTACGAGGCGTTGACCCTTGACCACAGAGCTGCCACAGCAGAGAACTGCGTTAAATGGAAGGCCATATGACTATAGCCTTCCGCCTACAGTACATAATGCTTGCGTAGCCCCCGATGAACCTAATCTTCACAATGGACGCCAGGATCACAATTGCCAGGTGTGTCCACCACAGCGTCGTATACTCTACGCTCGTGCGGCAAATCCAACAATTGGGTACGTTGGATACTCGAAGCAGAAACTGCACGCCGCTTGAGGCATGGCACGTAAAAATAGACGTAACACCAGACGTGCCCCCTTCTCGATTACAAATACCAGCTAGCTGATTCCTAGAACGGATCTCATAGAGAAAGCGCAGTTGTAGTCTCGGCCAAGACCATGAGCCCAGAGATTTTGGATGATGTCGGCGAGCCTCACGTTTCCTCATGCCTCCTCATGCCATGTCCGCGAGAGGGTCACTAGGGTCAGAAGCACAGATTCGGCGGGCGCCGTCGAACGTGCATCCAATAGGAAATAAGACTTTCTAAATGAGTCAATCCTGGATAATTGGACGCTGCCCAGGTAGAGATCCAAGTGTGCACAACTTGATAAGTGAAAGTCATCCTAGGAGCTGCCTGCCATACAATGACTGGGGAAATCGTGCGACAAGAGTCCAACGAAACGCCGTAAATCACCGATGCTGTTGCTCTGAGAAGCTCCAAGATGTCTTTAAGATGCTGCGGTGCACCAGAGCCTCTCCAGGCAGTGCTACGGATGAGTAAGTAGTCGAAGACATTCAGGAGAGACGGAGAAAAATTACTCGTTAAACTCATTAAGGAATAATTTTCGGAGCTTTAAAATTACTAGTACCCGAGCCTATAATTATTTCGGAGTTTCAAGTCTCATAAACATCTGAAACATCTCTTGAGACGCTGTGTGGGCGCTTACAGCAGCGTGCCGTTCGCCGATTTTGAGAATCCGTTCACGCATACATACGGTCCGATGGCCAGAGGCAAGGTGAGTATGTAAAACTTTGCGTGATGTGCATTCTCCGTTTTGAATCTGCATTGATGATACCTCCGCATGCAGAAAGGAGGACGACGAGGTGGCAAGTCTGGCGGAAGAAATGCCGACGATGCGTACAGGACGGATGTGGTGGAAAAGATCGACATGCACAATGAACGTTTCGAAAAGTACTACAAGTCGCAGGGAGTTCTCCCTGATGATGAATGGGACAGGTTCCTGGAAGCCATGCGGGCCCCGTTGCCGACCACTTTCCGCGTAGCTGGGAGTCGCCAGTACGTACTCTTGTTTTTACTTTTGGAATCCTGCCGGCTTATCAGGCGCATAGGGCTGCTCGACTGCTGAACGACGTGATTCGCAGCACTTATGTGCCCCATTTGGCTGATGTTGTTTTCGAGGGCGAGTCGGTCACTCCTCCAGCGCAAATCCCATGGTACCCTGAAGGCCTGGCCTGGCAGTTCAATGTGTCGAAAAAGGTTTTGAGGAAGTCACCAGAATTCAAGAAGTTTCACTCCTTTTTGGTGTACGAAACCGAAGTTGTACGTATGCTGAACGGTCGATCAAACAGCCACTTGACACCGCGTAGGGCAACATCTCTCGCCAGGAGGCGGTCAGCATGCTACCCCCATTATTCCTGGAGGTCGAGCCGCATCACAAGGTGCTCGATATGTGTGCGGCACCGGGCTCAAAAGTATGTCGGTCGCGGAAATCTTTACAACCATGCTGACCGCTGCTAGAGACCGCACAACTCCTCGAAGCCCTACATGCGAACGACACGGTGACGGCTTCATCCATCCCGTCCGGCCTCCTCATCGCCAACGACAGCGATCATAAACGCACGCATCTGCTCATTCATCAATCAGCACGCCTGCCTTCTCCCGCACTTATGGTGACCAACCTCGATGCGTCCATCTACCCCGCCATCAAAATACCGTCCGAACAGACGGTCTTCCCTTCCGGCACGAAGGCGCGCGTTGCCGCGAAGAAGCAATATCAACTGTTGTTTGATCGCATCTTGTGTGACGTGCCATGTAGCGGTGATGGGACTATGAGGAAGAACGTGGGTATCTGGAAGCATTGGCAGCCTATGGATGGTAATGGGCTACATGGGTATGGTCTTTGCTGCACAATCACGTAAGAAGACTGAAAACCTACCTCGTTAGTTTGCAACTTCGGATCCTGCAGAGAGCGATGCGCATGCTGCAGAAGGATGGCCGCATCGTTTACTCTACATGTTCACTCAACCCAGTCGAGAACGAGGCTGTCGTTGCAGCAGCACTGCAGTCGATGCCAGGTCGGCTCTCTGCATGTTGTACAAGTCGTTCAAATGTTGACATCTTCTGTAGAATTTGAGCTCGTCGATGTGTCAAATCACCTTCCGGAGCTCATCCACCGGCCCGGACTGACTACATGGAAGCCGACTGTGGATCGCTCGATCAACACCGACTTTGCTACATACGACGAGTATCTGCAATCTCTCCCGGAGGAAAAGCGTGGAGATACCAAGATGCTTCCCTCCCATTGGCCTCCGTCTGCCGATGTGGTAGAGAAGCTCAATCTTCCTCGGTGGTATGTATGATCAAGGCGCATTCAGTCGTACTGAACTTAGACAACTGTAGCATCCGGATCTATCCGCACCTGCAGGACACTGGAGGGTTCTTCATTGCCGTGTTGCAGAAGAAAACGCCCAACGCAGCCGCCGCTGCCTCAGTGAAATCGACAGGTGTAAGGTGCGTAGTTTGATATGACTTGTCTTATGGTTATTCTCATCAGGCACCCAGCGAGGGTAAAAGACAGGCCGATGCCGTGGAATCTCTCGAGACGCAAGATGCAAAGAGGCCAAAGCTTGCGCTTGAGCCTGAGGCCCCGTCGGCCGATAACGTCATTGAACAGGACGCCCAGGATGATGAAGCCGAAGGCGAGCTGTTGGATGAGCCGGCGGAAGAACAACCTACCATTGAAGAGAACACCGGCGAGATCCCTCCAGCAACACCATCTATTACGCCTGCTGAATTCCGCAAGAAGAATGCCGGGAAGACGAAGAATGGCGACGGGTCGAACATACATTTCAGAGAGAACCCGTATACATTCATTGCTCCGGATGACCCCCTGGTTCAAGCTTGCATGTACGTTAAGTCCCTGTTCTCGCTATGCGAGCCCAGTGTCTGAATGCAGTTGGACAGCTCGAAGTTGAATCTCAAGCCCGACTTCCCGGCGTCCAACGTAATGATCCGGAATACCATCGGCGATCCCATTCGTTCATTATACATCACGAACGATATTGTCAAGAGCATTGTCTTGCACAATGACTACACCCGGATACGGTTAATGACGTGCGGCACCAAGGTTTTCGCGAAGCAGGAGGGCGCTGAAGCGAAACGCGAAGGCGCTGACACGCACTTCCGTGTTCTCAGCGAAGGGCTACCGGTCGTCCTTCCGTACATTGAGCCAGAGTCCATCGTCACAGCCGACCTGCCTGCGCTGAAGATCCTGTTGGAGACCTATTATCCTCTTTGCAGCAGGTTTGATGGTCCCTTTAGGTCTACGATCGAATCCAAGTGTGAGTAGACTTGTGTCGTTCTCAGCAATGATGTTGATGCCACATGATGATCAAGCGAATGGCAGCTATATCGTTCGCTTCGAGCCAGGGACTTTGGGAACTGCAACGTGAGTTCTCTCTACAGTTTGTTTATTAACTTTACTCACGTCTTGCGTAGTCTAAGCCATGATCTAGTACTCCCTCTATGGAAGTCCAATGTCTCCCTCACCCTTATGCTTGACAAAAAGGCGAAGAGGTACGAGCGCCGTTCACATATAACAACGTTATCAATGACTTTGCTTTGCCAGTGCACTGAGCCTCCGCCTCTTCGGCGAGGACGTCACTCCTGCCGCTCGGGCGGCTGCGCAGAAAAAACAAGCAACATCCGAACCTGCTACACCCGCCCCCGAGCCGGATGTATTAGTGCCAATGGAAGAGGATGCGGACGAGGCATGAACTCGAGCTTGCAGGATCATCTCATTTGTACACTAGGTGCCTAGATAAGACTACCTTGATGGGTGACACTATCCGGAGAGATAGTCTCGAGACTGACTATTTTTGACAGTGATGGATCTGGTCTCGTTCTTCTGCAGTAAACACCAAGCTATGTTTGGGGCCGTCGAGGCTTAATTTAGTCCCCCTTTGCATAAGTCACCCCCCACGTAACATCTTTTGAATGCGACACTGCCAATTTTACCATCCTTCGTGAGCGGTAACTGTCTGGCAACGATATTACGGTAGGAGCACAGTCCGAGGACAAGCAGATGAGGAAACGAGTGCAAGTCCACTTGTTCAAGGTGCGAGAGGTCATAGGTCTGCCACCAGAAATACGCGCCAGAGAGGTCAAGGAATGCAACATCGCAAGGACAACAGCGCACAGGGTTTCCACGGCCAGCGGGACTGCAGGCGGTAGAATTGGATGGCTGTGATTGGCTGCGTACACCCGTGACCTTAGAAACATACCGCGATCACGTGCTACAGCACGAATCGCGACACGTGGATCGCCTCTCGAGTCTCGCGAACCTGTGCCACTACGCTTGTGAGCAACAAGCAACTCAACTCGAACATCACTTGTGCTGCTTATTTTTCTTACCTCTAAGGCCATATAAGTCTATCTGCGCTTTGTGGATCTGTTTTGGCTCCAACTCGTAGGACGTCCGCACATAATCACCGTCAAACCAGTGATCAGCTAACAAAGGTGCGTCTTACGCAAACAGTGTTGTGTGGCTAATGCCTAACAATTGACTAGCTTGTCAAAGTATATCTGTCTGAGTCACGATTTCGGCTTCCGCCAGACGTACAGATTGTGTTATTATACCTCGGGCCACACATCAACGCAAGCTTGAGCCACACAGATTTCTGGGCCACGCACTACTCGCTATATCAACATGTCCGCACCATGCCGCTGCTCTTACGATACCACCTCTGTGAGCTTTTCCCATGACCCAATTTTCTACCCCACGGACTCGTAAAGGCGACGGTGCTTATGTATTGGATCGTGCACAGACGGCTCACGACCACCCCAATCATAAAGCCGGATGGGACAGCGAAATACAGGGAATGTTTGTCGAGTTCACTGGGCCCATCGGTCTTTACATCGACGTCTTCCTCCCTGCTTCTACCGATGCGCCACTCCCGGATCGTGACGTTTCTGGCGCATTCGATGCTGTTCCTCATACAACGGATGAGAGGAAGATGTATTCAGCCTTGGTATGTCTCCCTTGTTTGACGCTCCCAATTCGTAGGTGTTGATCCTGTCGGATCCAGACGAAAGGAATGACATCGGTGACGGAGGACTTCCCGCGCGAAGTGCGTCTAGCTTTCGTGGCCACAGACAAGGAGCGTATACCGTTTCCTTACGATGAGCATAAAGAGGAGCATCGCAACAACGGTCCGGACATCTGCTCTCCGTTCCCTGGGGAAGATGCGAAGCGGTTGGCTCGTCTAATATGGCCTAACATTCTTACAGTGTACGAGGTGAAACCAAGGTTGAATCAAGACCCTATCACAGCATATACTGGTCTAGCCCGAGGCGTTAATGGCGGCGACGGCGACGAGGCTGTGCGGGAGGCTCAGACACACAAGGATACCAAGAGACAGCTCGCGATAAATGCACGAAATCTGCTACTTGCGCATACGCATACCTTCGTCTTCATCGTCGGGATATACGGATACACTGCTCGGATATATCGCTTCGATCGCGCAGGCTGTGTTGCATCTCCTTCTTTCAACTATCGAGAGAACCCAGAGATCTTCCGGACCTTTTTTTGGCGTTTTGTCCACCCCGTCAAGGATTGTCCTGTCGTTGGTGCCGATCCCACTGTATCGCGTCCGACAGAAGATGACTACAAGTGGGCCTCCAAGGTGTTGCATGACAAGTACAACGAGAAGTTGCCTTACAGGGCTCGGACGATCGGTCGGTGGCTCACGATACACTCTACAAAGCCCGGATCTACACCAGAGCGATTTCTGGCGATCGAACTACGCTTCGTGAACCCACATCTGTTTGGAAGAGCCACTACAGCTTGGATTGCGTTGAAAAGGACCTTCGATGACGATCCGGAGGATGGGCTGAAATATGCACTGAAGGACTCATGGCGGCAGCTCATACGCCGTCCAGAGACGGTATACTTCGAACATCTTATGGACCATCACGGACCAGATATATATGGCCTTCCAGAGCTAGGCATTGGTGGAGACTTGAGTGAATGGGAGACCCGGGAATGGTCAGGGAAATTGCGGATGAACGGACGTGTGCGTCGCTCACCAAGACTATTAGCGAAAATAGGTGAGGACCTGGTCAACCACATATGCAGAGAAGGCTCAGGTTTGCATCAGATGGCGTTTCGTTACCTCACCATGTCGCAGCTGTCCTGTCAGACGTTACATATCACAAGACCATATCAGCTAGACTCGCAGCAAAGGATGCTCGCCATGAACGGTGCCACATGCGATACGCGACGAAATGCATAGGCAAACCTCTATCTGGTTTCACCAGCACAAAGCAGTTAGTTACGGTCCTTCGTGACGCAATCATGGGTAAGCCTGTGAGCTGGCACCAGTGGAATGTTTCTTATATTTGGGTGATAGGTCACGAGCTAGCGTGGACGTCAGGCATCCTTCACCGAGACGTCAGCGCAGGCAACGTCATGATCGTGGATGACAGATGCTTGCCTAAGCGCTTCAAAGGCTTCCTCACCGACTTCGACTATAGTTTTTTGAAGGCCAACGCAGCAACAGCGACTGCCCGGATTAGTGACACGGAGGCGAATGCCGACAATATGCAGCTGAAGCAAAGAACAGTGAGTTGTTGGCTCTGCTCTGCCTCCACATTTTCATGTTCTACATTCAGGGCACGCATCACTTCATGGCTGTTGAGCTTCTCAGCACACCAAGCGGTATCAAACATGAAGTCAGGCACGATCTCGAATCATTCTACTGGTTGTTGGTCTGGATCGTCTTCCGACATACCAAATGGACACATCCACTGGGAAAAATACATATGGAAGTATTCCCGCCGGGCTCGGATGGCGTATGCGCCAGCTTGAAGGACACCTGGCTCAGAAGACAAAGTCAAATGCTTACCATACCCAAAAATGCTCCGTTGACCGGAGTACTTCGCCGGTGGGGAATCCTGTGTAGTCTGAATACCTTTGCAGAGAATCCGGAACCAACTCAAGCCCTCACCCACGCTACCGTTCTCACAATTCTGAATAGCGCCCTCGAGATGGAAGGTTGGCCAGACGGTGACGCAGCTCTAAAGAAGGCACCATCCCCCGATGGAGACGATGCGACGGGGATCACTGGCGCGACCACTGGTCAGAAACGCAGATCGCAACCTCACAACGCTGAAAGAGGGTCGAAAAGAGCAAGGCATGACCACCTTTCTGTCACGTGAACATGCACGAAACAGCGACGGTCTGCAGTACTATATTTCGTCGATACCATATGGCCTATCTACTCTATATTATTCACCTGGTTCTTGATATTTCCCGTGTTGTCTGCCAGTTATGAAACCTACCTAGCATTAATGTTGTTGTGACAGCCTTTAGTAGTAGTCTGAGTGCATTTTCTCGTACGAAATGAACATGAAAACGTGAAAAACCATTTCATTTCGGGACAAATGAACCAGCATTCTATCTGGGTCGCGAGGCATTAGTGCTGATATGTGCGATTCGAAGGGAACAGTTCTACAGTAGGCGGAACTACATTAAGTATCTGGCATCGATCGCAGTTGTCGGCAGCCTACGACGGCAGGTAGTGTGCTTTGAACGATCTAGGAGTCCGGGCAGATATACTTCAAGTTCATGAAGTACTCTCTTAACATATTATAGAACATTTTGACACACATGAGTGACATATACTGATGCGAAGGTGACTTTCGACTTCGCACATGTACTTGCTTGATCATTGCGCGTCGCGGCGGCGTCACGATCGTACTTGCCGCGTGACTCGACGCGTCAGGTCACGCGTGATGGAGCGTGCCGTCACTGGGCCGCGAACGCCGAAGGCGCCACCCTGCGCCACCTCAGCTTGTCTGCCGCAATCTTGTCGCTCGCGCCTCGGCCACTACACTTATGAGAACTCTGTGTTACTACGTAGTATACATTCTGTGTAACTGCAAGATATGACTGACCTGCCACACACACCGAGCGGAGATCTGCTTCTAGTTCACAAATGGACAGAACATGATGTAGAACCAATGTCTTCTCAAATCTTGGTCGAACACGGACGCTCGCTCGTTCTTGACGCCACTTCGCAATCCGGATGGACTTATGCATCTGCAAAATCGAATGCGCACCTGTTTTGTAGGTCATTCTACTACTGAACTTCAGCGGCTGGCTCAAAGATACGCCAGATGCTCACGACGTCTGTTATCTCTATTCCAGACGTCCTCCTTCCCTTCCGAGCCACGTCTACCTCACATCAAGATTTGAATCGAGTGATTCTCTGCTTGATTGGAACTCTGAGTCCGCCGTACTCAATCAACCGGAAGTCTTTCGGATGGCAGACTTAGAAGAATTTCAAAATACCGTGCTCAATCACCCCATCATTCAGGATCGAAGTCGCACAGCGGGAATTACAGAAGGATCTGACGCCGAAAAGCCGGAGAATGAGCATATCCTCAGTCAGCCGCGGTCTGCTCAGCGCCAAAATGAAGTAGGACCTTTACACGCTATCATACCTCAGGTGAAGCACGGATGCTGTCTTGCACGAAGTGCTTCGCGATTAACTAATCTATGATGTGCTTATTAGCCTCACTTTCACGGAGTCCCGCAGCCAACGACGTATCACGTGCGACAAACGATCTCCTTTCCGCCGTATCAAAAAGCATATCCTACAGCCCTCGCTCCGTATACGCCCGACACCGTGCAGTTACTACTAGGCAGGAGGTTTACCAGGCTAGCATGGATAATTCCAGTTCGAGGGGCCTTGCCGTGG
Organism: Obba rivulosa; assembly: GCA_001687445.1. Lineage (NCBI taxonomy): Eukaryota > Fungi > Basidiomycota > Agaricomycetes > Polyporales > Gelatoporiaceae > Obba > Obba rivulosa. The sequence continues at coordinate 24,087 of KV722364.1, forward strand.
CCGAAATGCACTGCAGCATGCTTGTTGCGCTCTGGATCCGCCCCTCACTTCTCTCGGTCACCCTTGCCGATCGGTCCTTCTCCACAATTAGACGATGCGGAGAAGGTCCGACCAGAAATTACGTGGACCCGAGAATCTCTATTGTCATGCTGGGACTTCTTGCTCGAACTCAGACGCGTGAAGAGCATGGGGCCGCTTGCACTAGCCTTCCACGCTGCACTACCCTCCGACGCCGGATCAGTCCTTGGTCATGGACAACAATCCATGAGCAGCGGCCATCAATCGACAGCAGTTGCCACTGCACCTGGCACGATACCGAATCTACTCTTCGTCGACCACATCAAGGTGTTCCATGACTCAGCATACACCATGCAGCTGCGAAACATCATTGATGTATGGGGCTTTCAGTTGGATGACACCCAGAAGTCTCCGGAGCGTGCGAATGTCGTACCGCACGTTCACCATCCAACCGAACAACCCGAGCAGACCGCTCAAACTAACGCCGCGGAAGCCACCGTTCCTCTATCACATCCTACGAAGATCAGGATGTTCGTAGGTGCCAAGTTAGCCTTGATCGACGAGCGATCCAGAGGAGTCATGATTCTCTGACCGCTTTCCGACATTTGTCAACCTCACGTACCCGCATCAATTCTGGACTTGGACTCCCCATTCGGACGATGAGCTTTGCCGCACGCTCAACTTATGGCTAACACGAATCAGGAGGCACATTTCCCCATCGAATACGCCAGATTTAGGCCTAATGGTCACATCGGCAGCGAGGATCGGGAAATCTTCTCGGACTTGGAGAATTCCTATCATAGATGAATAGTAAGCCGCGACGACAGAACTATGGAGCAGCGAGAGCGAGCTTGTTCGGGAAGAGTCAGACCTGCATATGATTTCTCACTGTTCCATTCACAGAGCCTACTTATCAATCTGACCGACTATGGCTTCCTGCAATTCAGTCGAGACAGAAAATCTGTCGACCGTACGCTTCGCCCAACGCATATCGTTATGTGTTATCAACAGTAATTACGGAGTCCCTTCGCGGAGCTGATCAGTCACCACGGATGTGCAACGGGAAGAGTAGGCTTGGGAGGCAGTACGCAAACAGACCCGATCGAACGAACTTGCGAATATTTCCATATTTGTCCATGTGTTCTTCACCACCAATCACGGCACCCTGGGAACTTCGCCGAACCTCGGAGAAATGACAACGCGGTGCGCCACCGAATCGCCTCGCCCCTGCACGTTGTCGACAGCAAGCATGCGGCACTGAAGTCTTCACTGAGTAGTACGGACCGCCAGCGGACTGAGAAGACGCGCACGCAGCACGCTCCGTCACCTTGGACCTAATGACCGGTCATATGTTGCATGTACCAGAGCTTCTTGGAATGGAAATTCCGTCATCAGGATGCTTGTCATCGTAAGTGGCTGCGTGAGGTGGCAAGCTGAATATAAAAGCAGGCCGGCATACTGATAATGTTGACCAGGCTCTCAGAAATGCAGTTATCGGCGACTCAACTTCTGGCCCATGCGCTCCTCTGCACTGGCTACTTCTTGAATGTCTTCGCGTCGTCGGTGCCCAGTGGCATAGTCGACGTTGGCTATGCAAAGTACTTAGGGAATATAAGTTTTCCCAATACTGCAGCTTACCTTGGCATCCCTTACGCCGAACCTCCACTCGGGGAGCAACGCTTCCGGAATGCCGCGCCTCTCAACACAACTCGTGTCAGGGAAGAAACTGGTGACGCAATCGTCAATGCGACTCAGTATCCCGAGTTCTGTATTCAAGGTACTACCGGAGGTATGTTGGATGCTTGCTTTGATTCAGACAATGGACTGAGACCTGTTTCAGCTGGTGATGCTGGAGGGGCCGGCAGTGAAGATTGTTTGAAGGTCAATATATACGCTCCAACCGGCGCGAAGCAAGGCGACAATTGTGAGTATCCCTGTGAACCTCGCACTAACTTGCCGACTTGCCTAACATACACGTAGTACCCGTACTGGTCTACATTCATGGAGGAGGTGAGTCCACTCGATGATGAAAGAGATTTCCGCAGCTCATAGTCCATAGGCTATGTATACGGCAACCCAGCAAACTGGCCATTCGACCATTGGGTGCATCAAAGCCCCAACGTTGTGATTGTTTCCGTCTACTACCGGCTTGATTCTTTCGGATTCTTGTCGCACCCTGCGTTCCAAAACGATTCATCTCTCGGAGATCTGAACGCGGGCTTCAATGACCAAACGCAAGCACTGAAATGGATCAAGCAATATATCGGTGCTTTTGGTGGCAACCCGAGCAAGGTGACAATCAACGGGCAGAGCGCGGGTGCATCATCCGTCGAACTGCACCTCGTTGCAAAAGGGAACGAGCAACTATTCTCAGGCGCCATCGCCCAAAGTGTGTTCAGGACACCAGTGCCGTCGCCAGCGGTGCAAGAGGTCAGTAGTGAAGGTTCAAAGATATCGTCATAGTACTCACGGTCATCCTAGCCGCTCTTCAACTTCTACGCTGCACATGTCGGATGTGAGTCTGGTTCTCTTGCTGCGCAACTGGCTTGCTTGCGCAATGCAAGCGTGAGCGCGCTCGCACGAGCCCAAGACGCGGCCTCGTATAACTTGTATGACTATATTCTCGTGAGTCTGCGCATCCTTACGTGTCATCGTCATAGCACCGGCGCGTACAATGCTTTCCATCCCGTCCTCGACGGCAAAATACTCACTGAGTTCCCGACAATATCGATACTGGACGGGAACTACCACGATGTACCTCTCATTGTAGGGTGAGCGTAATTTGAGTGCAGTCTCATCGCGTATCTGAAATATCCTGACCAGGTCGACCACCAACGAGACTCTAGCCAATGGAGATACTATAACCTCTGCGTTGAAGACCTACTTCCCTGCATTAACACAGGCGGATCTCAACGAGTTCTTGGAGCAATATCCCGCCCAGGATTTCGCTTCGGAGACTTTACGACTCCAGATTGCGACCGGAGAACCGAGTGTCCGATGTGCGGTGAGAAAGATCTTCTCCCTGCCCCTGACGACACTTACATCTGAATCTCGGCAGCGTTCGATTATGGGCAAGTCCGCGGCTAAGCTGTCGCAGGCGTTCACCTACCGTTACAATACGCCTAATCCCACAAGCAACAGCACACTCGTTGCTCACTCAGCCGAAAACTGGATGATGTTCCTCGGCACGAACACCGGGTATGCATGACGAAGTTCCTCTGCTCATCAAAAGGCTGAATATAGACTGCTAGGTTCAACGGCACGACGACATTCACCCCAATGACCCCGTCTGAGGACGCGTTCGCCGCAGAATTGATCGCGTACTGGCTGTCATTCGTGCAATCGGGCAACCCCAACACGTTCAAGCTGTCACACTCGCCTGTGTGGCCTGAATATTCTGCGGGTTCTTTCAACCGCATTGTACTGCAGGAGGGGAGCGCGACAGCGAGCGGGAGCTGGACGGAGGAAGAGCCGCAGTCAGAGAGCGAGAGGTGTGAGTTCGCAGCATCGAAGGTTGAGCACGAGCAGGATTGAGGCATTCATGATATTGATCACGTTGCTGTATCTCCCCCTGAGAATCGACACGTGTACTTATATGTTCCGTGTCAAACAACGATTATCGTTGTTAACAGCCACCTCCGGCACCCTTCGACACGCACCTCAGGCGAAGATGTTGCCAGCTGGTGCGCCTTCATCCTTACGGCACCTGTTGCAGTGTCTATAGCCTGCTCTTTGCTTGGAGGGATTACTAATACGTCTAAAATACATGCCGTTACATTTCACAACAGTGGAACTCTTCCGCGCTCTGGAATTACAGAAAAACATATACCAGAGTAAGTACCCCAAATGGGTGCTCTGTATAAAGTAAGTACAATTACACAATCCCGAGGTTCGACAGATTGTCATATAATTTGTGTAAAATATATATAAGCATCATCTAAACAAAACGCTTATTGCGCACGGGAGATGTGCCTAGTGCATTCCAGCTGTTTGCTAAATTATAGGCCGGACTGGGAGAATTTCGGCTCAGCGGGCTTTGGAAACTAAGGCACTCCGCACCTTGCGAGCCCGGGCCTGGGAGGCTGGGGTTGACCTGAGACCCAGACGACGTATATCTGAGAATATTGCACAGCGCAGTTGCCCTCAGCGTTGTCATTTGATAGGTCGTCCAAATATGTTAGTAGTCTTCAAGAGCACCTGTGTATAATTGTTGCAAGCGGAAGCTTGTGCCTTCTGCCGCCGAGCGTTCCGGCGAGCTGACGCTCGGTAGACGCCGAAACCAGTAACTGCACTCGCCGCAATTCATGGTCTCCCCACCATCTTACTTACTTCTAAACTCTAGCATGATGGACAGATGATGAAGACCAGGAAATGAATATCCTGAGAGGGAAGCATGCCCAAGGTACTAGGCTCGGTGCAGCTCGCAGTATACCTTTCCGCCACAATTTGAAAGTTCGCTGAGCCGAAACTTTTCCAGACCGGCCTATAGTTTAGCAAACAGCTGTCAGGAGACGAGTTCCATTTCGCGGAGACTTTAGCCATAGCTGACAAATAGAATAACATACCCGATCCGGCATTTCGCGGCGCGACAGACGCCTGGGACCTGCTGTCCTCGCTGTCTGCGACGACGACCAACGACCCAACGGCTTCATCGCTGCTGCGATCCATGGTGCCAACGTATACCCATAGTAGAGCGGTGGTTCGGTGAATTATTTGGCCCCATCTTTTGCCCTCTGGACCTCATGCGCGCAGGACAACATACCGTCGCAGACGTAATGTCCGCCGTCTGGTCGCCTTCCTTGCCTTCGCCATACTCGCCTTCGCCGTCACGTGCGTCCGATGAATCATTGTGCTCGCCTCGGGCCTCGGCTGTCCTCCACTCGGATATCTGACAGCATTCTCACATGACGCCTTTGACACAACGGCTTCTTCGCTCAAGAAACGCGGCTCACGCATGCATAATAGTAAGAACGGATTTCGATGAGTCACCCGCCTCTATCAATACTGTTGTCTACTGCTAATTCTTGCAAGACGGCACGTCATTAATGATTATACTCGTCCCGTACATCTTCATGCGGTACCAGCACGGGAGCTTCTGAAATGCTGTGGGGATTGTTGCGGATGATATGTGGATGCTCCCCCGCATGCCACATACATCCGCGCATCTGCACAACACTCTTGTGCATGTAATGCCCAACACCTAACATGCTACATCTCTCTCCTGTATACTCGTGTGTCCTGTTACACATCCTTCCTGTCCACATCGTGTATTGCCCTCGCAGTGGTCGCAGTGGCACGCGAAGCACAGATCACGAGAAGCCCCTTTCCAATACGTATTGTGGATTCCGGAAGCTGATGCGGAATAGTGGGAACAGTATTTCTGGAGTAAGTACAACTGGCAATATGACGTAGGAATTGTATATCAAGGATATATCAGCGGCCACGACGCAATGACTGTGGGTACCGGGGCTGTTATACATATCAGGGAGAGGAGGATTGCTTACCCGACCGCGATGCAACATTCCTATGTGCCAGAGAATTGGTATATCAGTGATATGAGCCGACAGACATACTGGGGATGCTCAAAGTAGCTAGGACCTAATGTACAGAATCTCGAATTTGGAATCCTAATGCCCTCACCGCCGAACAGAACGACGAGCATAGGGAAGCGCACAGAAACTCGGATGCCCCGCTGCGCGTGTGTATATATATAACGAAGGCTCGATGGGCTACATTGCTTGATACTTCACGCTTGCGGCGCATCTGTTACAACGTCTGATGTGTCAAACTGTCAGAATCAGGTGGGAAGTTTATCTTTGGCATTCCAGATTCCAACATCTCTCTACCGGTATCCGTCGAGGCTGGTTGATGCTCCACGACAAGTAGCGGACGCCGGAGTCAATGTCTGTCACATAGATCAGAGTAGCACAGCTTTGCCGTTATGCACGTGCAATTTCGCAGAACGAATATTGGCTGTGTCCTTTGATTACCATGTGAGTGAATCTGTATTTAGTTTCTTGTGTATTATATTCGTTTCAATCTCTGATTGTACACTTGGCGGCTGTGCGCTGTGCATTGGTTATTCGTCTAGGATCAACATTCCTATCTATACGTGTGCTGCAACTGTCAGTTCCGGCGCAACACCACTTTGGCATACATGGGACCTCCGAAAGGAGGACTTGATACGGCCTTCAAGTTCTCCGCCCTTATAAGGGCCAAGCTAGGAGATATTCACCCACCTCCAGCAAGTTTCTTGAACCTGAACCTTGGGACATCGCAACCGTGCCTCACATATGTCTACTATTCTGCAAATAGAGTGTGTGTCTATCACACCACAACTCTTGTATTCGACTCATACAATGTTACATTCATAGCTCAATCGAAGGCTATACTGGTGTAGCGGCATGCAGTAGGTATTGCGCCTCTATCTATAAATTACTCATCTTGACATAAGGAACGGCAGCACTAGTTTTCTACGATCATATCATTACTTCATCCAGTGAAATCGAGCTTATGTGGGGACGGCGATTCACGAGTGTCACCGTGCTCTTTCATTTGAATCGCTGGGTAATCTTCTTTTGGGCTGTGCTTGGTCTATCCAGCTTCCATTCCTTGGGTGCATTTCATGTGAGTCATTACTGCCCTCGAGCGGTGATTTAGTTCGCTTATTGTCACCCAGAGGTTTGCTTCATTTTATCTGACGTGTAATTATTTGATCAACTTATTCATGGTCCATGTCAGTTGCGTCGGTGTCAATGTCATCACTGAAGTACTGGACCTTCTTCTAATGTTGGTATGGGCAGGTGCGTCTCTCTGAGCGAGATATGTCTTGTCCAACTGATGTATCACTAGCATTCTCGGCGGTTCGCATGTATGCGATCAGTGGTGGATCCTGGTGGCTGGCCGCAATTGTCTTTTTGCTGAGTTCTGCGCAGCCTGGAGTAGATCTGGTCAGCAGGATATGCTGCAAATGCTGTACGAACTATTCATCGATGCTTGGTATCAGTATGGCTTCTTCGGCGCATTATGGCTGCAGATACAATACCTCCCGCACAACTCGGGATGCGAAGTTGGGCAAGATATGGCCTCCGCCCATAGTTCTGGGTAATTATTTTGATTTTCCTTCACCGTGGTTCAACCGTTCAATCTAGGTAGACGTACGTGTTTGTATGCGTTGCTTGGCGCGTACTCATGAGCCTACAGTTGAGGTCAGCTCCAGAATAGCCGTGGTTTTAGCGGATATCCTGGTTTTGCTCGTCACTTGGTCCAAGACATGCGCTATCACACGGTATGCCCAACAGGGTATTAGGGCGCCCTTGGCATCGATGCTACTCAAAAATGGTGAGTACATGTATGATTTATTGAGCAATCTAGGTTGATTTTGCGGCCATCCAGGAACCCTATACTTTGTGTAACATACTTTCTAATACGTCATATCCAGTTACGTTGATATTTCTGCAACAGGATGTTGTTGGCATCACATGTTATGAGCATAGTCGGCGTGGTGACCAACGTACGTGGCAGGCATTCACATATCAAGACTGACTGATGTGGGAAACAGATCGTCTCCATCGGATTCGGAGAATTCACAATCCCGTAGGTCCCCGCGGTTTCGTCGTTGCACCCGCTGACATATCTCATTACTTAGACTCTCCTCGATCGTCATCTCGCATTTCCTGCTCGACCTCCGTCAGCTTGTTTATGGATCTCAGAACAATACTATCGACATCTCGCAACCATCCCTTGTCTTTCCCGAACGTACCAGCATTCGATTTGCATCTTTCATTGACAATATGGGCGAAGAGATCAATTAGCGCCCTCAATCACTGTAACTTTACGACAAAAGATGATTCCAGACCTTTAGTAACCATTATCATACGGCCAGGACAAGCAGCATGATGTAGTGGGTAACTGAAGTTTTGCGCCTTTACTAGCCTTGAATATTGAATATCCGACAATACACATTGTCTCAGTCTTGCATGCTTGTTCCGGGCCGCCTCTTGACTCTCAGTTCACACGCTCTCGTGTTGACGCTTGTGCGCCACCCTTACACGTTGTCAACGGCAATCATGCGAACGTAAAGTTCTCATTAAGTGGTACAGACTGAGAACACGCTCAACCCAGATGTGATCATGATCACTTTGCTGTCCTCTGGCGGATCGTTGACATGTACCAAATCTTATGGTTCCACGTTCTACGTCAGGCAGTAGCTCCCATCGCTGACAGCCAGCTCCGGCACTCTTCGACTTGTACCTGTAAAGATGTTAGCACGTCATCGCCGAAGCTGTGGCGTTGAACTCACGCATTGGTATCCGAGCAGTTCCTGCATGTCGAGCAGCACGTCGTACGCCTTCTTCGTAGTTTTCTTGCTCGCATTTTCTGGAACAGGATTAGAGCGACGCGAACGGCCATCTCGCGAATGTACATCGTTCTGCAATCTAGTTACCAGGGATTTCATTATACCATCGAATAGCGCAGAGGTGGTGAGAAGGGAGATTGGGAAGCGAAGAACATCTGGCTCTGTAAATGATGAATTCGTCTATTTTCACTTCAATACGAGAAGGAAGAAACATACGAAGAAGGGCCTCAAAAAGGACGTCCCAGGCGTCAGAATGAGCGACATCCCAACCGCCAGCGAAGCCGAGTAACTGGCGCAAACTAGGAAGCGCGAGCCAGAGCTCTTGCATCAATGTCTCCGGGGTGATGCTCCCTACGCTGTAGTCTAGAGCATCGAAAAGATCTCTCTGCGCGCTCTGTCGACACATAAATCTTAACGTTGAGAAATAATATTTTGGGTTTATCGGCATACCTCTAGATCATCATACGAAAGCGTATGCGGAGCAAGCGCCATGAACTCGTCAGCGCATGTCGGAAACAATGGCGGTAGGGTGTCACGATGGAACTAGCGGCTATATGCGTCACTTCTTGAACAGAGGAAGAAAACTACAGGCAAACCTTGATACTCATAGTCATGCATGCCACCGCAATATCCCACGAAGCCGCATTTCGACCTTCAGTCATTGGATTGTCGGTATTTTGCGACGAGGACGGAGACTCGCCGAGACGTAAGAAGAAGCGGGTAAACATGTACGCTGCATGGAATCGGGTTTCTGGGGAAATCTTTAGCTGTTCCCGGATGTTCTTGCAGAAATCTGGTAAGGAAGGAAGCGGGGAAGGATTGACCTGCATGTAGTATCGGAATCTCAGCAAATGGCAAGCAGTACCATTACACACATCTAGCATCCATTCGATAATCTCCCTGCGCAAGCCATCTTCGATCCCAAGGGTAATGTTAGGATGGTTGAGGTTCGCCCCTCCTGTAAGCTGCTGCTTCGGGATGGTCACCTCCGGAGCTCGAGGCTCGCCACAATACATTGAATCGGAGCAGTCGGATTCGTCATCAGCTTCGTATCCACGACCGCTCTCCGCGACTTTTGACCCCTCAGCGATCGCCACGAGATGGGCAGTCGCATCCTTTGTAGTCGGATCCTGGCTCCGGATGACAGGCTCCCTATCAAACAGTCCATCGGCATCGCGTTCCCGGCGTTCTTTCGCCAGCATGGCCCTAATCCTTGCTTCGGCGGCCTCTTCAGCTGACAATGGTGCGCGGGGAATGAGCTCGTACGGGGGTGGGGCTATGGTGGGGAGCGGCTCGTGCCAAGGAGACAGAGATCGAGAACAAGAGGAGTGGACACCTCTGCGGTGGATAACGGGAGTGGCGGGCTCGGTGGTGACGCACGTGTCAGGGGACACTGAGACGACTGCATCGATGTGGTCGATAGCCTTTTGGCTAGGACGCGGTGTGGCCTCGCGAGTGTCACCATCCTATGAATTTCTGAGCACGCATACATGCGGCGGTCTGATGGGAATAGTCCATTTCTTACCACGGTGCTCATCTCCGCATCCTCGTCTACGGCCACTTCCGATCTCAGAGACTCCGCACGACGCAAGGAAGCGAGACCTTTCGCATACATGCGCCTATTTGGCGCATCTGCCGGTATCTTGGATTGAAGATTACGCGCGATTTCTCCGGTGACGGTCAATGGCATCTTGCGAGTGAAGAAGCGAGATTCCACAGTGGAGACTTTCCGTCGCTTGCTGGGAGGCGGAGAATCCGGATCGGTCGCTTGATTTGAGTGACTATATGCGCGCATATCTCCGCTTTCTTGTTCGCTGGATTGCTTGCACGACTGACGTCGCTTGTACGGGACAGAGTGCCCCCCAGTATCTGCATGGGAGCGTAAGGATTGTGTTCGAGACATACTGACGTCCTGGGAGGCCACGAGAGGCGCAGGAGATAAAGACGACTGAGACTCATAACTGTTTCCTGAGGAACGACCCGAGGAGAACGCAGATCCAGTGCTTCCAGACTGAATGATGTCAGCTTCGATGACGTTCGAGATATGGCCCAAGGCCTTGGGGTCTTGCTCGCGAATAGCTTGCTCGCGGTCGCTTTGTATGATGAGCAGCGACTTGTCGAGTTGCTCCAGGAAGAGAGACCGGGTGAGATCGGTTTCATGATAGAAGAGCGGTGAATCATAGCACTCATACTCAGATTCTGTGTCGGACACTGCGGAATTCGTCTCGAGTTCAGGATTGTCGGTATAGCCGGGATAAGTGCATAATGACGCCGAGTGAATAGGTACAGAGAAAGAGCCAGTGATAGAACGTGATCTAGCTGTAAAATCTTGGTTCTTGGACGCATCAGAGATCCCGCATCTAGAATCCTTGGTGTTTCCTTGTGAGCTATCTGTGTTCCCATGCAGTTGAGAAGCGATGCAGAGGATATCTTGCGGTGCTGAGTCGAGTCTCCGAGAAGTTTGTACGTGCACTTGCTCATTCTCATGCTCGTCCAGAGGTGTGATGGCAGTTGGAGATGATAAGATAGGCGAGCTTGATGCAGGACCCAAGCCATCGGAGTGAGCAGGAAGGGCTTCAGGAGGGTCGTCACTATATGCGCCTAGAGAGCTTTCATCCTCGCCAGTGCCGTCAATACTGGCATGTACAGATCGAAATGCAGGCCAAGGACTTGAGCTATATCCGTTGAATCTGAAGTCCTGCATGGAGTCGGCAGAGTCACTGTCTTGAGAAGCGGACAAACTGACGAGCTGAGTCTGCTCAGAGTAGTGTGGATCTGTCATATTTTTCGATAACGTCTTGAAAACCGTCCACAGCAAGATATCAAGCCAGAATATGACGAAATATGCGGACGGACGCGTACTGACTCGTAGTGTGTGATGGAAGAGACGAAGAGACGCTCAGCCACAAGCGCGTCTTCGCCGAAGTTTGGCACCTCAGCTAACACTTCCCTACTGTTGAACAGCTGTTTTCGTCTCGGGGTTCTAACGGATGTCAGCGCTATTGACATAGATACCAGACTTTATCTATGCCCCTCCGACCTTTGCACAATGCGCTTGCAACGTGCCAATGGCTATCGAGTTCTCAGGCTGACCGGTGACCACGTTTTGATATGATACCACTCCAACCCAGCGGCGCGTAATCGTTGACGCGCAGCAAAGAAAAGCTCGGGTGTTCACAGGGCGTGGCCTGTGACCTGCTTCTATTGTCGCCTCGTGGTGGGAGACGGGCAGACGGAGAAACGATCTGGGGGGCCGGTGAGTATATCTATAATCACTAGGCGCACTGTATTGACCCCGAGTGTTCGCCATCTTCACTTCCCTCGACTTCACCATGATATCCGCTGGGCCTGCACTGGGTGCACTCTCGACGTTCACACAGGTATGGCACGGCTGGTCAGGAGCAGCGAAGGTGTTGCTGCTGGTCTGCCTCGCGACCACGATACACTTCGTCTTGCAATGGGATACGAGGAGGAGGATGCCACCGGGTCCCCAAGGATTGCCTTTCATTGGGAACAAGCATCAGATCCCTAACGTGAAGCCGTGGAGGAAGTTCGCGGAGTGGAATAAGCAATATGGTGCGTGTTCATGCGACTTGCCCGAGTCATTTCCATTAAAGCAGTGCCAAATTTTATAGGCCCTGTGGTTTCCTTGCACCTTGGGAGTACACCTGTCATTAGTGCGTCTTCTCATCTTTATGAACAATCATGGCATTAATATTACAACAGTCCTTGGGACGGCCCAGGCAGCGTGGGACCTACTCGAGAAGCGCTCAGAGATTTACTCCAGTAGACCTCGTTTCGTTGTCGCGTACGTCTATCAGGCTCACGTAACAGTGGCTTATCCTTGACATCCAACCAGCGGAGAGATTCTGTCAGACAATATGCGCGGTCTCATGCTTCCATATGGCGAACCTTGGAGGAAATGGCGCAAGGTATGTTAGCGGATTGGCATTTCATAATTTATTAAAGCGGAGTGCCCAAGGTTCTCCATTCCGGGTTTCATTCCCGTCGTTCGGAGACGTACAAGGATCTGCAATCATTGGAGTCAAAGGTGATGATGCAGCAACTTCTCACAACCCCAAGGCACTGGGAGCGGCATATCCAGAGGTCAATTGTTCATCCTTCGATCAAATGACACTCATCAGAGATATCAAACGGATTGTAGGTACGCTGCAAGTGTAGCTGTCGCCGTCACATACGGCCGTAGGATTGAAAGTGTTGATGAGTGGATTGTTCGAGAGAATATGGCTGCTATGGATTGTAGGTGTGGGAGTTGTACTTTGATACCGCATCTCATGGCAACGGTCTGGAACAGATCTCACCAGGTGAGTCTGAATAGGTCTGCACAATCGGAGAGTAGTAAAGCGGGTACACTTCGAATTAAGTGTCAAGTGAGCATTACTACACGCCCAGTCAGACTGCAAATTAACCTTAGTTTTATCCCAGCATTCCCGGGAAATACCTCGTTGAGACATGGCCTTGGTTGCTCAAGCTCCCCGTAAGCATTTGCCGCCTAGCATCGCATGGTCTAACCTAACCGCCCATACAGCGCTCATTGCAGTGGTTCCGCCGCGAACCCGAGGAACATAAGCAGCGCGATATTGCTCTACTGGTTCACTTACTGGATGATGTGAAGAGCCGCATGGCAGATGGCACTGTGCCGGACTGCCTCACAACTCAGACGGTTGCTGCAAAAGACAAGAACGGGATGTCTGACCTTGAAATCGCATACACGGTCTCGTCGCCGTTTGGCGCTGGAATTGAGACGGTATGTTTCCTGTATGTGGAACTGGACATGAACTGACAGATCGAACTTTGTAAGACTGCGGGGACTCTGAGCGTATTCTTCTGTGAGTATAAGCTACATAGTTCACGCGCAAGGGCTGATATGTCCGACGTCAACAGTGGCCATGCTTCATTATCCAGACGTGATGAGAAAGGCGCAGGCGGAAGTCGATGTAGTCGTAGGCTTCGATCGCATGCCAGAGTTCGACGATCAACCGAGACTGCCGTACGTGAACGCCCTCATCAACGAGGTCTTGCGGTGGAGACCAATTGCAGTCCTCGGCGGCACTCCACATGCGGTGACTGCCGACGACGTGTACGAGGGAATGTAGGTGTCAGCAACATCACAATATCTGTGTACCATTTACTGACTAGCTGAGTAGGTTCATTCCCAAAGGTTCGACTGTATTCGGCAATCTCGCGTACGTCGCATGAGCTTCTGAGTCACAAGATTATTCGTGACCTCCTGTAGTGGCATCATGCACGACCCAGTCATGTTCCCTGAGCCGGACACCTTCAGGCCCGAGCGCTTCCTCGAAACCGCCGACCCGCGTCTGCAGAACTTTGAGCTGCCCTTCGGGTTCGGGCGCAGGATCTGCGTGGGCATGCATCTCGCCCTCCACTCCCTGTTTATCAACATTTCCCGCATCCTTTGGGCGTACAACATTCTCTCCGCGATCGACGAGTTCGGGAAGGAAGTCGTGCCCGACCCATGGGACTTCACGGACGGGTTCAACTCGAGACCGGTCAGCTTCCAGTGCAGGGTCAAGCCGCGGAACACAAAGGTGATCGAGGCGATCGAGCGCGAGTATGAGGTGGCGAAGGAGCACTTGGAGAAGTGGCACTGAGTGGTTGCGAGTGCTAGTCAGGCCGTAGCTCCCATCAATGAAGATTTCTCTCATGTATGTACTATGTTTCATCGCAGTTCAGGAAGTGGTAGGCCCGCGTGACGATCGATCGCGACGCGTCCCAGCGCGCGCCTGTGGCTGGCAGCCGAGTTTACGGCAGCCTCAAACGTGTCAAATTTCTCCATTGCAGCTTCATCACAATTCTTTCAAGTCGTCGTTCCCCCCACATCGTCTGTCCGGATTCCTTCTCATATCGGACTGTTGTCCCATTTTAAGAGCACTTAGGGTGTTATGTCATCATGATGTTGCACAACGCGCAGATCGATTGTCGGCCTCTGACAGGTTTGCAAGACTACCTCAATCAGGTCCGGCATCGTCCATCCACACGCAATGTACCTCAATTGGAAGCCGCATTGATGGAGAGGGCGAAGAACAGTAGGCACCGCACACCCAATAACAATGATCTGCTTGAGTTCATCGGCGATCGAGCTGTCAATCTCATTGGCGCGCTACTGGTTGAGAAGGTTAAACTTAGTAAAGCGAATCACAAGGTCAGTGGCCCCATAATAGGTCCATCCTCCCTGATCGATTCTAATGCGGTGAGAGTGCAGGCCGTCAGGCAAGTCATATGTACGAACGACACCTTTGGACGCCTCGCCTTCTACCTCAATTTCCACAAAGGCGCCGAGATGGACGAGCGCGATGCTCAGGATGTGGACGACTGGAATCCGCTTTCTGGCGTCCACCCTCCGAAGGTTCTAGCAGACCTCTTTGAGGCTTATGCTGGCGCTGTCTACATACAACACGGCTGGACTAAATTGGAGCGATGGCTCCGGGAACTGCTAGACCCCATCGTAATGGTGGCGACGGGCGACCACTGGCTTTCCTCGTCTCCACAGCAGATCTTTGGTGACCCTATTTGTCAGAAGGTGTCTCATAACCCGTCTTTGGAGACAACGAACCAAGGAAAGCTGCTGGACTATATCGAATTCAAGAAAGGCTTCCTCGCCAAGCACGGTCAACCCTTACTCGAGGCTCTCCCCCAAAACGTCAAGTTCAGCTTCGACAGTAAGGGGTGGATGAAAGAACCTAGTAGCGAGCGTCTGGAGGTTGCGGTTCACTTCATCAATATGTGCATCTGCAAGATCGTCATCAACTTGTGGCCTGGATATGTCCAAGCTCCAGCCAAGGGCCCTCATTTCCTCACGGTAGGCAGTTGCGACCACCGAAATTTCCCTCAACACCTGATTTCAATAAACATTGCTTTATCAGTCCATCACCGGCTTGGTCGTCGGCGAACTAATACTTGCACGTCTCGCGTCTTCCCTTGGCCTCGAAAAGCACATCGAATTTGACCCAAAGTCCACGGACTTGTGCGCGCGGAAGTCTCTACGGCGACCACCAGTCACAAGCCAGATCGCTATGACCTTGAAAGCTGCCGTAGGATGGTTCTACCACAGAACTCCCGAACTGGCGGATGCGTGGGCAACGCAGTGGTTCCGGCCAATCGTAGTCAGGACACATGATATCCTCACACAAAAGAGAGCGTGGGTTCTCGATACTTGTCTTCCCGTACAATCTGTTCTGATAGAGGTCTTCTCTCAGTTTTCTTCCTCTTGTCAACTGCTCACATTCACGAGAACTTATGGCTCACACTAGTAAAGGCATGAAGCCGAAAGTTTCGGCCGCTGATACGTCAGATGTTCTTGAGGGCTTAATCCAAGGCATCAGCTCTATCACCCTTCATCATCGACTAGATGTATCCGCCCATCCTGACAGTGATGCGAGGGCTGTCGCACTGCTGCGTTCAATATCTGGTATCGAGACGCATAAGTCCGACGACGACTCTATGGATAAGAGCAAATGGAAACCGATCCCCTCCGTTTTCAGTGAAGCACACGAGCATCATAGCATACCGGACTCTACAGAACCGACGCTAGAGGAAAGATCAGAGCATATACCCTCCTCCGGTAACGCCTCCGCGGACACCACGAGATCCAAAGGCCTCGATGCTCGACACGTACCCCATCAACAGGTCGTCGTTGCCACGTGCAACGCCAATCTGGACAAGAAAAGCTTGGACCTCGTCACGTCGATCGCAAATCTCTCGCTCGAAGAGCGAGAATCGTCGACCAGAGTGAGCTTGCAGGGAGACCTCAAGACAGAGTTCCCAAAAGACCACCCTCCGCACGACGTTCGACCCAAACACAAGACTCGATGGGATGTCCGCCCCGAGCATGCACAGCCTGTCGGAAGAGAGGAGCCAAGTAAATCTCCTGCTGTTGCGGGACTACAGGATCTCCCGGAGGTGGAGGTGGAGGCTAGCTGTCTTCCGGGCCCCAGTCGGTCGAAACGCGCCACTCGCTGGGATGTCCGCCCTGACTGTGCGAACTCTAATGGAGAGAAGAAACCAGTCCAGTCCTCTACCGCTGCTCGGAGTTCGCAGGAGCAATTGGGGAAAAAGACATCAGAAAACAGTCCTCCGGCCACTTCACAGCCCACACGCGCCACTTGGTTGGATATTCGCCCTGACTATGCGTACTCTACCGAAAGCTATGAGTCGGCTCAATCCACTACCGTTTCGAGTTCACAGGACGAGCCGGAAACAGGGGCCTCGGACACGCCTTTCTCTGCTGTTCGGCCGAAACGCGCCACTCGGTGGGATGTCCGCCCTGCCTGTGCACACCCCGAATTAACCAAATCATCCTCTACTGCTGCGATCTCACGGGATCCGAAGACGGAGACGTCCTCGAACGGTCCTCCGACATCCGCTGGGTCCAAACACATCACCCGGCCGCACGTCCGTCCTGGTTGTGCCAACGACACTGAACGAGCGAGCCGTAACACCAGGCCTCCATTGTCTGAGCGCGGAAATGCATCGAATGAAATATGCAGGGCGGCAGTCGCGTCGCCTGCAGATGTAGCCGTTGAGAAGCGAGGTAACACCTCGGCCAGCGTGGCTTTGAAGGACGAACCGGAATCTGCGCTTTCCGAGACAAGTGGTCACGGCGCCGGCAAGCCTGCCCATCGCACACGCTGGGACATTCGACCTGATTCTTATGGGGACCCTTCCAGAAAGTCGAGCCCTGTGGCCGTAACTGCACTGTCTGGGGGCGAGAATATGCGCCATGGCCTGCAGGAGCCCGACACGTATCGCACTATGATTCACCTATGACGATTCACCTTACCTTCTATGCCCACCACCAATCTAAAAGCATCATGCCCTGTATAAACAAGTGATTTACATTAGCCTATCTTATCTGCCAGCCCCACTGATCGACCACACGCCCCGACTCGCCAGTCCGCCCGGTCGAGCACGAACTCGGCCCTGGCATTCCAAGCACGGGCGCACTTTTGTCTGGCAGGCTAATCGACCCAGGACGCATATCAGCCGCCTGCGCTATGCTGATCTGTCCCAAGTACCTGCCCACGCTGTGACCCGCTCGTACGTCAGAATGGCCTCTGCGAAATGTTCGAATTATCCCTCTCGTGTTACCACTGTATACGCTGTCTTCGGGCTCAGAGGAGCTTTTCTGTCTCTTCGGCGTCGTCGATAGTGGGTCGGAGCCGGCGTCGGAGTAGTTTGACTTTCGCTCAGCGTAGTCCAACAGTTAACCGAATATTTGTCTCACTAAACCAAGGATGATCACCAATTAAGCCTCCCTAATTTCCATACGACGCGAATCACTGTTGATGTTGGACCACTCGTATGTGGTCATTGCGAGCAGACCTATCCCGTTACGCTCAACATGACCATCAGTATTGTAATTACAGATCTATATTTTCTACAATGCACAGATCATCATTTTTCGCGATTAATATGGCTCGATATATAAGCCATGAAGCTTGAAGCTTGTTAGGGATTGGAGCGAGGCGTCATTCGAGTTGACTCGAATGTTGGAAAATTCAGCGTCATGTACATCGGCGCTAGTGGTATTTTCCTCTTCGCCGGGCCCGTCCAAATCCGTACTGAGCTGAGAGATCCGGATCGTGGTTGAGCCGTTCTCCCATGTCGCCAACAAAGGTGCGGAACTGATGCCCGAGTGTCGCGAGAAAAGGATGTCAAATGAATCGTCCTGAGACCCCTGGCGGCTAGCCTAGTAAAATCTCCTGTAATGAACTCCATATATAGTGCCGGAACCGTTGTCGAAGGACTTCGACATTGTGGCCTTTTGGTCCAGTTGATAGCGCGTCCCAGTTCCGGGGGCCGTGACTGTTACATGGCCGTTGAGTTCCGAGAACCAGGAATATGCCTCGCAGACCGGAAATACAGTCCATGTCATGCTCTAACACGAACACGAAGTGAAAGAAGAGTGATAACGAAGTCGGGAACTTACGGGTTGAAATTGTGCTATCGTCATCTGAGGCTTGGACGCTGTCTGAAAGACTTTGGGACAGGCCCTTGATGTCCAATCCACCCACTGTTTGGCTCCGCGAAAGGATATCATACCATCGCTATATAGCGGAAGAAGGGGAGTAGAACTTCAGTATTTCGACTTCGTTGTGGTCTATATTCCGAGCTCCAGGACAAGCACAAATCACCGATGAGCCCTATTCTAGTCCTTCATCCAACGCCTGCGTCCCATCATTACTTATTTACAGACTGTGTCGCGGGCCTGGTGCATCCTATATCAATTTATCAAGCAACCATCGTTGGCGCACTTCCTGCAAGAGGGATGTAGAGTCATACTGGTATTTGCGCTGGCAAGTACTGATTTGCCCGCATCAAACCTCCGTATTCTGAGCGCGGGAATGCGTCCAACGAGATGTGCAGAACAGCAGCCACATCAGCTTCAGATGTGACCGCTGAGAAGCTAAGGACACTTTAATCGGCGCGACCATGAAGGGTAACCGGAAAACTTTGCTCCCCGAGACGGGTGGAGTTGGCGTCGCCTGAGGCCCACCCATCGCATACGTCAATTCCTTTGTGGACCCTTCTAATTCCGGAAACGCGGGCCCTATCATACGAAATCTATTATGAGGGCGAGAATGTGCGCCGTGAGTTGACAGAAAGTACTGTGGCATGCGGCGCACTTGCATTCATATATGACGATCTACTTTAGGTCTGATGTATACCCGTGGACTAGACTACATTATTTCCTGTAAATAATCTACGAAGAATACGTCTCGAAACAGGATCCTACGGTACCTTAACCCCTAACTCCACTAACCATCCACCCACCCTGACTCGTTAGCTCCGCCCGGCCAAGCACGACCGACGACGAGCACTGGCTCGGCTCTGGCATACCAAACACGGGAGAACTCCCATCAGGCAAGCTAATTGACCCCGGGCGCATTTGCGCCGCCTGCGCGACGCTGATCTGCCCCATGCGCTGCGCCCACGCTGCGACTCGCTCATGCGTCGGGATCGCTTCGAAGGGGAACGTACGGAGGGTCCCTCCGGTATTGTCGCTGTATACACCGTCAGACTCATTGAGGAGCATTTCTGCCACTTCGGCGGCGTCGATGGTGGAGTCAGAGCCAGCATCGGAGTGAGCTGGCAGCGGCGCGCACATAAGTTCGGTGCGTAGTAGATGGAAATAGAAAGGGAAGCCTACCGTCATCATTGGATTCCGAACTTGATTCAGAAGGTAGAACGCTCAGCGGGCGTTTGGGCGGCTGGGGAAGGATGGCGAAGGACTCCAGGCCAATGTAATCAGCCCGCTCGGGGATCTACATTTGCAATCGGCATCAATACCAGGCTAGTGTAAACGCAGAAGTGCGTATGTACCTCAGGTATACGCCACGCGCCCTCAATCCCATGTGCGGACGCGAGCCAGTATACGAGAGCCTCGAGTACTGTGGGCCCGGTCTGACCCGCACGCTGCTCGCCGGTGACAAAGCCCGTTGTCCAGCCTTGCGAGAACGCGCCAAACACCCAGCCAGTATAGTTCGTGACGACGAAGAAACGCGACTTGTGCGTGAGGCATATATCCCACACCTATGCGAACAAGCATCAGCATAGATGAACTGGCATGCGGGCTACAAGAGGAAGCAGACCTTGGCCCAGAGCCGCTCATTCGAGCGGAATTTCCTCTTGTACGGGTCATCATTCTGCAACTAGGGTAGAAAAACATGAGCTTGTTGTCAGATTCACACTTCTGTACACGCACCGACGGGCATTCGGCGAACGAGCGCAGATCGGCCGATGAGAGGATCCAAGGCGGCTGCACGACAACGGTGACCAGCGTCTCGCCCTCTATGTCCGTCGTGCTACTCTTATGCAAGCGACGCGACCGCGTTGTCCAGATCGAATAGCGTATTAGGTCCCGGTCGAAGCTCTCTGCGGGCTCCTGCACGTCGCGGAAACGGAATGGCGCAGTCTGTGGGAAGGCAACATGCATAACGCGCTGCAGACTGCGCAGGGGATAGTAGTTGGCATAATCGTGGACACTGCGGGAGAGGGCGCGCATCAGTATGAGCGGAGAAGTAGAAGGACTAGCCGAGTAAAAGTTAAGAGCTAGCTACCCGGCCCTTGACACGGTCATGACACCGCGCCTGGACTGGGGTCAAGTAGCCTATGTTCGAAGTGAACAACGTAGCATATCGGACAGGTGGACCACAATCATCACAACATTATGTAGTCTGGCACTGTGCGACAATTTTCAGACTCTGGTCAGCCAAGTTCGGCAGCTACACACTGACTCTTGACTATTCATTTTGACCCAGTTAGATAGAGTCGTAGCCATGGACAAAATACCCCATGTACCACTCTGAATAGGATTGAGGGAAAGGGATAGGAGGGCGACTCACCGACAGACGTCGTCGGCGGGAAGCCCCATAACGGTCCAGGACACCATACGCCCGCAGGGAATCGACAACCTGTCGCCCGTCGCGAAATCTTGTATGTCAATGTGCTCTTCTGGAGCCGTCTCGCTCGTGACGTAGCGGTCCGCAACTGTAGTGCTTATCAGCCGCCTTCCAACCTAGTCGTCTGGACATACGTACATTCAGACGGGCCTATCGAGGGGAATTCGTGATACAAGAAGTACATGTTCTTCAACTTCCTAAACCCGTCCGGCTGTGTCTGCAGGTGGTTTGCATGTGATTTGTGTCCCTTGGGCGGGACCCGCGCCTGCACCGTGGCGGCCAGAGCCATAGGAGGCAGTGTGGCCTTCCGCAAGTATGTTCGGAGGACGGGCTCCTCGTGGTCCGGCGTTCGAGTCGTGCTCCAGGCAGACAACATGGTCAACTGTGATCGTCAAGGCAGTGAGCGAGTACGGTTTAGACGAGGCAGGCTATCCGAAGACTGTCTCTTAAACCAGAACACGTAACAAGCAGCCTAACCACAGGCATGGCAACCAGTGCAAGAAGCGCATCACTTTCCTTTCTGAGATACAAGTAGTGAAGTGTGCGCGAAGTTGCATAGTCGCGTACAGAGTACAAGGTCCCATCAGCACGTCTGGAGAAACAAGCACAAGGCCTGGTAGCTGTGAACAGAACAGCCGCCTCCGCTTGAGGCAAACCGGGGATCTTAAGGCAGGCTTCCTAGTAGTTCTTAATACTGATGGAAGTTCCTGATTGATAAAAGTATGAGGTATGAGGCGTTTTGTTTTCTTAGAGGAGTTCGAACGACTCGTGCAGCCGGAAAAGGCTTCTGTGCTTCTGTGCTTTGTGCCGAGCCGGCAGACTGCAAATTGAAACACCGCTCAGACATGGCCACGTGCACGTGATGTATGGACTTGAGAAACTCACGAGCCCTCAGTCCCTCGCGTATGGCACTTATCATCGCGACATCAGACTCTTCTGCATTTCTGCACAGATTATTGGTGAAGCAACCGAGCTTAATTAGAGCCAACATTTGAAGAAGAAATATCAATCTCTTCACGGACGACACCACCGGACCGCGGTCGGGTCATTCGCGACATCCACCGACCCAGCGATGAGTCCTTCTACTTCAGAAGTGGCTCGTTCCACCAAGAGTGTGCTATATATTGTGCGGGCCTATAATCGTTGCTTCTTATGTTATCCTCACTTCAGACACTCGTCGGGATAGGCCTCCGGGTGAGCTGATGCATACTAGGAGTCGCATGGGATAGCATCGTATCGATGTTGGGTCGCCAGCATTCTCAGAGACTACTGCTCAAGCAACAGGGTAGTCATTAAGGTATCATTACATGCATTGTAGTACAGATCATCATCTGTCCGGGGTGCATCTTTCGCTCGCATGGAAACCCCCGTCTATCAATGACACAACAAGCCCCGAGTGATCGACACCTTCCTACGCCTTCAGCGCCGTCCCACTTCCGCCTGGGCTGCCCTTCAACATGCGCTCCCGCCCCGCGGCCTCCTGGCGGTATTGGCGGCGGAGGAGCACGAGGCCGATGGCGTACAGCCCGAAGAAGGTCTAAAGGTATGCGACGTTAGACCACTTTTCGAAGAGCAATGACGACCCAGCCGGGTGCAGCGAACTGGTGCTCACCGTAGTGCATCCAAGCCAGAAGTGCTTGCAGCCCGACATGACCGGGTGGGCGTTCCCAAGAGCGTGTGCCCACTCGAAGTACATGCCATAGTGCACCTTCGCGAACAATCAGTGTTAGCGGGAGCCTTGGAAGAACATACATGCAGGAACACACCTGGTACGATGCAAGTGCGATGATCGCGAGCCCGAAGAGCGCGTGGAAGTAGTTCTGCGGGGGCCTCCGCCCGCCGAAGAGCGAAGGCGTCTTGAAGTAGTGGACCGTGAGGCCAATGACGAGCTGGATGAGGTACAGTATCAAGAGTGCGAGGCCGATTTTCTGTTCGACTCGTGTCAGTTCGTATCCCGGAAATCAGAGCGAACGGCCAATGACTGACTTTGTGCGGGTCGTCCCAGTGGCCTGTCAGGAGCCGCGACGTCGACTGGTGCCCGAAGACGAAGCCCGCGATAATGATCGGGCCCGAAACGAGGAACTGGATGAGTGTGTGGCCGAACCACCACCTCCTGGTGAACGTGCGGAAGTAGCGCGCGACGAGGACGCCGAGCGGGAGGCACACGAGGAAGCCGAACGTCATCAGGTGCGCGTGGATACGCGCGTGCTCCTCGATCGGGCTGAGCGGGGTTTTCGACATTGCGCGAGACTAATTTCGAGTGCGTGAGGTGTCCGAGGATATGGTATACAGTAAGACTAGTTGAACGAGATGCGTGCGCGTCGAGGGTCGTGAGCTGGTCGTGTAGGTGTATGGGCTATGCCTATGGATCCGGAGCGCCGCCTTGGCATCCGTGTTGGTTTATATAGATGGCACAATAATAGCCTTCGCGGGCAGGCTGTCGCCCTGCGTCTCCCTTCCCAGCACAGATGCTGCGCAGTGTCATTTCCCTGAGCTCCGGAAGGAGTGGGAGATCCTGCATTGGGCTATGGGTCGCCGGGATGTCCGGAATGGACGCAGTCTGTAGGCGGGCTGACTGCTACAATTCCCACAGCAGCGCTGCGGAGTGCGCCGCGGAGGCAGTTTGCTCCCATGGTCATTGGCGTGTGAGTGAGGGGAAACGCAGGAGCAGGCATTATGGTGTGTGCGCGATGCTTATAGCCGAGTATCAGATGGCCTGAAGTGGGGAGAAGAGCTGATGCTAGTACGAAGACAGCTTGTAGATTCTCAGCGAACGGCGTACATATGAAGTGAACGACAGCGCGCAGGCGCATCGAGCGCCAATCGCCTAGAGGCAGTGCCAACTAAAGTCGAACCATACCGGGAAGATGCCTCCTTTTGCATTCTGGTTGGCTGACCCAAATTTACATCTGCGAACTGAACACTTGAATTACGTGTGCTGTATAAAGGATGCGCAATTGCTGGGTGACGGTAGCGGCTTTGGCAACTTTCTCCAAGGCCTCCATTAGAGATGCACCACAGAGTCAAGAACGATGGAAGACAGATGGGAACGGCAGAGTACTTGGCCGTTGGCGGCGGCATGGCGGGAACGAGCGAACCCCGGCGCCAATGAATGGTGCAGTGGTGCTGCAGCGCCAACGCCGCACGCGAGTCCTTTCTTCGACTCTCAGTGTCTCAGTATTGCATGCGAAGTTCTGGAACTCTTTGCATACGTCATTATATCCACCAACTCTGTCGGGGTCCAGCAGCAGCACCAACACAAACTCCTGGACGATCATTGATGCCACGCCGCGCCTCGTGATTCAATGTTGTTGCCGATATATACCGCATTATGTCTGTCTAATGTTGCCAAAATACTCATCCTAGGCCGGCTTCACAGCGCCGTTTGCAACGAAGGTGACAAGTGAAATTTGATGTTTGGAACATTTCGGTGACTTTCAATTCTCCGTACTTCACGTGAATGCCTGGTTTTCAATCTGCTCCAGTGCTGACAGTGTCTGCGAATTTACATGGTACGTCACATTCGGAGCTACTATATTTTCCGATCATATCTATCTGTGACCGCCGATGCGAGACTTGATTGGCGTCAGCGAGTTCCATGAAGTGCCCACTGGTATGGTGCTATTGATAATATGGGAGCTGTATCCCTCCAAGCAATGGCTTTACTTATCTGACTCACCTACACACAGCATTCTCGGATATTCGAACTGGGAGCTGAATACTGTCCACAGCGGCGATATCGCTAAACATAATCCCAGTTGAGACAAAAGCAGCGAGTCACACGTAAGCGATCAAATAGACATTTCAGTGCCATTTCTTGGTATGTTCACTTCGTCACTGTCTGCACATTAGTTCGTTCCCACGTACGCGTCTTGCTGATATGTAGCACAGCATACTCATCCCTTGTAGTTCGCAGTCCAGCGATCATTATCTCGCATTTCCTCGGACTGCGCCCGCTGGCATATTGAGGTCAATACGGCTTCCTTGCCTGGATGGATGGCGAGCATAGGATATCGGCGAGAATGAGTCTTCGTATACTACCAACGGAGAGGTGACTGCCAGCGTCAGCGACATAGTAGTGGCAGATATCGAACAAGCGGAGCTCAAGGCATGAAGTAGTAGACTCAGAGCCTACTCATTGATAAGGATGTTCGGCGGGAATCGAGGCAAAGGTTACAGCGTGGTGTAGCATCGGCCCCTCCGCCTCCGCCTCTTATATTTACAAACGTTTCGTTCCGATGTTGAACCTTTTGTGATCTGGCGTGGAATGTCAACTCGGACAAGGCAAAGGTGGTCAAATCTTCAAAGCGCCAGGCTACCACCTGCCACCATTACGTTACGAAATGGAAGCCATACCCTCCCATATGCAGATAAATTTGGTGCAAATTTGGGCTCACCAGATCCTAAGTAGTGCACTAGGGTGGACAGAACCAGTCAAAAAAATATGCTAAAAAAGCCAAATTTGGTTATTTGAATCCAACATCACGATTTGGCACACTTGGCACTGGGTGCTGCAGTGGCTCGGCCTCGCCTCAGTGGAGTTAGAAAATCCATGCAAACGAGCTCAGGTACAGTCCTTCATTCGACTCAGTTGTGTACCGCTTTATCCCGTCCTGCAACTATTCGCGACTACGGGAGACCTGTTTGAGGGACAGAAGATGATGCGATCCGTTTATCATACACAGCCTATACGGAACGAAGCGTAGGGGTAACAGAAACGTCCGCATGTACCGTCTGGATTCTTCGACGCCTCCTTCGCAGATTATAACACATAGTCTGCTATGTTTCACGAGGGCATGTGCCTTTGCTTGCATCAGTGTCAGGCGCATTAGTGTCAGGCATATCGCTGAGCGATGGTTGATTACAGGATATTGAATTTGAGAGATGGCGACTATTTATACTCTTAACCTTTGTTCCAACTGCTCTCACATGTCGATGACCTGTCCATCTCTCACGCTCAAACACGCTGATATTGACACCACTGACAGAACGACCAAGGTTTTGCTCAGATTTGTCTGTGCTTCCCTCCGATGAGCAGCGGAGATGTAGATAGTTCCTGAACGGAAGCTACGACGAAGGATCCGGTGCAAGTCTCGTGAGTCCTTTAAGATTGTTCGCTTTCCATACGGGGCATTGACGCATTCCACCAGTCAATTCATCATGCCATGTTCCTTCGCAAGAACCTCGAGGTACGCGGACTATATGGTAATCTTCGTGCAGTGAATTATATGATTGACAGTCTGAATAACTGGACAGAGAAGCTTCACCGAAACACATCCTGAGATGTTTCTTCTTGCGATCGGGGAAGTCAGGATAGGCAGAGAGTTAGCAGAGCCCCCAATTTTACGAGTATAAAGCTAGAAGTCGAGCGCCATAGAGCTAGCAACGAGCGCCATTTACACGATGTCCGTCTTTGGCCCAGACGTTATAAGTGAGGTTACTGCCATACTTCAAACTACGTGAGTTCCATATACACCGTATCTCGCGTCTTAGCTCACCGTCCAACCTATAGGTGGATTGATAGCAAGTGCGCTGTAGCAGTCAGCAGTGCGTAACGATGCCACCTACTGCAGAGCTCTAAATGACTCTACATGGTACAGCCCTCGTCTTCTATGATCATATCAGCACATTGTCGCGCGAGGTCGAATTCATATGGGGACGCAAAATCACAAGTTCCACTATTTTGTTCTATTTGAACCGGTGGATGATTCTCACGTGGGCTGTGATGAATCTCACAGCAGAATTCTACATATTCCCTACACTCTCAGTGAGTACAATTGCTAAATCAATATCCTCGTGATTATCCATACTAATTGTGGACAACAGAGGTTTCTCGGCTTTCTCGTCTAGGCACATCTGACATCTAATCATTTCTATGTTGTATCAGCTGCATCGGGACATTCGTCTTCACCGACGTAATAGAGGAGCTCCTATACATCATTTGGGCAGGTAGGATCCTTGTTGAGTTGATCCTGGACGCATTATGTTAAATCAATGGTTAGGATTCTCTGCAGTCCGAGTATATGCGGTAAGTGGGGGTAGCTGGTGGCCAGCAATTGCTGTTGGTGCTCTTAACCTGGTGCCATTCGGCACAAATGCGGTGAAGATAACATATATAAACGCTTCCTCCTGCACAATATTATTTACCACGAATTTCTAGTTCGGTTTCTTCGCTGTCACATGGTACGAGATGGACGTCATCCCAATCCTTGGGACCGCATGTGATAGCGGTCGTAACGTTTCCGCATCTACAAATTTCAGGTATGTCGCAATGTATCGCTGCATACCAAGCAGCTTACTGATGTCAAGCAGGCGTATGTTCTCCAGCCCGCTAAAATTTTATTTTTCTCACCGATGTCACAGTTGCATTGGGCACGAGATTGTGCGTTATTGCGGCAGATGTTCTCATTCTGCTCGTGACCTGGTTCAAAACGTATTCGATAAAACGACTCGCTGGTCGCAATAATGTCGAGACGCCACTTATTACTATGCTTCTCAAAGATGGCGAGGGATCTGGCTTTTTCTCGTCATATAGACCTTACAGCATTGTTTCTGTCCTTTAGGTACCGTGTATTTCCTGTTAGTGAACCAGAAAACTTCCCCTCCTACTGCTTAGTTACATCGTTTATTTTGATAGCATGCTGCTAGCTTTGAATCTTATCACAATCGGGGGTTGGTACAACAATGTGCGTAGCTCAGGCGACTGCTATCCAAGCTCACTAAGGCGTATATGCAGGTATTCGCCTACACCGGCTTATTTTCGACTCCGTGAGTAGGTCTTCCGTATAGATTACTGTGTACTCAACCATCTTAAGGCTATTGTCGATAATCATTTCGCATTTTCTACTTAATCTTCGCCGGGTCTCCTATGGGCGACAAAACGACGCTCTGGACACCCCTCTTTCACAGCACTCCAGCATTAGGTTCGGATCGTTTGTGGATAACATGGGGGAGCCCCTTCAGGACGATACGGAGTCTGATCCCGATGTCGCGTGGCAACATGACGAGGATGACGGGGCCGATGCGACTTCCCCGACCTCTGCCAGCAGCGGCGGACGAAGCGTAGGTAGCGCCAACTGGAGGCGCCGGCTCCCCGACCTGCCATGCCGAAGAGGATATTGGTTCAAGGAACACACCTGGTTCACCCACGATTCTTAGGACGTCTGATAGTTGGGAGGAGGGATGTTGAAAAAGCTGTATCATCTGAGGAAGCCGTCGAAAGATGTGATTAATACGCTACATATGTAGGGTACGAGATAGGGGCGATGAATCTGGACGTGGTTTGGCACAGTGTCGAATCTGTCTCTTTGGTTCTCCGCTGTGCTCCTTGTATGTGCATTCCGTGCATTTATTGGCTCGTCTACTGCAGCAGTAAAAAACTGCATATTGTCGCCTTAATCTTTCGGGAGAAGTCCAAGCACCTGTCTATTTCGAACAACATGCTCCCTTGGTTGAAACCGGAGGACAGTTGATGTGAGAGAAAAACGCCGCATAACAAGTTGGGTACGAGAGATCCGCCTAACTTTACTCGGATTATTTGTTCTGGATAGTGCTACGGCACTGTACATGCGGGTCGCCATTCACCGATGCTAAAGCTTTTGCAACGTTGGCACTAAACGAAGTTCCTCCAAACTGATCGTGAGAATCGATAAGTTGGAATACGAACAGAACACGACATAGCACTCAGTTCACTTGTTGGGCTTCCTCTTCTCTGAGCTGACAATCTTCCTCGAACGACTTCCGAACCTACATCCAATTAGCTTGAACCTAATGTCACGTGTATCAATAGCTCCTCGGCCCTCACCTTCCCGAAGAACTCGTCATCTATCAAGACGCGGACACCAGTTGCTGCCAATGCCTTAGACACGTCCAAACAAGCTTGATGAGCCTCGGCGGTCTTGACGGCTGCAGTGAACGCAGGTGTGTGGTTCCCGCCATTCTTCTCGGTCGGAATACCTGTGAACCCGCATTGATCCCTGTGGCCAGGGTCGTGCCGGCAAGTGATCACTCACCAAAACTTGGATGCAATGATGGAAGGGCTACCTCAGAGGCATCAAGTAGAGTTCAAAGTGCGCACGAGCTGTGCCCACCATATGTGACATTGCCCTACTCATTCGGTCAGTCACAAATACACAAAGATACGCATGATAATGACTCACGAAATCCGTCGATGCGCCTCCGATTCCATATGCATAGTCTATGGTACCGTACGTGTTCTCAAAAATGGTACCAAACCCATCCGCTGTATTCGGTTATCAGGATGCAAGAATGAAACGAGAAGATGTAGATGTGTTCGTACTCAACGCCTCATTCTGTCTGAGGTCAAATACTGCCCCTTTGAGGTGCGGTTCAACCCGGCAGCCGGTAGCAAGAGCTGCCGCTCTGAGAGATGCATCATTATCAAAATCTTGAGTGTGCAAACCGGACAATATACATACTGGAAGCAAGCGATGACCCTTTTCGTCGTCGCCTCCATCTCTGCACGGGTCGGCGCTCGTACGTACCAGCTGTGAAGCGTCAATTTTGTCAGTCACCTATTCTGACTGGGCGGAATGCATGCTTACATCATTTTGGCGTAGTCAGGAATGACTGGAGGCAAAATTAACCATAAAAATGCGCTCATAGGGACGGACATACTATTCGGAGTCCAGTCTTTGCCTTCGAATATCCCGTGAATGCGATAGGTCGGCTTCAACTGCTGGCGAAGCACCGATATACTAGTGTATGCAAGAACAGCTGCATCGAGTGCATTCTGCCCTTCCCAAGGAGACAACGCAGCATGAGCCCTGACAAATACGTGATATGCTGCATCATAGCGGGCGCAAATTCACTTACGTATGGCCAAAGAACTCGACTTCAATAGATTGGCGTGCAAGACAGCTATTCAGGCTCGCAGAATGAGGCGGACCAGGAGCAGGATGACACCTGCAGATCCGATCAGCCTCCTATATGCTCTTATGTGGGTTTACATACATCAGACAAGCATCCATACCATCGTAGGCACCACGGTCCAGCAAGATGATCTTTCCACCACCTCCTTCCTCAGCTATGCAGCAGGGTCTCAGAGCGCGTCTGTTCGCGGATATGGGTACACCCACCTGGCGTCCCGAGGAGGACAACGGAACCAGATATGTCGTGTTTCTCCATCGCGCGCTTAATGGCGCACGCTACAGCCACTCCGGCAATAGCTATCAGATTATGCCCGCATGCATGGCCGATGCCAGGTAAGGCGTCCATCTCGGAGTTGACACCAATGGTACGCCCGCCAGAGCCGTGAGTAAACTTTGCGACCCATGATGTTTCAAGAAGATGGTGCGGAGTTACATCGAATGCTTGCTTCTTCAAAAACTCTGTCAGGACATCATGGGCATGGCTCCGGGTATATTACATGTTAGCACAGCTTTCACGCTCTCATCGAATGTCGGAGGCTGAAACTCACTGCTCCTCGAAACGCAGCTCAGGATGTTCTTCAAACCGAGGTCAACTTAGATACTGTATTCTCTACATTCACATACCATGGATATCCAAGCTAAGATCTCTCAGATCGTCGTCTAGAGACGTGATGACGTGTTCAATAGTTTCAAGAATATCTGGCCTGTAAGATGTTCCACTTCTTCTGACAGGAGCCTGCGAATCTCCTGGGCGCCATAGATCACTGATATTCTGTATATAAGGATTCTTTGGAGGCATTTCGGAAAGCGCTTTGGATGATTGGTGTACAGGTGAGACCAGTCTCCACCGCGACATTCTGAAGCTTTGCGAAATAGATCCGTGTTCTGTGACTGCGATGAGATAAGATGAGATAAGAACTCTCATCTCGACATCTTATCTTATCTCTAGCTCCTCAAAGTCTTGTCTGCAAAATGTCCTTATGGACCGAACCAACCAGTTACATCGCAGAGTACTAGCATTGCCACCATACTATGGTACATAGAGCTACAAGATTATATGCCATCATGGCCATTTCTACGACAATATACGAGCCATAGAACACGAGGACCTGCCAGTGTCCAAACCAAATGTCCAATGAATGGGACCTACTCAATCCCCTCAATACTCCTCCACATCGGAGAGAGAAGCGTACTCAGACACAGTCTGATCATCGTCGTCATAGTACTCCAGCACGACCTCCCGCATAGCAAAGCGCATGATCGGCGTGATGGGAACCAGCTTCGGCCCAACGACCTCCTCGTCCTCTTCCGGGGGGCGCGCGTTGACGAACCTCTCGTGGAACTCCTCGTCCGACATCGGGACCATGTCTCCATAGTCGTACTCGTACGTGCCATCGGGCTCGTTCACCATCGTCCCGTCGCTGCCCGCGGCCATGCGCGTGCGCACGCTGTCCCGGTTGCGCATGCTGTCGCGCGGGCGCATGCTGTCGCGCACGCGGACGCTGTCGCGCACACGCATGCTCATGCGCGCATCCGGGTACTCCTTCGCGACCGGGTCCGTCCACCGCAGGTCCAGAATCCGGCCCTTGACCATGCCGTCCACCGCACGCACGCCCATCTCGCGGCACAGCAGGAAGTACGGCAGGCAGCGTGCACCCGGCTGTGCGAGCCGGTTCATGACCTTCAGAAGCTGCAGCGCGGTGAAGTCTGCATGAAACTGCGGCGCGTCTGCACCGTTTGCAGCTGCATCGCCGAACGTCGCCGGCGCGCCGTGTGCGTCAGCTGTGAGCGGAGAGTAGATGCGGAATCCGGCGCTGGAGCCGGGAGCAGGAGATAGGCGGTGTATTGCGTGCTGAGAAGCATCTTGAGGGCTCTGCGGGCTAGGGGCAGCCTCTCCGCCTTCCGCTCCGACAGTCCGAGGCTGAACTTGCGCAGAATGAATGACGTGAAGGTTGAGCAAGGCATGGGCCTGTAGGAAGTGAGAGCTCTGTCTGACTGCAGACGACCGTCAACAAATGAGCATGTGGATATCCTGAGTAAATACTGACCTTCCAGCCGTCCGTTGGCATTCACTAGACAGGAGTTAAGCTACAGAGTTTATCAGATAAATCAAACCCAGACGCACCATAATCCGTTATATAGTCTTGCCAATGCGCGAGCTTGCCTCCGAACGCTTCATAGAGGCGATCAAAGTGCAAACCTGAGCGCAGCTGCTCCGGCACACTAGGTAAGATGCGCTCCAGGTAGAAGCGTTTCGTTTCCGACTTCGGATAATCGCCAATGGTGATGATCTGTGTGGCAACCCTAGATATTAGACACTCGTTCGCAGCGTCTGTTGAGTGTCTGGGGGCCCACCTTACAATGCTGCATGACGTTCAACTGCCGGAGCCAAGTCTGGTAGAACGGATCGCTCGTCGCGTGTATGACATGGCAGAGCCGATCCTGCTTCGTGAGCACAAGCATCGCGTCCAGCAAGCACTTCATCGCGTCGATCGACCGAATAAGCGCCGGCCTGCCGCAGTAAATCAAAATCAGCGAACAGGCTTAACACGGTAGGGATAACGCGTACAGTTTATGCGCCTCGTCAATGAAGAACACCGGAATCTTCTTCACCGGGGGAGCATCCTTGCCTTTCTCCTTTTGCTCCGCCCTTCCATTCTCCTTCGGCGCTTCGGCTTTCACCCTCGCCATTGCCTTCGCCTCCGCGCGCTTCTGCTTGCTGCCAAAGATACGCGTCCGCCACGGTACGCGCGCACTGTTTGCAGGCTGGCACCGGACCGTCGAGCGCTCAGATATAGCATCGCTGTCTGCGCTCGGCCTCTGCGATGAAGCTTTTGATACGGCCTCTGATGTTGGCTGGAAGTTCCAATATCGCAAAAGAGAACTCTACATATTTAGGTGTAAGCACTGGCAGCCGTCGCGGGAGGTGGATACATGCCTGGAAAAGTTCCATAAGCCTAGCGACATCGCTTGTCTTGATCTCGCCAAGTGTGCTATGGGCCATGGAGTCCCCTGTCGGAGAAGAATTGGCCATGCGGCGTTCTACATTTAGCCTATCGTGCTGGAAGTTGGGACGGTCCCGGTAAGCATACGAAACTATATAGCAGTGTTAACAAGCAGAAAAACTGAATCCACCTTGAAGGCCCATGCTTCCTTCTCAAACTCGCCATATCCAGGCATATCCGGGTCTTGGGCGATGCCCATAAAATATCCTTCCATCTGCTGACTGCACACTATTCCATGAATGTATGCGAGAATGTATATGCCAAAAAACTGACCTAAGGCTAATATACAAACTTGCCAGATCCGCAAAGCCGGCGATGCGCAGGTCAAAATGCAGAACGTGGTACGCTGGTCGAGTGAGCACTTGACGTAGCAGAGCTGTCTGAGAGCATCGAACGTACGTTAGACGCAGGTCCGAATTGGGCCCAATGACACCAATTGGTCCAGGCCTGGAAAAGATATACCCACCTTGCCGACGCTGCTCGCACCAAACAACACCGTGAAGCTTGGCTCGCCCTCCAGAGCTCTCTCAATAGCCTTGATTTCCGCTGGCCTGTCAAAAAAACCAGGCAGGCTCGCGAACGTGTGCGTCGGCGTGAGCTGCGCGCGCTCGCGTGCCTCGGTAAGCTCCCTCCGGGTCTCCTCGAGCATTCTCCTGGACTCGGCCAGTGATCGCAGCGTCTCCGATGGCTGTGCGATATCGGACAAGGGACGGCGCAGAGTGAGAGACATGGTCTGGCAAGAGCAGGAGACGGCGTACGTTCGCAAGGACCCCAATGATCTCTCCCAGCCCGAAGAAATTACGCTTGTGCACGTCGTTCGGCATCGGCATGCCCCTCCGGCGCGGTATGTTCGAGCGGAATAGCCAGTGGAGATGCAGCGACGTCTGGGATGCCACGGAGTGCAAGCTCTGCCTGCGCGAATGGGGATGCGAGGGCGTGAGGTTGCGACGTGTGGCGTCCTGCACGCCGGGGGAGGTCTGGGATCTTTCGGGTCGGCTGTGCGACGTGCTTCCGGGGCGTGCCATGATGGTGTCGCTTGAGGCAGTCTGGCCGCTGCGGCTGAGGACGGTGAAGGGGCGCAGGGACGATGGATAAGAGTTGATGCTAGGGGAATGAGGGGGGATCACGCAGGAGTGAGGTGAAGATATTGCGGGAGATGAAATGGCAATGCGGGCAGGCAGGCGAACATCCGGATAACGGCAGGCGGGCGAACGTCGCGATGCCTGGCATATGGGCGATGCCCCGGCGCGAATTGCGTGCATTATGGCCAATTCCGACGTTCCACAGCTACATGAATCCAATCACGAGAGTGAAGAAAGAGATACACGTTTCCGAACAGAATACACGAGGCTGAGATCCGGGAGACCTGGAGCGCGACGGGGACACCGACTCTGTGGAGGAACTCGCCGAGTCTCAATACTCCGCGATGTCGGTCGCGGAGGGTTCTCTTTCGCGGATGGCTGGTCAAATGTCGCAACAAAATGGAGCATAGGACGACGAGCACGGGCGGCTCGATGCGGACACGGTGGACATCAGCTGGAGTCGAAGGGCCCAAACCCACGTTGTGCGGCTGCTTGCAACCTGCTGCGCGTTCGGGTGCTTTCCGTCCGAATGTGAATCTCTAGAGTTCTGTGCTCGAGAAAGAGAACATTGCAGCAAGCAGATGGACGAAGACGAGGTGGTGGGAGAAGGGGAATATGGATGCCAGCCATGGCCGGGAGGTTAAACCGGTGCTGAGCGTTTCAGTTCAACACTTCTCCTTGCGCTATTTCAGTCGCTTCGCCTACACTCTGAATCTTTGTCGACCTCGCTATTGACCCCGGTTCGTGCCCTTATCGGCGACATGAAGGACGTGCTGCTCGTCGGCTGCGGGGCAGTCGGTGCCATCTGTACTTGCGACTCTTATCCTACCTAGAGCTCATTCTGATCTGAACTTCGGACGTCGCAATGTCAAGATTCTCTCATCTTGAAAAGAAGCGGATTGGCTCGTGTGACGGTCGTAGCCAGGAGCAATTACGAAGCTGTACAAGGTGTGTCGCATACTCCAGATCCTCAGCCTCAGTGATTGCATGTTCCTGTGTCTCACAGCACACGGCCTCGACATTAGAAGTCAGAAATATGGGCATCTAGAGAGCTGGAGGCCCGATCGTCGTGCGTGGCACATACTTGCGACTTCTACAACGCAGACTGATTGCATGTCTCCTAGTGTTTCCGAACGTGCAACAGGCGTTAGACCGCCCATACTCCTATGTTATCCTCACCACAAAGGCCATCCCTGAATTGACGCGGACGCCGACTGTCTTGGCTCCCTTATTGTCGCCGCCGTATATCGACACACACCCACAACCTGCATACGTGATTATGCAAAATGGTCTTGGCGTGGAGGCCGATCTGTATAAGGCACTGAAGAAGCTAAAGAGCACCGAAGAACCAAAGATCATTGGCACTGCGGTATGGATCGGCACGGGGATGCTGAGTGACAACATCGTGGAGCATAACAATTTTGTGAGTAGCCCCTTTCATCGTCAGCAGAGTAAATGCGGTCACATCGGCACCAAAGACTTCCATGCGCGAGGCTAATCTCGCGAATCGATCAACGGGCTCGCTCAGTGCAGCACCATCTCCTGTCGAGTCCGCCTCGACAGCCGTCCGACGACTGCGTAACCGGATGTGTCCGCACAAAGGTGTATCCGACTGCTTGCAGTCGCGTTTCCGACGTACGCGCGTTGCGTATATAGCATGAAACAGTGCTGTGCAGACCTCGCACTAACCAAACGTGGGTCCTGGTATACGGGAAGGCACTCCACCGCTGTAGCCGTCGAGCCCGTCTACACAGCCTCCCCAGCTGACGGCTACGTATCCGGACGTGTCCGCACGTCCGCGTAACCAACGCACCCGCGTTGCGTATCCAGCGTGAAACATCGCTGTGTAGACCTCCGCACTAACCATCTGTGGTCCCTGGTGTGCAAACAGGCGCTCCGGCGCCGTAGATCCTGCATCGACATAGTTCCACAAACATTTTGTAACGATTTTCCCGCAGGATCGTGTGCAAATGGGGGTCTATCGTCCCGATCCGACGATCGTAAAAAACACGCCCGCCGAGTCCGCTCTCCTGGAGGACTTCGCCAGCATCCTCCGGGCGGGCGGGAGCGACGTGACAGTCGTCCCGGAGATCCAGCGAATCAAGTACTCCAAGAACTTCTGGAACGCTGTCCTCGGCGCGTCCGCCGCGCTCTCCCGCTTCCCCCTCACCGCCATCTTCCGTCCGCCGCAGAACGAGCCGGGCCACGCCTCTTCGTCCGACCCGCCTGCGCCCGCGCCCGGCGTCCCCGCCTCCACGCCATCCCCCCACGACCCGCACTTCGACACATCCACTGTGCCGAGCGCCTCCCCCGCGCTCAGTGCGCACACAATCCCCTTCCTGCGCGACGCACTCGCAGAGCTGTACGAGCTAGGCAGCGCGCTCTTCCCGGCGTCGGACGCGGGCCCCGGGCTCGAGCCGGACATCGTGCAGCGGACGCTCCGGAACACGGCGAATATCCACGCGCGCCCGGACGCGATGCACCGTGCGAGCATGCTGGTGGACGTCGAGAAGGGTCGCCCGATGGAGGTCGAGGTCGTCCTCGGCGAGGTGGTCCGGGCGGCGCGGCAGAAAGGAGTAGCGGTCCCGGTATGTGGCACACGTTGTGCGGAGATTGGCCGGTGGCTGATGGGCTGTCCCTGCTTTTAGCGTGTCGAGGCGTTGTATGCGCTGTTGTTGATCGTCCAGAATCAACTGTTACGTCAGTACAAGGAGAGGAAATCGGTGCTCTGATTTCCACGCTCGAGAAAAGCTTTCATAGACAACTTTATTCACAGATATCAAAGAGCGGTGGATGTATTGTACATGTAAAGCATGTCTTAGATAGCTGCGTCTGAGGGAGCCGGTCATTCCAGGCCGGCAAAGCGCACGTCTGCGTTTGCTTCGAGCCAGCTCATCCACTTCTTCAAGAATGGTCCCCCGTGCTGGACAGTAGATGAGTCGCCGATAACGCACTATGTCATGGACGGCTATCAGCGTATGCAGAACATCTCAACCGTACTCAACGTACTAGATGCCGCTTCGCACGAGTCATTGCCACTGAAGACTATATGATCTCGACGTTCAATTGAGAATACTTTTGAGATACCTACCGTTCAGTCTTCGCTTGTCCTTCAGAAAACCTACTTCCCGCTACATAACAAACGTATGTTAGAACTGCCGGGAGTACAGGCGGCAGGTGCTCACCTTCTCGTTGCTGCGCACTAGACTGATGACCACTGCGTCTTTCTCTCGACCTTGCATGCCATCTACAGTCCCGATTTCCAGATCCAGACCGTATACAGGACGCAGGAGGCTCGTCAACAGCGCTACCTGTGCCTGATACCTGGAACCACTCTTCGTGTCAGATACTGCATCGGGAGATCTACTTTCACTTACGGTGTGATAATTGCAATCTGAGAAGGGAGAACGCCTGCTCCAACCTGCCACAACGCAGTCAGAACTAGGGTTCAGGTTACGCAAAGCAGACCGAACCAGCTGCTCGACCCAATTCTTCACGACCGTCGCTTCGTTCTCGTTACACCGGCTACCTTCGTCGTTATCCCCCTCTACGCGTTCATAGTACTCGCACCCTGCCGTGTCGAAGAAAACCACAGGCGTGCCGAGGATCTCTTTCTCATCGTCCTCTGTCTCCGCCTTTGTATTGGGTAAATCTCGCAGTAGATGGGAAGCAACGGAGGGATGCGAAGTCAGCTTGTTGTGATACATTGTCTTGGAAGGGAATGCTGCGATCTGCGCGTGCATTCTAGAATCAAATGGCAGTGAGCGGCAGGCGGGCGTTCTTCAGTGGGGTATCGACGGACCGATACTGCACATTGAGCATGCGCTTGACACCCGGGCCATACATCTTCTCCAGCCGGTCGAACATGGTAGTCTCCAGCGTTCGTGGCGGGCGCAATCCAGAACGTTTTAGAACGTTTCGCTTCTTACTCTTCTTCGGCTCTGCAGACTCAGTTTTCTTGGCAGTCTCCTCTTCAGCTAGTCTGTCAGATAGCTCCTCTTCATCCCCGGAGGTATCTTCGTCTGATGACGGTGGGACATCGGCTTCGTCGTCATCGTGTTCTTTCGACGCACTGGGCTCTGGCTCAGGCGCATTCGATGCCTTTTTTGGCTGTACCTTGCTTGACTTAACCTTCGTCTCAGCTTGCGTGGCCGTCTTCTGTGTCGCATCGCGTTTCTTGCTATTATTGTCTGCAGAAATGATGGTCGGGGGTAGCTGCATCGGGTCGCCGGCAAGGATCAACTTCTTTGCTTTAAAAACGGGGATCCAGCAGACCTGACGAAGGCATGTCAGGTAACTTTCACGATGCCAGTAATGATGGGCAGCTTACAGCCTCCAGTGCTTGTGTCGCCTCATCAATGATAACGACGTCAAATTTATGATTCCGCAATTGTCGACCGCCCGATGTATGACACGTGGCGAGGACAATCTAACCACCGTGTCAAAACGCAAGTATCAAGGACTCGTTCGAGGTGGTGCAAACCTGTGATTCACTCAAAACGCTCTCTACCACACCACCTTCCCTCTGGCGGTACCTGTAAAGTGTATGGTCAGTCTTTCGCTTACGCCAGCACGGCCACATTTGCTCACTCTTTCCGCAGAGCCCTCACTTCCTCCCACAATTTCTTTCGCTCTGCACCTCTAGGCGCCTTGCCCTTAGCCCCTTTACCCTTGCCGGCCAGTACATCCAGCGCAGCTTCCAGCTCATTCTTGATGTCTTTCGCTAGTGCAGCCTGTGAAGACATATTACGTCAAGGATGCAATTGCTGAGGATCATGGTACAACACTTACCTGCTCGCTCCGGTTGGCCTTGACCTCTAGCGTAGCATCCAAGACACCTTCATGCGCCATCACACGAGCGGGATGGCCGATACGGGTGACTTTCAGCTTCTCGCCGCTCCGCGGAGCAGGTAGAGCCAATAATCTCTCTAAGATGTTATCCACCGAGAGGTTCGAAGCGCCGCATACAAGTAGACGCAAGGGTTTTGGATCCGAAGAAGTGGTCGCCGTCAGCTGTCGGATAACTTCGATTAATGTGTGCGTCTTCCCGGTCCCTGCGTTCAGTCAGACACTTCCGTAAATGCTGCAAAGGGGTTTTACCGGGCGGTCCGTGAATGCAAGCAACCTCCGGCGACTCTAGTGCAAACTTAACCGCCTCTTTCTGACTATTGTTTAGCGTGTCATCGAAGAATCTCAAGTCTTGGATGGGTATCTTCTCTGACGGAGCAGTCATGCCCATCAAGACGCGTATCAAGTTGGTCAGCTCGGGCAAAAACTTGTCTGTCTGGAACATTCAGACAAAATACAAGACATATATGTCGGCAGCGGCATACTGAGTGCACATCTCCAGGCAGAACCAGCTTCTCTAGTGTATCAAGCGCCTTATCCATTCTGTATTGATTATAAGTAAGACGATCGCCGAACGATGGGTCTAGTTACCTGTCATATGTAACACTGTTTGCCAACTTGAGCACGCGACAGCGCTCCGGGATGTCGAGATCATCACCCGATTCCGAGTGATCAGCTGCAATGACTATCCGTACATCCGACACCTATGCAGAATCAGAGCACTACATGGGGATGCTTCCGAGATAGCTGACCCACCTTGTAAACAACTCCTTCGAAACCTCCAGACCGCCGACCATCGGAACTGCTTGTAGTGCTAGCTTTCTTGCTCTTGATCGATTTCCGAACAGCACCCGTGCTCGAAACATTCTCCTCGATGCGCGCAAGATCTCCAGGTCTGTGTGCAGGTGAAAATAGAACGCCATGGCCAGTTCACGCATGTACTTACCTAAATGTATGTGGAGGGAAGATTGGTGTTGCATGGTGCGCTGTCGGACGTTCCAGCTCTACAAGACTGCACTTTCAGGTCGCCTCAGACATTGCAAGCCATGACGAACTATACAAGCCATACGTTTTGCCTCCTAATCCAATGTTGACACTAGCCACACCTAGTCCACCCAACGCAAGGCCCTTCTGCTCAAGTAGCTTGGGGCTGCAGTTTGACAATAAGAGTGAACTGCGCTCGACCTCGGCTTCGCGTTCCTTGTTGAGGAGCAGCCGATGACGCGAAATAAAGGCTCTAAGATCTGGTTCCGAGGACATTATTCGGGATATGATAGGCTCAAAATCTCTTGCTTGACGAATCGAAGTAGATCGTAGTACTAATGAATGGTCGGTGAACTTTCAGCTGAATGCGATCCCGCACGTTCTCATCTAATCTTATCGAAGTTACTCAGATAAGATCAGCTGGGATAGAGTCCTATTTAGCTGCTTCATCAGTAACCTAATTCAGATTTTACGTACCTCATAAATAAATGTATCCTGATTTAGCAGCTACGCTTCGGTGAGAAAAGAGCCCGAAACATCTGCGAGCTGCAGTCTTTCAAATGCTGTACTCAGTCTGCACATCACGTCCTCCCACGTATCAATCTATACTCAGGACATTTTCGCCCCATAGCCTTCAGGACGCTGCAATCTGCTGCAGTGATTGCACCCTCAGGTTCCGATACATTAATGAGCAATTACTTCACTTCCAAGTCATTGCACGAAGTCTGCGAAGAGCATTCGATTACAGGGGACTTCCTCTTCGGCACTCCGATTGCTTACATGCACCGAGTTTGCACTGAAGAAGTTCCGCATATGCGAGCGCTTTGCCCTGTCATCGTCACCCCTCGACTGCCCAAGATTTCCTTATCTGTCCAGGACAGCGGAAATCAAGGTCATATCCACAGTGCATGTCATCTTCGATTGCTCAATATCAATAGCCATCAATGCTCGTGACGTGTTGGCAGCCACTAGCTGGGCTGGTTCCTGATACTCTGGCCATCTTGACTCAGCTGTAGTATTCGCGGGGCGGCAGCGGCGGTGCCTCCCTTGGCAAACTGTCGGTATTTACATCCCGCTGTTACGGGTTCTCCTGTGCCATTCTGCCGTGTAGTTGTCTGCGCCTGCACATGAGCCACACTAAATGTGGTCCCGTACTGCGTAATCCTCGTGATGTCGCAACCCACTTCTGGAAGCGAATCTGGACCCAACCCGGATGGTGTCCTCAAAACTACAAGATAAAGTTCAAATATCGCAAAACCCGAGAACGTCGAACACTGCTTCTTGATCGGCATTCCCCTCAGTGCTATCAGAGTCATGTCCTCTCACGCCTAGCAGTTGTCAAGGTAGCTCCGGCGACTACTCCTTTCCCGTTGGTTTCCCGTGCACAGCATCGCAGCTGTGACTCATTGGCAAGCAGGGATCTGCAGTGGGCTATTGTTTCACCCTTGGTTTCTACTAGGGTCAAATAGTCGTGACACGTCATCCTAGGATCTGGCAACTTCTGCCTCGCGCCGCAGTCGGACCCGACTCGAAGTCATTAAATAGCTGCCTTCTCCCCAAAGCTTATTCTACATGGATCCCCTCTACATTGTCACTGCCGTCCTCTCCAGCGCACTCGCAGTCCAGCGATGGATACGGCAGAAGCAGACGAAGAACAAGGTCATTGCCGAGCTCTCAAATACTGTGGATCGAGTCTATGACATCTTGTCTCCCCTGCACGCATCTCTCTCGATCCGCGACACAGGCTGGAATAGCCAAACCACTACACTTCTTTCGATTCCAGAGGGGCACGAAGAGCTTCCCCCGGACGACTTGAATGTCGTCAGCTGTCTTCTTGACACAGGGGAGGCCCTCAGTGTGTTGAAAGAGCATCTCACTCTGTGGAAAGAGAAAAGCCTCACTGCGAACGTCCTAGCGTTCCTTACTCCGCAAACCGTCATCGGCCGGCTGCAAGAGGATGGGGACAGGCTGCAACAGAGATTGAACTTGCTATCGTTCGCTCTGCAAGTCTCAACGTATCGCACAGGACAACGCCTGCATCGCACATTGCAAGCATTGTCGTCTTCCGGTCAAGCGTTGTCTTCCGAACAAGTGTTGTCTTCCGGGCCCAGCCCTCTGGATTTCATAAAAAATCCGGACGTGGGAAGATTTTGGCGCGAACAAATAGGACTACATGTAAGCCTTTGTTCATAATTGTGAACTGGTTCGCCATTAAGCGCGGTCAGGTATCCTGCTGCCCGGAAGAGACCTTTTGGAGAGCCCTCAATAGCGCAGTGAATCATGAACTCGATGAGGTGATGCGGTGTGTAATACTCCTTCGTCTAGACGAGTTTGCTGTGGGGGGCATCACTCCATCTAGTCTAGATCGGTTCGTTGGCGATGGAACAATACAGGAGTCCATTGACCGACTATGTGTGTCAAGCAAATACTTGCAATTCGTAGTCCTGACGCTTCACATTTCTGTAGGGAGAGAACACTACGCGATTCCCACTGCGTCAGGCCCGGTGAATCCGCTTCTTGTCTGGGTAGACGATAATCCGGACTACATTGAGAAGGAAGTCGAGAACGCGACTAGGCTAGGAATCACCGTATATAGTCTGCCATCCACCGCAGCTGCTAAAGCATGGATTGATGCCAACCAGGGTATGGCACTTGGCACAGGATCTATAATTTACAGCACGCTGACATATTCTTCTATACTCAAAGAAATGCTATGGGAAGCAGAAGCTGCGCACCGTCTACGCTTCATCTCAGACAACTACCGTATGGAGACCGGCCGGGAGCGAGGCGATTTCCTCAACCTCTCCGCGGGCGAGACGATCCTTCGCTACCTGCGCGGCCGTCTCTTCGCGGCGCCCGTGCTCATCTATTGCGGCGCGAGTATTCCAACCACCCGTTACGTCCTGTCATATAAACAGGCGGGCTCGACCGTGTCATACGACGTGTGCATGGCATACATTACAGCACTCGCGGACGGCCGAACGGATGACACCAGCTGGGAAGACTTCGACGTGAAGTACGACGCATACGTCGCCCAGAGCCTGTCACAGCCGCAGCGGCGTGTGCCACCCGGGCTCGATGCCAGACATGCACCGGTAACCCCGACGCCGGTGCCGAACCGTGCAACCGCCGGTCCGGCCGCTCACCGCGCGCCGCCCAAGCCGGTCCTTGAGCGCGCGCCATCCGAGTGGTCGCCGGTGTCGGAATGGGTGGAGTGCGAGCTGCCCGTGGAGTCCAAGACCGAGGCTGCGGCCGAGACACGGCTGTCGCGGTTCAGCGACTGGTCGGACACGGTCGAGGCCCTGTGCCGCATTGGCCCTGCAGGAGGGAGCGCGCGGTCCTTCTTCAGCGGCGGCGACGTTGCGAGTCGAATGAGCCAGATTCGCGAGGCAATCACTCACATCCGCTTGAATTGGGCTGATTACGATCAGTTCATGGAGGGACTGCAACGGATGTTCATCGACACGACCGGAGGCGAGAAGGCCGCACCACTTCTTGTCCTCTTACCTCTATCTAAAGATTGGGCGGACCGGAGGCGCACACCTGTCGAAGCCGAAGACTACAGCGTCCTCAAGCTGTATACGTCCGAGCGTGGATATCAAGCAGTCTTCCGGGTGCTGAACGAGGCCTTCCGCAAGGATGACCTCACGGGCAACCAGTCCCGACTGCAGGCGGCTGTATTCCTCATCGAGCTGCTCACCATCGAGCTCTTCAACTACACTCTTGCGCTGCGGCCCCCATCGAGCTTCTCAGGCGTCATCTACCGTGGTCTCTGTCTGAATCGCGAGCACCTGAACGAGTTCTACGCACTGACCAAGCGGCCTGTGAAGGACCGCTACTGGTCCATTCCCCTTTCCATCATGTCTTGCACCACCGACCTGCTAACAGCAGTCAAGTTCGCGGAGAAGCTGGCCTCCAGTAATTCGAACCTGTATCCCGTCCTGTGGCGCATCCACGTTGCGGACCTCGACCCGGAATTACTGGAGGTATACCACCGGCGCTTCCCAGCAAGCGTTGTGTCGACGATATGCGCGGTGCGGATCAGCGACTTGTCGGATTACCCTGAGGAAGAGGAGGTGCTTCTAAGGGGCCCGTTCTTCCAACTGGTGAACGTGCAGCCGCAGCGCTTGGTCGGTGTGGAAGGCGCCTCTGGGACCGTGCACGTCATGGATGGAGTAATGCTTAACTCTAATAGAGATCACCCGAGTACCATGGAGATGGCACCGGAGGAGGGGAACAAAGCGCGAGAGCTCTTCGGTTGCTTGGTGGAAATTGGGAGAACAAGAGAGTGTCTCAGGCTGGCGGAGCAATGTGCGTTGCACGAGGATGTGTTGCAGTACGCACAGGTGTGCACGGAAGCAGAAGGGAGACTGGCTAGGTTACTGCAGTAGCGAAAATACCATTTCTCAGTATCGGGTAAGTGAAATTGTACACGAGATCCCCCACGATACTTAGCTTTCAGGCAGCCAT
Source organism: Obba rivulosa (assembly GCA_001687445.1). Lineage (NCBI taxonomy): Eukaryota > Fungi > Basidiomycota > Agaricomycetes > Polyporales > Gelatoporiaceae > Obba > Obba rivulosa. The sequence goes on from KV722364.1 coordinate 68,187, forward strand.
TCGGTGCGTCCAGATGAGATCAGTGCATGCATTGTACAGGATAGTTCGCCCGATTGTACAATACCGCCTTGAATGCAACGCTGCCTCCTTGACTGTGCAGTGTTTTCTCGACTTGAAATATCTCAGTAGCGTTGCGCTGGGTTGCGTCTGCGACCCGATGCAGACTTTCTTGGCACAAACCTTATACAGTGGGCGTCCCCCCGGAATGCTCAATCGCCGCAGCAGGAGCACAGGCCAGTCCGTTCTTATGTGGATATTTGACGTACCATCAATCCGTTGAAATCCTGCGGGTGACCGCACAGATTTGTTCAGGGCAAGCACGAGCCCCATCTCGGGTTATGTCGGAGCGAGGATAGTCCTATCCTAGACATCTGAGCAGGACAAGAGCTTCCTCATCAGGAAGAAGGTCCGCTGGACTCCACCCAGTGGAGCTTTATCGGGCCGTAGGCTACTTGAATCCCTAATACATAGATGGGAATCAGGGAATGTTACAGAGTTTCCGTGCAGCAGATGTGACACCCCGTGACATACGATCGACCGTCGTTGTTGCCTCATAAAGCGTTAACCGAGAGCTGTAGCCCCACCTTGGTCGATCAATCGGTGTATGATAATGTTCTGACTTGCAGACCGCTGTTGAAGGACGAGAAAGACTGAACTGTAGAAAAGCTGCAGTGGTTCAGAAGGGAACGTGACAAGTCAATGTAACGTCCCGTGACCTGGAAATGACGCAAGGATTGTCGAGTCAGTGGTCGAAACGAGCGAAATACATTTTTGCACGACTTTCGGAATGACATCCTGGTCCGGAATTTCGCATGGCGACTGCAGCTGTTGCCGAGGTCCTGCCGGCAGCATGCGCCCAGCAATTGGCGGCCACAGCTGTGCCATCAGCGCTATACTCAAATTGGTTCCGCCCACATGTGCAGTCGCGTCCTCTTCCGCTGATCACTACGACGTTGCCCACGAAATCCCACGAAGAGAGGCTTTAAACTGCACTTACGTTGAACATGTCAGGTAGAGGCGGCGATCGCGGTCGCGGATACGACAGAGGTCGTGGCGGTGGAGGTGGTGGTAGGGGAAGTCCCGGCGGAGACGGATACAGAGGACGGGGCGGTCCCCCTGCCGGCCGTGGCGGAGATCGCGGGGGGTTCAGAGGGGGTGACCGTGGCGGATTCAGAGGAGGCGATCGCGGCGGGTTTCGAGGGGGAGACAGAGGAGGCAGAGGCAGAGGTGGTGCTCCCCCCAGAGCACAAGCAGGGTAAGTCGATGCTCCAAAGATTGAGCAAGAACATTGACGTAAACTCCCTCCTCTCAAGTGTCTTCCAGCCCGACGTACCCGCCCAAATTGACGCGCGTCTGGTCGACAACTCCCAAGATCAGCTCGTCTCCAGCCTTTCTCGGTTAAGTCTGCGCGATGACGACCTGCCGACACGCCCCGACTTTGGTGCAGCAGGCGTTGCAATCAAGCTGCGAACCAATTTCTTCCCTGTTCGTGTCCCGAAGGGCCCTCTCTACGAGTACGATGTCCAGATCGCCCCCGCAATTGCTGTCAAGCGCGTCAAGAGGCAGATATTCTCCCTTGCGGAGCAGACTGAGGACTGGCGGCAGGCCGGAATGACCAACAAAGTCGCACATGACAACAGCGCGAAGCTTATCGCCGCGTTCGAACTTCCCCAGCCTCTCGTAATCAAAGTTCCATACACAGATGCAGATGAGGCGGAAGAAACGACGAAGCCTGGCGGAAAGAAGAAGGGCAAGCGTGCGTCCGAGTACACGCTGACCATCAAGTTCACCCAGCCTCTCGAGACCCAGAGTCTAGTCCAGTACGTTTTCTCGTCACGATCCTCAAGCAGACGTGCATTACATGACCGAGCGCCATGGAGAACTGTTTTGCTATAGTTGTCTATGTCGCTCAGGAATGTTTTCACTGCTGCATTTAATCAGTGCATCCCCTTTCGCTGCGGTACTGACATTAGTTGCACTGCAGGCACCTGGAGGGACAACCTCAGTACAGAGGGTATGATCCCCTCCCGGTCATCGCAGCTTTGAACATGATCCTCGGTGCACACCCGAGCCGTGGTACTGGCGAGGGCATCATGGTTGGCAGGAACAAGTACTACCATCCGCCAGCTCTCTGGACACTTGGCGGCGGCCTCGAGGCGTGGCGAGGCTTCTACTCTTCCGTGCGTCCTGCTTACAAACAGCTGATGGTCAACGTCAACGTCTGCACCACTGCGTTCTACACTGCGGGGAACCTGGCGGATCGCCTGCAAGAGTTCATGAGCGCGAGCTTTGGCGCCCGTGCAAACGCTTTTGCGAAGGGCGTCAGAATCAAGACTACACATCTGGGCTACACGAGGACGATCAAGGCCGTTGGTCATGTCACGGCAAAACAACACAAGTTCAACACTGATGAGTATGGAAGCGTTACTGTGGAGCAATACTTCCAAAAGAGTACGCACCACTATCGTGCTGAAGTAGACGGGATTATGCTGACAGAATAACAGAGTATAATATCAAACTGCAATATCCCGATTTGCCTCTCATCGAGATCGGAGGTCAGCAGAAGAACTATTTGCCCGCCGAATGTTGTGTCGTCCTGGAGAAGCAGCCATTCCGCGGGAAGCTCTCCGAGGAGCATACTGCGGCTATGATCAGGATTGCATGTCAGCCACCGAATGTCAATGCTGGGGACATTGTCGGACGCGGAATTGACGAGCTGGGCTTCAAACCCGGGGTTTCAGACACACTCGCCTCGTTCGGGGTCAGCATCGGCACAGAGATGGCCGTCGTCCCCGGTCGTATCCTCCCTCCACCGAGCATCCGTTACGGGCAGGGCGCGCCCAGGGTCGACGAGCGCGCGAGCTGGAACCTGCGTGACGTCAAGTTTGCAGTAGGAGGATCACTGGACAAGCTTGCAGTGCTACTGATCAAGGACGGGGGTCAGGACGAGTTCAGCGGGCCAGGGGATCCGGAGCTGCAGGGCATCGTACGCGGGTTCCTAGAGATGTGCCGCAAGTGCGGGATGCGGGTGCCGACGGAAGCACCGAGCTTCATGGTCGCGGAGCTCCCGCGCAAGAATCGCGACGACCCGCTGCGCAAGGCCGCGATCAAGCAGATCCAGGCGGCCATCACGAGCAGCCAGTCGCGCCCGAAGCTCATCCTTGTTGTTCTGTCGAACGGCGATCGCCACGTGTACTCCGGGCTCAAGCACCTCTGCGACGTCTGGCTCGGCGTCGCGACCGTGTGTGTGCACGCGGCGAAGATCCGCAGCGAGAGGGGCCAGGCACAATACTACGCGAACGTCGCACTTAAAGTGAACATGAAGATGGGCGGCGTGAACCATACGCTGGATCAGAGAAATATGGGCTGGCTCAAGCAAGCGCCCACGATGCTTGTTGGTATGGATGTGACGCATCCTGGCCCGGGTACAGTGAAGGGTACTCCGTCTATTGCGGCGATCGTCGCCAGCATTGATCAAAACTTTGGTCAGTTCCCGGCTAGCATGCGTATCCAAGAGTCGAAGAAAGAGGTGCGTTGTTCTTTGTTGCAACATTTCAGCCCGTATTGATCGAAAGAAATAGATGATAACCGATCTGGCCGGGATGATGGGTGAGAGGATCAAGGCATTCCAGAACGCCAACAAGGGTCTTCTCCCTCAACGTATCTTGGTGTACCGAGATGGCGTCTCTGAGGTGAGAATCTCACATGCGAATACGGACGTCCCAAAGGACTCACTTTCTTTGTACAGGGTCAATTCGCCACCGTCGTTGCTGAGGAGATGCCCGAGATCAAGGCCGCCTTCAAGAAGTTCAACACTGCCCAGGCTCAATATGCTCCGAAGCTGACGATCGTCATCTGTGGCAAGCGTCATCACACCCGATTCTTCCCTACTGAGGAACAGAACGCGGATCGGAATGGTAACCCTAAGCCTGGAACTGTCGTCGACAGGGGTGTGACCGCAATCTACGACTTCGACTTCTTCCTGCAGGCTCACGGAGGTAGGATAACTCTTACTTCCCGTTACCTCTGCTCACATGTTTCTGCGACAGGATTGCAAGGCACGACGAAGCCCACGCACTACTACGTGGTGCACGACGAGATCAGGTTCAAAGCCGATCAGCTCCAGACCCTCACTAACGACGTTAGCTTCTTGTTCGCTCGTGCCACGAAGGCGGTCAGTCTTGTGTCCCCCGCGTACTATGCCGACTTGGCATGCGAGCGCGGTAGATGCTACCTGCACTCCCTTCTGCAGGGCATTTCGGAGAGCGGCACAACGGGATCAAGTGGTGCTAGTGAGGAGGCCGTCAGAACCGAGGCCGAGAAGATGTGGCATGGCGGCGTCAACGACAGGCTGAAAGAAACCATGTTTTACCTCTGATCGATTGCACTGCTACTTTTGTTCTTGATTACTGGTCGATTATTTTCACAGCAGAATGGCAGAAGCGATATGAGTATGTGATCATGTATCAGCGACTCGCATGTATGGATTTGGAATTTGTATTCGTTATGTAGTGATCGCAAAGAATTGTATGCAGCCTATGTTTCGGAGTTCTTCTAGAGACTACCTTACGGGTGGATGCACATCCATGTCATGGTTTTCTTTCTCCCTTTTCAGTTTTCAATCTTTATATCTCCGCCGTCTCACTGGCGCCCAATGCTTTGGCGCCCTGGCGTCTGTTTTTTTTTACCACTGGCCTGCCCACAACCTCGCACCGAGCTTTTCCCCATGTGTTCTAGGTCTTCGAGAAGCTAATTGATATACACTCTTGTTCACTTTGTTGATGTGCATCACATTTTGCGTTACCTTGCTATCGTGAATCTGATGACCTCTCAAGTTCAGTCGCAAGGGCGCCGCCTGCCAGTATTGGAATGTGACCTGAAGCCCTCGAGTCGAAATATGATGGCTGACGCGATGTAAGCTCATTGTACGCGTATTTGTCAACATTGCAATCTCTTGCATTGACCCCAAATTCACAGGTCTCGACTTGGTCGCCAAGGGCCATGTTTCAAGCTTCAGTGATACTAGTGTCACCAGCAATTTTGAGGTCCCCGTCCCCATGATTATGACAGTTCCCTAATATTCGTCGATTTTTACCTCTGAAAGTCTAAATCGTATTTGCATCTCGTGCTACGGACATCCATTGGCGTCGCCGGCCCGCTTCTAGCTGGTGATCAATTTAAAAGCAGCAGAAGGATTGCCACGTGAAGCTTCGTGGCACTTCATGCCAGCCAGTTGCAAAACCGTAACTCGCCGCCGAAACTCATGTTGGGAGCGGGAGGGGCCGGCACGCTCGGCCTCATCATGTGGCTAGGATACGAATGTACTCATATTCGACAGGCGGTCAGAGTTGAGATGGACTGAGCACCAATTGGGTAACTCATGTGGATGCGCCGGCACCACCCGCACCAAGCACGATTTCCGGTGGCGAGCTACGGTTTTGCAGTAGCTGGCACATGTATGGCTTCTGAGGCCTTAGGACTGGTGAGAGGCTTCTACACTAATATAGTAATGTTCACCCATGTCCGTTACGTATGCACTTTTCGATGTAAATAGTGCTCGCTCAAGTGGCACTCACACCACATGCCATAACGCGCATCTGACCTCTATTCATTGTGCAAGAATCCCTGGCGAGGACCCTTTATCCCGTGGCAGCGAGCGTATATTAGCTCCCAACCGTCTATCGCGGACTCTTCAAGCTTAGGCTGTACACTCATGTATATCGCCAAGTTATTCGCTTCTGCAGCATGCATTTTACTTGGGTTCACACGTGTATGCGCATCTGATGCGTTGGGACTCTCAGTAACACTCGATTGTACGTATCTTCTTTGATCACTGCAGCTATCGTGCCCACACTTGATTCTCTAGATGGCTCCTTTACGGGCACTTTCAACGCTACCACTGGTATCACATCGTTTCTGGGTGTTCGATATGCCGATGCGCCAGTAGGCGACTTGCGCTGGCGTGCCCCAGTCTCTCCGCCTACATCTCACGTTGGCTCGGTTAACGCTTCCGCGTTTGCTCCTGGATGCATTCCGACCACCGCGTCGCATGTGATCACCAAGAGCGAAGATTGTTTGTTCGGAAACGTTCGTCGTGGTCTACATGAGTACCTGGGCAATCTCACAGTCCGTTACGACAGGTCTTCGTCCCCTCTGGTACGAAGTCATCAGATAGACTCCCCGTGTTGGTTTGGTTTTACGGTCAGTGGCAGCTCCACGCTTGTAAGCTTCCGAACCATAATTAAATTTTACGAGCCAGGTGGAGGATTCCAGAGCGGCGAAACAAATGACTTTTTGCCCGATCTGCTGTTCAACTCGACCACAAAGCCGTTTCTCTTCGTGACTTTTGCTTATCGTCTTGGTCAGTTTGGATTCCTTGGTAAGGCAATATCTTTTGTTGCTTTCGTCGCACATCACTCACAAGCCTGGCAGCGGGACCCCAGGTCGCTGCGGATGGAGATATGAATGTCGGGCTGCTCGATCAAGTATGCGAGTTATAGGACTCAACCATGTTTGGACTGACCAGATCATGGGCCATAGCGCGCGGGGCTACGCTGGGTACAGCGGTATATTCACGCATTCGGCGGAGACGAAACGTAAGATTTCGTGCATCCTCTTCCTCTCACAATCCTGAACGCAATGTCGTAGACAAGTCACGATTTGGGGCCAGTCTGCAGGAGCGGGATCTACAATGTTCCATGTGCGTTTTGCTGAATTCTTTTCCACGCTCTGCGTTTAACGTCCTTGATGCCGCATTTTACCTATCATGTTGCAATTGGACAGCTTATTGCCAACGGAGGAGACAATGAAGGCCTTTTCCGTGCTGCTATGGGAGATAGCCCCTCACTCAACTATCTCCCTACACCCTCGGAAGGATACCCTACCACGCTTTTCGCCCAATTCGCAAGCCTCGCGTATGTGATTCTAGTGAATGAAGCACGATCTCTCTGAGCTGTCTGCATTTACACAGTGGATGTTCGGGGTCCGATATTATGGCCTGCCTGCGTGCACAGAACTCGACTACTCTTGCTCGCGCAGGCGCTGAGACTATCGCTTCGCGCCCCACGACCCTCTTTCCCTTCGCCCCCATCTTTGATGGTTCCTTCATAACCACTCGCCCTGTTGAGGCATTCACGTCTGGGCGTTTCGCACGCGTCCCCGTCCTGTTCGGAAGCAACACGGACGAGGGTCTCTCCTGGGCGCTCACTTTACCACCTGAAGCAAACCCAAGGGCGCCCAATGCAACAGAGACCACGGCATTCAACATGATAACGGGCCAATTCCCAAACCTGACTACGGCAAGCTTCGATAGCGCATTGGAACTGTACCCTCTTTCAGATCATGATAACTTGCTGGAGCGACAGCTTGGGGCGATGTACGGTAATATTCGGTACATTTGCACCGCGCTCTTGATTACGGGCAGCGCCGCCAAGTTTGGGCAAAATAGCTTCCAATATCAGTGAGCTTACCGGAAGTCTTCTGGCGAAAAAGATATGCTGACTTGGAGCCCCGACAGTTATGACAACGCGCGGCTAGGTAGTTCCAGCTTAGTGAATGGAACTCTACACGGAGCGGATCTGCAGGCATTCTACTCGTCCTCTGTGCCATTCATGACACCGAATGGTGATGACCTTAATCTGTTTGCCGCCATGCGTGAGTATTGGACGTCATTCGTCACAGAGCAGACACCTATTGCATCGGGTGGGCCAACCTGGCCTGTAAGTCAATGATTGCTATCTCCCACGCCGATCCTTAGGATATGTATGATGTTTATTTTCTATTGCAGATGGCACGTACGACGGATGGAAGTCCTCGATTACTGCTGCATCCGGGGGATATTCAAGAGGAGGCCAATGTCACAGCGCTGAACACCCGCTGCAACTTTTGGCATGGGCTTTCAGACGAATTGGATCAATGACTTCGACATCCCACAGCCCGTTTTCGACCATTGATAATTGTACTTACCAGGCATTCTTGAATGATGTACTCTATCACTGTGGAACTATCCTCGGTATGGGTTGCAGATCGTATCGACGTGGTCAGTCAGGAAGTCCGGCTGCCTACGACCGTTCAATGCGACCTCAGCATACCTAGTGACGGCCTACGGCAGGTATCGAACATGCAAACTCTCTCATATATCTAAGCCCCCGTCGAAAGAGCGGGGACCGCTCCACCATTTGTCCAGACACCCGGTCTGGCCCAGCGTCCACCATCCCATTTGTCCGGACCATGGGCTGACCTTCCGCAACATTTTGAGGCATTTTGTCCGGGCGAGGGGCCTGGAGAGAGCCGTCCGTGTCCGGACGGCCGGCCACCCTATAGCAGGGACATTCCGGGGTCCTGGTGTTGTATCGATTTTATTTCTAAGACCCACTGCTGAAGCAGCGGGAATTACGTGATTTGGTCAGGCCACCACCCCAGCCGGCATCGACCTTTCGGCTTGGCACAGCTGACAATGTAGGTTCACGACATAATACAGATAGTAAATGTAGCTATACGAGTAAAGGGTATAATCTAATAGACTGTGAGTCTAGGTATGTACGTGTCCCTGCACGCTCTAATGTGTCTATGTCCAACTCCGTATATGCTAGGACGACGAGCTTCCGTTCTCCGACCTCCGACCTCTTGAGCTAGCGATACATAGCAGCGGCCTTTGTGAGTTCATCCTCGCGCTCGCTTCCTCTCTTGGTACTCGACGAACGCATACCACGCACCACCCGCGAGCGTCGCGCCAATCCCGAGTGAATTGAGCGGTGTGATCGTCAATTCGAACAGAACAACCGCGCAGAGAATCGTCAATGCCTGCTTGACGTTCGCTATGTGCGTGTCAACACTTGCCTATGGCGAAAGATGGCATCCCGTGGAAGGAACGCACCTGCAACCGTCATGCTGAGAGCACCAACCCGTCCATTCGCCGTCAAGCTCACAACGTTCAGCCCGAAGGCAATCACACCGTTTCCAAGTAGCACAAGCACGCCGGTCCAGCCCCATCGGTCAGGCAGGCCCACGGCAGCACTTGCATTTGCTCCACGGCCGATGAAGTCGGCAAGTTGCGCCAGCTCACCCGACAAATAGGCGTAGAAAATGCACTGTACGCAGGCGAGGGGCGACATACGCGTGAGGAGGTCAAGTGGGTGTAGACCGAGCCGCGGCGGGAGGAGACGCCTGAGACGAGTGCAGGCCCCGGAGGTAGACGTAAGAACAGGTCCGCGAGATTGTACGACATTGGTGTAAATAGTTTTTAGCGCGGCAAGAAAGGTGCCAAAGAGAGTGAGCAGTAGACCAGAAACGGTGAAATAGTAATCGCCGTATGTCCTGCGGTCGTAAGCCAATGAGGTCGCTGGCATCGTGGGAGAAGCGGGAATAGCACATACGCAAGAGCCACACCACATATGACAGGTATGAGTGTCGAAATCTTCCTATTGGAGAACTGGGTACCGAAGAAGAATATTGAAAGGGCGGTCGTGAAGATCGGTGTCGCAGCTCGCACAACCTGGTGGAACTGCCGCACATCAATTCAGTCATACTCATTACGTTGGACTCAGTAAAACATATGCAAAGAACATACCGGCACGGTAACCAACTGCAGAGACATGTTGCTCACCGCGATGTTGACGGCGTACAAGACGCTGAAGGCCGCTAACGCCAGCTCGCTACGCGCACTGAGGCGCGCAGGAACATAGGCGCCATGGCGCCTAAGGAGCCAGCCACCAACACTCCCGCAAAGCGCATGCAGGGCCGTCAAGGTGTAGGGAAATGGAAAGCGCACGAGCACACCCTTGTTGTACAGCGTCAAGCCAAGGTTGAAGCCGAAGTATAGCACAAGCCACAATATCTGCGAGTTGATGCAACCGAGCGAACGCTGTGCGCGAGCGAGACGTCCGCGGGCGCGTGAGCGTTTCCGCGGGCGAGCTGGGTGCTTGGCAAGCGCGGAGGCATAGGGAGAGTGGACAGGTAGCGAGGGAGAGGGCAGCCCACTGTCGGAGAACGCTGGAGAATGCGGAACGGACTCCGCGGATGCAACTGTTATGGTGGGTGTAGTGCCCGTAAAACCCGCGCGCTGGCGTGGGGAGGAGTTCGGATGCGGTGCCTGCGGGAAGTCTGACCAGCGAACGTCCAGGGAGGGCATACCGCCAGTTCTTGCGAGTGGTGCTGGAGGACCCAGTAGAGGAGAGAAGCTGTCGTACACTGCAGGAGGGCGCTGCGAGTCTTCGGTTACCAGAGGCAGTGTCCATGATGGGTGACCAGCATCATCCGGAATTGGCACGAACCACATGGGACTCGAGGGCTGCTCGAATGTAGGAGATCGCAGCGCACTTGACGGTCCCGGACGGGGTAGACCGATATTGAGGCCGGCTGGAGGACGCATGATGCTGAATTACGAGCTTTATCTCTGTGGTACGAGAAATGACAGATGATTCTGCTGAAAAGCAGACTAGAAGTTGTTGATATCGAGGACCTTCGGGTCGGGGCTAATCCCCTCCCTCAGTATTGCTGGATGCTCCCTGTCGCCTGAAAGAGTGTGTTGGACGAAGTGACCTAAGAAGAAAACTAAGATATATAGATCATTGTTAGCAAATAAGAGAAATACCTGGGACCTGAATCAAGGAGAGCTACAACATCCGGTGAATCCGACCGTCAGTCGACTTGGACAATATAAACGGTAAGCCGGCTCCAAACCAAGGAGAGGTTTGAGATTCCAGGACACGCGAGAGCCACGTGAGCTTTCCTGTTTGGGACTCGCAGTGCTCTCCCTGCTTACCATTCTGTCTTTCTTCACTCCTCGACAACCTCGCTGGACATTATCTAGGCGTGTATCTTCCGAGCTCTTGTGCTGGTCATTCAGATTGTTCTGAGGATCTGAAACTTGGGTCGACTTGCCATGTCATCTCCCGCTCGTGCGACATCCGCGGTCCGCGCAGCTAGCACACCTCACGCAACAAGCTCTGGGCCAAGCTCTCGGTCAATTCTGGGACAGAAAAGAGTGCTATCAGATTCGGAAGGCACCAGCGAAACAGAGGTGACAAGGGTCAAGAAGCCGGAGACCATCGCGGCCGAAAACGTCGACCGGAAACGCGACAAGAAGCGACGTCGGAGGAAGAAGCGAAAGCTGTCGATTATCGTAGCAGGAGAGGAGGAGGCACAAGAAAGCGTGGCCATCGCGTCTGGGTCAGGCTCTCGCCGGTCACATTCCACTCAGCTCGTCACTCCTACCACCACCTCCGCTCTACCGCTCGACCTACTACAGCAGCCTCCCGCGACGCCTGCCGCTCCCCAGAGTCTTTCAGATCCCCTCACCTGTACAAAGTCATCATCATCAGAGGTGAATCAGAATTCTGGTCTCGAATCTGTAGGTTTACTCACACAGGGCGTCCAGATGGCATCGTCCAATGACAAGGGTAAAGGGCGAGTGTCCGAAGAGACCGAGCTGCTCCTGCCACCGAACCCGTCGACGGAGAACCCTAGCCTGGCGGCGCAGCTCTCGGCGAAAACAAATGTGCGCAATTCTCAGACACCTCTTGACTGGCTCTGACGCCGTTGCAGCTCCTCGGACAACACGAGGCCTTGCTTTCGACTTTCCAGCAGACCCTGACCTGCCAAGTTTGCCTCGATCTCATGCACCGACCATACGCCCTGACGCCATGCGGGCACACCGCCTGCTACTCGTGTCTTGTCTCCTGGTTCAGCACGCCGCCCCCGGACGTCCCGGCAGGCGAGGTCTTGCCCATATGGGTGCGGCGCAAGACATGCCCACACTGTCGTGCGGTGGTGCGCGAGCGGCCCGTGCTGATGTGGGGAATCAGGGACCTTGTCAGTGCATTGTCAAAAAGCGGACTCGGCTCAGGGCTGCCTCCGCCGCCGCCGCCGGATGCCATAGCGGAAGGCGAGGCGGACCCGTGGGCGAATATATTCCGCCCTGCACGGAGCAACATGCATGCGTCGTTCGCGTGGCCGGGGGCTGGCGCTGGCGCTGGCGCCGGCGAGCCGCCTCTGCCGCACTTAGTGGGCATGCACGATGCGGAAGACGGGGGCATCTACCGGTGTGTGGACTGCATGCACGAGATATGGGACGGGATCTGCTCGGCGTGTGGGCGGTTCTATCCCGGGAATCCTGGGGCGGGAAACCCAGAGGACGATATGTGGCCGGAGGAGATGGACGTGGATGAGGAGCAGCATATCATGGCAGGCCACATTGGGCAGCTCATGGGCGGCTTGGGCCATATCCTCTTTGGCGCAGACCGCGATGATGATGATGATGAGGTATCGTTGACTGACGAGGAGGATTCTGACATCCGGCATTATCCCCGAAGAGCGTATGCCAGTGGTGGGATGGCACCCTTCGTGGTATCCGAAGACGATGATGCCGCTCATGTCAGTGAACATCATGGCGAGGACAATGGTGAAGATGTGAATGAGGACGAGAGCGAGGAAGACGAGGAGGGATACGAGAGCAGCTTCATCGACGATGACGACGACCGCGGCATTCCGACCCTGCGAAGCAGAGGCGGCAGGGTCCAGGCAAGACGTGTCGTCGACATTCCCGACACTGATGACGAGGAACTTATGTTTCCTGCGCTGCGGCAGCCCCCTGATACATCCTACCCCCGTGCGAGCGGAAGCAGATACAGGCTAGGCGGGCGCAGGATAGGTGATCCGGACGATGAAGGTGGCGCCGAACATCCGCCGCCAGGGTCTGTCCTCCGAAGTTCACGCGAAAGGCTGAGGGCTGTATTTACCGACAGCGAGGACAATGGAGAAGGCGACGAGTGCGTCACTTCCTACCATCATTCCTACACGTTTTACTGATGACTCACTATAGTGACCTCGCTGCGGAAGTCGCTGAGCGCGAAAGGTGAGTTCGCTGGAATTGTGCCTGAGGGCTCTGGCTCCGTTCTTGCGCTGACTCGGTTGACAGGGATTTGTACGGTGACGACGGCTCAGTACCGCGCTCAAGGCGCATCACCGTCATCCCGGACGAAGATACTGATCAAGATGAAGATTTCGTCCCTGGCTTTGATTGACTCAACTAGACCTCGTTTATATCCGGGTTTCGAGAGCTCTAGATGATGACATGATATATGATATATGTTACATGTATTACTAGACGCTGTATTTTGCGTCTCGTCGACGTGGCACGCTACGAAGGAGCAGCACTGCGGGTCTGCACATATTCTGTGAGAAGTCGCACAAGCTCGCCGTGGTCAGGCTGCATAAGACACGTCGGAAGCGTGTGCCAACCTGAGCGAGTGGAATGTAAGCTGGAAGCGCGTGTTACACGAATTTGAGTGGGGATTACAAATCATACAAATTATACACACATGACCGGTCGGAGACATCCATTAGGGCTGAGAAGGCTCGGACGTACTACTAAAAGTTTATAACACAATAACGGAATGCGCGGGTCCATCCCAAAGGTCGAGGGTATCCTGACTCGTGGATCATAACTCCTAAGTCGGACAGCTTGCGCAGCAGAAGATGCCTGCTATTGTCACAAGGACGCGTGCCTAGAGTTCGGTGTACGAGTCACCACCACAGCGCACAGCTAGTCACGGAGCAGATGCAGATCTGGAGATGCGCTTGCCGAGTTCAGCAAGGTTCCGCATATCTTCGTCCGCGGACGTTGACTCGACTCGTGCAGTGCCGTGCGGGTTGCGTGGCCAGGAGACGGTGAGCATGCCGAGACCCAGGGATGTCTGGACGTCACTTGCCTGTTCCGAAACATGAGTCAGCATCGGGCGGAACAGAGAACAAAACATGGAATTACCTGTACGCCGGTTGGCAATTCTATAACACGGCGAAACTGGCCGTAGCGCAGCTCGCGCACCTTGGCGTTCCGAGATATGGTAGAGCCACCCAGGCGCAGTTGGGTACGCGCCGCGGAGTCGCTGGAATTCTCCTCGGCGTCCTGAGGCATGCTATCGTCTCCGACAGCATCAGGACTGTGCCGCCGTCCCTCGATGAGCAAGAAGTTATTCTCGATGTGAAGTCGAAGATCATTTGTGTGCACTCCTGGGAGCTCCAGTACGGCCGTAATGAGCGGGTCCTCGGGCTCATCGTATAGATCCATCCTACAAGTCTTCGTCACCTCAGTCAATTCGTAGGGAACGTCAAGGTACATACCTCGGCTTGTAAATCTGAGGGCCTGCGTGGGATGTTCCCCTACGCCACCGCGCCATCCGCTCTTGAAGGTATCGCTGCGCCAACACACGCTCGAGTCGCCGCTTGAGTTCCACCTCGGAGATGGCGCCTGCACCGCGAAAGCTACCGCTGTGCGCATTCATCTTTCGGGGAGATGTCTTGGATATCGCGGACTCTGTGGCAACGGTCATAAAGGCCCAACGATAGGTTCCGAAATTTTGTTATTTCGGAGGAGATATATAAAGCAGAGTTTAGCACAGAAGTTCGGAAGACAATAGAGAGCAGAGTGAGTGCAGGACACGACAACATGTGCGAGCCTTATATACTTCCGGATGACTCGGGCTGCGAGATTGTGGAGCTCCGGTGTTCTAGGGCAGCGGGGCAGGATAGACCCAGTGTACACATCCGAATCGAGTTGAACGGTTTGCCCCCGCGAGATGACTCGACCAGTTGTTAGTCACCGAGACTGTGCTCCGAAGCGCAGCGCTAGCGTGCCGTTCCGATGCACAGATGCGAACAGCTATCCAAAGTGCTTTCGCCGTCGCTACCCGACGTGACGAAGGCCGACGCCCGCTGCTGTCGGAATTGTAAGCAGACACCGCTCCTGGCAAGCGGATTACTTTCGGTGGCGCTGCGCCGGCGCGTGGCGGTGCGCTCGGTTTGCCGGTGTGTGCCGCGTTGCCCTTTTTGGGTGCGCAGTTCACCGCACCATAAACACATGCCCGCAGCACGAAATACCAGTGTTTGTCACCAATTAGTATGGCTGTGTGTAAGTCATCCTGTGAATTGTCAGTTGCAGAGCGTCGATACACACAACGTGTCGCACCGGATTTATCTGCCTTCGGTGTGACGGTGGACCGCGGAAGCGAGAGATCGATGGCGGATCCGGTGACGAGGAAGCTTGTGAACACCACGGGCATCAACGGATGACTCAATTCGGTGTGTGCTGAGTTCATTGTGGGATTAACTGGACGAACTCTGTGTGAGGCCAGTTAGGCTTGGGGGCGATCTTGAGCATCTCTACTTACTGACCCGCACTTATGAATGCACTCAGGCCAATGCTGAGCAATTCCGAAACTTCTCAAGGCGGTTGAGTAACCCGAGCGTGGCCGCCACGGGGACAAGCTGTAAAGTGAATTCGAACGGTGCACTCACGTCGATGCCAGATGCCGCGGTAGAATAAGCGCTAAACGCACGCGACAGAAACGAGATCGGAGATTAGCGTTTTAGCAGTCGCTCGCAAGCTACTTATGTACGCACCAGCTCAGACCGTCTCGTGCTCTGTTGCGTCGCATACTGGTGTCGGTGAGTACTCCATTGTCTTGGGGATGGTCAAAAATTCTATGTGATTTACCAGTAGAATCGTTTCCGAAAACGCGGGTCGCTGCAGTTCAAGCTGCATTCAGGCCATCAGAAACACTAGAAACATTCACGGCCTGCAAAATAGCATATCAAAGCAAAGCAAGACATATAAGCTGCCATCGAATGCAACCAGCTTCAAGTCGCCGCTACTGTACGCAAGAGACAGATCAATGCCGTAGGCGCCTTCCAACCATATTAAGTAAGTAGTGTCCCGTGGGCTGTAAGCTGCCGCAACAGTGCCGCGGCATCGCGGTTCTCTCCAGTGTGCACGCTGCGCGAGCTTGCTAAACGTATTCGATCTCATGTCGCACTGACATCCAATCTAAATCTATTCCATCTCCTTTACTATCTCTTCAACTTGTCTTGCTGACCACCAAACCGCATGTGCAGCCTGAACGACTGAGCGAGCACCATGGGGAATGTACAGTCCCTGACGCGCACTAGTGGTGCTCTGGACTCATTCATAGCCGACCTAGGAGGGGATATCGTCTACGAGAGGAGGTATTCATCAACCCGTGGTATCTCTGCTCGAGAGACTCAATGACTTATCCAGTCTTGGCTCTGCACGGTTTCTCAAGACTGTCAAGTGCCGGCATCGAAATGGCTACCTCGTCGTCAAGATTTTCATCAAGTCCGATCCAGGGCTGAGCTTAAGGAAGTATCACAGAAGACTGAAAGGTGTGCTATGTATAAATCGGCGTGCATACAGTCAGATTGACCTCTGGATGCTCAGTGGAGCGTGAGGCTCTGGCGGACATACCCAACGTGTACAACTACCAATCCTTCGTTGAGACGGACAAGGCGGGATATTTGATACGGCAGTGGGTAGCGAGCAGTCTGTATGACCGCATTAGGTACGTCGTAGCCCATGTCGGAAGGACCAGCCATAACATCCTTGTAGCACACGCCCGTTCTTGAGCCTCATCGAGAAGAAATGGATCGCGTTCCAGATACTGAACGCTCTGCGCGATGCGCGGAATCGCAAGATATCGCATGGCGATATCAAATCCGAGAACATCCTTGTTACGTCGTGGAACTGGGTGTATCTCTCCGACTTTGCGTCGTACAAGCCAACGTACCTGCCACTCGACAACCCGTCCGACTTCTCATTCTACTTCGATACTTCTGGGCGCCGCACATGCTACATTGCGCCGGAGCGCTTCTACACTGCTACGGACAACCCTGAGATCAGTGCGCGCAAGTCGAAGCTCGCACTGGATGATGGCGAAGGCAGGCGGGACGGGAAGGTCACGGAGGCGATGGATTGCTTCAGCGCGGGCTGTGTGATTGCAGAAATCTTCCTCGAGGGTGCGCCGCTGTTCACGCTGAGCCAGCTATTCAAGTACCGCGAGGGAGAGTACAACGTCGAGTCGCAGCTGAATACCATTGAGGACGAGACCGTGAGGGTGAGTATATGCGCGTATACAATGGGTGCCAGTGTACTGATGCAAGTGGGAAGAGCATGATCAAGCAAATGATCACGATAGACCCTTTGACAAGACCTACGTTTGATAGTCTGCTGCATACTTCCCGTGGCACCGTCTTCCCCGAGGCATTCTACTCTTTCCTTCACAACTACGTCTCGACGCTCAACGAACTGCGCTGTCCCTCACCATTCGCTCTCATCTCTCATGCCCTCACCCACACTATCTCACCATCCCCCTCCGCAATTTCTACGGTGAAGGCGGCCAGTGCTACACCATCTTCCCCTAACCCGTCTGCAGGTAACACATCTAGCGACCCGTTGCCCAGCGACTCAGATCAAAGGATGGAGAGGATCTGGGCGGACTACGAGAGTATCGAGCCATATTTGGCTGTAGAAAACAGGGAGGAGACAGCCATGGACGTTAAGGTGGACTACCTACCGTCTGCCGTTTCTTCGAGGCTGTTCCAGGTACGAAAGACACGCGCTCATCGTACGACCAATACTTACAGTCTCGCAGGATGTACTTCCGGTCGAGCTGTACATCCCGAATCGTGACAGCAAATTGAGAAGCGCGTGGAATCCCGGCAAGCGTGCTGCGACGGAGGGTGAGCCAACATGTCAGTCTTGCATCCTTTCTCACCTTACATCTCCCTCCAGATGGTCCTGCTTTAATCATCCTGGCGCTTGCGTGTGCTAACATCCGTAACTGCACGCTTCCAAGCTCCAAAGTTCACGGGCTGGACGTCTTCCTTGCCCTCGCTTCGCATCTCACAGACGAAGCTAAGCTGGACCGCATGGTACCATATGTTGTCGACCTGCTCAGCGACGACGCGGCGATTGTGCGTGCAGCTGCGCTGCGCACCCTCATGCAGATTGTACGTTTCTAACTAACTGTCCACCTGTTCCATGAAGGCCAACTGATCATGACACCACAGCTGATGATGGTCACGGTGATCGCCCCATCGAATGCTGCTATCTTCCCGGAATACATCATCCCGGCCACCTCGCACCTCGTGCGCGACCCGGAGGTGTCTGTGCGCTGCATGTTCGCGCAATGCATAGTTGCGTTTGCGGATACCGCCGTACGGTATCTGGAGATGGGCCAAGCGCTCAAGGCGCACGGGACATATAAGCTTTCTGTTGAGACACAGGAGTATGATGAGGCTCACTTTGAGGTTGGTACTCTCGGGACTGTGCATATACCCATGCTGACCTTGCGAATGCGTCTCAGGTCTCGTATGATACTAGCCTTCAGGATCTCCAAACTAGCATCCTGGGCGCCCTCGCGACGCTACTCGTCGACCCTTCAAGTGTCGTTAAGCGCGCAGTGTTACACAATATCTCTTCTTTGTGCATCTTCTTGGGCAGGCAGAGGACGAACGACGTTCTGCTCAGTCATATGTTCACTTACCTGAACGACCGCGACTGGCTGCTGCGATATGCTTTCTTTGACAGCATTGTCGACATAGCTGCGTGTGCGGGTGGCCGGAGCCTCGAAGAGTATATACACCCGTTAATTCTGCAGGCTTTATCAGGTCAGTCGGCGTTGTTCTTACCTCGTGATGACACGTGTTTACCTCTTTCATTACAAGATGTGGAAGAGACGGTTGTTGCGAAGGTTCTCACATCACTGGCTAGTCTATGCGAACTGGGGTTGTTCCAGAAGATGCGCATATGGGAATTCATGAGTGCAACATTAGGTTTCCTCTACCATCCTAATATATGGATACGACAAGGTTAGCCAGGTGTTCTGTGCGCGATTTACTCTGCGGTGCTTACTGTCTCTCAGGAGCTGCTGCTTTCATTGCCTCAGCCGCAAAACAGCTACCCTCAAGCGACGTCTGGTGCATCCTATACCCGACTCTGAAGTACTTCCTGCGCTCCGATATTCGGGAGGTAGATGAGAGGAGTCTATTGATTGCCTTAAAACCTCCTGTACGTTTTGCCCAAGTTAGACCTAGCTCAAGCTCACTAGTCGTCCTGTGTAGCTACCGAGGCAAATCTTTGACGCTGCAGTTCTGTGGGCCCAGAAGGCTGAGAAAACGAATTTTTGGCGAAGTCATCGCAGTATCAAGTCTGAGTCTCCGAAAGACAGTCTAGCCACAGTGCGGTCATCTAGCTCTGGTAATCGCGCAAGAACAGACGAGTTGAGCTATTCGCCGACCATATTCATCGCACATAGTACTGACCTTTACTCTATGTTCAACTTGTGACGCAGAGATGAAGTCCAAATAGCGAAGCTCCAGCAATTGGGAATGTCATCCGTTGAAGAAGCGAAACTTATGGCCATGCGAGACTATATCTTGAAACTGGCTCGCGCAATTGCAAGGTATGAATGATTCCTCCAGCTCTCCCGGAAGCCAGGCGGGCTGATCATCACATCTAGCTTTGCTTCTCGTGTCAGTGTTGAGGTAGACTCGGACAACCTGAAGTCAACCTCTGGCGTAGAGCTTCAGAAACTTGGCGTGGTTCCACAGACCGTATTCCTCAAGTCCCCTCGATCCGGTTTGGCTCGTAGAGCGAACACAGAGTTCTCAACCAGGTCACCAGTTGTGGGTACACCTCGTTCCGCACGGACTTTCAGCCTCGACCATGGTGTTAGTGGCGCGCCGTTCGAGGATCTCCGCCGCAGACTAGCGGTCATCAACGGCTCTGCGACCTCACTGGGTGCTCCTGGCCATCGGGACGTCCGCGGTGCGGCAGTTCCTATGTTGGAGGTTCCTTATTCTCCAGCGGCTGGCCCGCCGGAGCTTCCCCAAGCGGTCGAGAGACCACCCAGCCCAACCGAGTCTATCACGTCTACAACTAATTCCGCATTCCGCGGCATGCATCGTTTACAGATAGGAAGCTTGGATAGTCAGAAGGCCGCTCCGGCAATCGGCTCCTCGAAGGCAAATGCTACCGGTTTGCTCGAAGCCCATACTCGAATACTAGCTGACGGATCCTCTGAGCGCTCGGGGAGGTCGACACCGATCTCCCCCTCCGGAACGATACGCGGTCAAGATCGACTGAGGCCGTCGTCATCCCTTACTCCGATCTCAACCTATGGTCAGTATTGCATGACTGAAAACGCTGGATGACTTATGGATGACCAATTGCTGCAGATGGACAAGACCCTGGCATCAGCAATGTCCTAGAGAACCTGTATCTAGACAACAACCGAGAACTTCAGGCTGATTTCGGCCCCCGCGTCCATGAAGGGCCTGTACGGCGGCGTAATGCGGCGAGACACAGCTTCATCTCCCGGGACGGCTCCTCCCGCCGCCCTGAGACGACCTTGATTGCGCATCTCAGTTCGCACTCCGATGCCGTCACCGGCTTGGCAGTGTCACCCGATCACATGTTTTTCGTGTCCTCTTCGGACGACAAGACCGTGAAGGTATGGGACACGGCGCGCCTCGAGCGGAACGTCACGAGCAAGCCGCGATATACATATGGACAGCACCACGCTCGCGTGAAGTCTGTCTGTATGCTGGAAGGTGTGCACTGCTTTGCGAGCGCTGCGGACGATGGCAGCCTGCACGTAGTGCGAGTTCATGTCAGCCAGAGCAACAGCTTGCCGAAGTACAGCAAGCTGCAAACCATAAGGGAATATCACTTAGATCAGCCAGGGGAGTACATCACGGCGATGGTACACTATCTCACAGGTATGCGGGATGTTTGACTTTATCGGAGACAAGGACTGATTTAGCGCCAGACACCTCGTCTAATCTAATATTCGCGACTACCCATTCCGTCATATCCATCATGGACTTGCGCACAATGCTTCCACTGCAGAAGATGGAGAATCCCCGTCACTTTGGCCCAATCACCGCACTATGCCTCGATCGCAAACGTGCTTGGCTTGTATGTGGCACATCTTCCGGCGTTCTCTCTCTGTGGGATATTCGCTTCGGGATACTGCTCCGGAACTGGCGAGTCAATGCCGCAGCGAAGGGCAAGTCCGTGCGGATCCACCAATGTGTCATCCACCCGACGAAGGGCAAGGGAAAGTGGATAATAGTCGCAGTGGAGACCTCCAGACTCAGCAGCGAGCACGGTCTGCAGACTCTTCTGGAAGTTTGGGACGTCGAAAGGGCGCAGCTGGTGGAAACATTCTCAAGTAGGACTGCGGCTTCTTCAACGGAAGAGTTGGAGGCGCCCGAGGAAGTGGCTGCAGACGAGGCAGAGAAGAACCCGGCGGCAGCTATAGCTGCACTCGTGCGCGCTCGACAAGAGAGCAACAGTCCAGTTGAACCTGGCGCTAGGCGTGTACAGAACGTGCAAAGCAGTCTGAGAGACGATTCGACGTCTCTGTCTCCTGATGTCCGTGCCATCGTGACCGGTACGGAGTTCGGTGGACATGGCGGCGTCCCCCGGTCGACCATGATTGACCAACAGGGGGAGAAATCGTCCGGCCGCGTAGCTGGCCGAGGATTTATGTTGACCGGCTCGGAAGACCGGAAATTACGCTACTGGGACCTAGGTCGGCTGGAACGTTCGTTTATCTTGAGTGGGTTAGAAACAGAACACGAGAAACCCACATACAGGTATGAAAATTCTGCCTACAGCGATGAAATTCTGTCTCATGGATGTCTGCAGCACGGTCCACGCATCGACCGATTCTACCTCAACGTACGTCGAGACTTGGGTCACCCCCGCTAATCCAAGCCAAAACAATCGTCCGCCACAGCGGCTTTCATTAATCAACAACAACCAGCAGAATTTACTCAAGGGACATCAGGATACCATTACGGCACTGGCCTGTATAGATTCTCCGTTCAGAGGAGGCATCGTTAGTGGCGACCGGGCGGGCGCTATCAAGGTTTGGAGGGTGGAAGGACTTGATCTATCGTAATTCAGTGCTTTGTAATCTTGTTTTGATCTGACCCTGCGTTTTGTGACCTGCACCTCGTATAGTACATTAATCTGTATTCACGTAGCAATGTTCGGATGTACTTTCAGTAGTTCTCGACGCCGTCCTTTCTGATCTGACAGTGCACACAACTTAGAGGCTGGGAGATACTACGCCAGATAAGATCGGCATCGTTATCTTATCTAAAAAGCAACGTTGAGCGTCTAAGCGCATCCTTTAGTGACTGACTCGGATTTGGCAGAGAACTTGTATGCTAAGGGGACTGCTGACTCGAGCTCAGCCACGTCTCAGGACCTTTCCTTACCGTATTTTCGCCGTTCCAAGTCATCGCGGTTCTCTGTACTCAACCATGACTACCCCGGTCGCGTCCACGTCGCAGCCCGCGCAGCTCCCGGCCTTGCAAGGACCCCATGCGGGCGAACCGACGCAAGCCAAGCCGGCGAAGGAGAAGAAAGACAAGGCTTCAGCTTCAGGGCACCCTCTGGAGGTGAGAAACGTCCAACATCACTCCAGATTCACGTCTCGATCGCGTGGCAGCTTCAACCTCCTCCCGAGTTCTTCGATCACCGCATCAAAATCTTTGAAAAGCTCAAAGCCGAGTATGACGAGTGGGTCAAAGGTTCGTGGCGCGACGAAAGTTCCATCGGTATGAGCTCACGCGGCATCTCCAGCTCAACCTCGCGAAGAGATCGACATCACACTCCCGGATGGGTCGGTGCGGAAAGGCACGAGCTGGGAGACGTCGCCAATGGATGTCGCGAAGGAGATCTCGAAGGGCCTAGCGGATAGGATTGTTATTGCCAAGGTGTGTGTACTTGCAGCACTGTCATGTGTCAAGGCTCACGGGTTTCCAGGTGGATGACCAAGTCTGGGACCTCGAGCGTCCCCTAGAAGGCTCCTGCAAACTTGAGCTGCTGGACTTTGAACATCCCGAAGGAAAGCGGGTCTTCTGGCACTCTTCTGCACACGTCCTCGGCGAGGCCGCCGAGCGACACTATGGCTGCCATCTCTGCATTGGGCCCCCGACTGAGGAAGGCTTCTTCTACGAGATGGCTACCGAGAGGTAACGCAACTTCCTCTCTTCCGCGTATAATACCGCATCGCTGAAATGCATGAAAAGACCCGTTACGAATGCCGACTATCCAGCACTAGAAAAGGTCGCCGACTCCGCGATCAAGGAAAAGCAGAAGTTCGAGCGTCTGGTGGTCCCGAAAGAGACTCTCCTGGAGATGTTTGCAGTGCGTCCACCATTGTGTGTATAATATCAACTGGCTCTGAAGGTTTCGGTCATAGTACAACAAGTATAAGAAGTATATCATAGAGAGCAAGATTCCCGATGGTACCTCTACCACTGTGTACCGCTGCGGTCCCATGGTCGACCTCTGCGTCGGCCCACACATCCCGCACACCGGCAAAATCAAGGCGTTCATGGTCACCAAGGTACGCTAGGGCTTTTTGACGAGTGGTCTTCTCTCGCTAACGTAGAATCCTGCAGAACTCCGCATCGTACTTCCTCGGAGACCAGAATAACGACTCTCTTCAGCGCATCTACGGCATTTCCTTCCCAGACAAGGCTCAGCTCAAGGCGTACAAGGAGTTCCTTGCGGAGGCTGCTAGACGCGATCACAGGAAGATCGGCAAGGTGCGAGCAGGCCGTGGACTGTATGCTCGCCGGCGGGAGCTCACATAATCGCAGGACCAAGAACTGTTCTTCTTCAACGAACTGAGTCCAGGAAGCTGCTTCTTCCTTCCTCATGGCACGCGCATCTATAATGCACTAGTCGAGCTCATGCGGGTGCGTGCTGCGGTATCTGATGCATGCTGCATACAACTCACTTTTCATGCAGTCCGAGTACTTCAAGCGCGGATATCAGGAAGGTACGAGAAACTTTTCCCTATCAGTCTGAGTTTCCCCTCACGTCCTTCCCAGTCATCTCGCCTAACATGTACAACGCAAAGCTTTGGGAGACGTCCGGGCACTGGCAAAATTACAAGGACGACATGTTTGTGTTAACGGTCGAGAAAGAGCAGTGGGCGCTGAAGCCGATGAACTGCCCAGGGCACTGCCTGATCTTCGACTCTCGTGACCGCAGCTACAAGGAGCTGCCGATCCGCATGGCCGAGTTCGGTATCATCCATCGTAACGAGGCCTCTGGCGCGCTCACTGGCTTGACCCGTGTGCGCCGCTTCGTCCAGGACGATACCCATGTCTTCTGCATGCCGTCTCAGGTGCAGTCGTCCGACTTCTCGCTTATGCGTTGCAGAGTCTGAGCTATATGTGACCAGATTGAGGAGGAGATCAACGCCCTGTTCGACTTCATGCAGCATATCTACGGCCTCTTCGGCTTCGACTTCAAGCTCGAGCTCTCCACTCGGCCGGACAACTATCTCGGCACCATTGAGACTTGGAACGAGGCAGAGGCCGTAAGCTACCCCGCACCCTCCATTGCACCCTCTATTAACCCCTCTGTTCCACAGCAACTAAAGAAGGCGCTGGAGGCGCAGTACCCGGGCAGGTGGGAGATCAACCCGGGCGACGGTGCGTTCTACGGGCCCAAGATCGATATCACGATCCGCGACGCGCTGCGGCGCTCGTTCCAGTGCGCGACGATCCAGCTCGACTTCCAGCTGCCCGAGCGCTTCAACCTCAAGTACCGCAGCGCGGACGAGAGCCGCGCGAAGCCCGTCATCATCCACCGCGCCATCCTTGGCAGTCTCGAGCGCTTCATCGCGATCATCACGGAGCACTTTGCGGGCAAATGGTGCGTGCCTCCTCCCCGCTGTCCTTGCTTTCCTCGTGATCTCAGAGTCGCTCCGTGACACAGGCCGTTCTGGATCTCGCCTCGTCAAGTACTTGTGGTCCCCGTTGCCGTTCCTTACGTGAGTTCCCGACTTGTAAATCTCGCCGGAGCCACTGGCTGACATCGGCTTTCATGCAGAGGGAATACGCTACTGAGGTCGCTGACAAGCTCTCTCAGCTGGGGCTGTACGCTGACGTCGATAATGGCGCCGACACGCTGCCCAAGAAGATTCGCAACGGCGAGATCGCTCAATATAACTTCATCCTCGGTATGTCCGCCATCTAGTTCGGGTTGCTCCTGCAAAGGCTGACGCCATGTTTATAGTGGTTGGCCAGGAGGAGCTGGATAGCCGCTCCGTCAACGTGCGCAACCGCGACGACGTCGGCTCAAAGGCGAAGACGGCCACGATCCCGCTCGACGAGATCGCCCGGAAATTGTTCGCACTCAAGGAGAGCAGGAGTCTCGAGAACAAGCTACCTGAGTAGACCTGGGTATTGTTGGTTGAATAAGTTGTAGATTTACGCCCTCTGTGCTTGTGCTGCGTGTACCAGAAGTGATGTTTGCGAAAGCATGTAACTACAGTGCCTACAGTGCGGAGCACCTGCCCTCAGCGCCCTGAGTATCAGTACCGCTCAGGCCAGCGCCCCGCATGCGATGACAGTCTACGTCGTGAGGCCACTACGCAAGAATTGCTGGCGCTATTCGTCACTGTGTCAGTATGGTATAAATCTCGTGGTAGTGGACAACATACCAACTGCTGTATTTGCTCGCGCTCTGTCGGCGGCAGCGAGTTGATCTGATCTTGCGTGAGGTTCAGGACCTGCAGCAACATGTCCTACATGCGCACACGTGAATCTCAGCAGTCCTCGTCAACAGAGGCTGGAACTTACCCGCTGCACAGGATCGAACTGCGGAACAGCCGGTGCCGCAGGCGGTGGTGCGGGCTGCTGCTGCGGGGCGGCAGGGGGCGGGGGGCGGTATCCATACGGCGGCGGCTGCACGGGCTGCATGTGCGCGGGAGGCGGGGGGTGCTGGTACATGGACGCCGGCGGCGGGATGGGCGGCGTCGCGTGGTGCACCGGGGGCGGCATCGCCGCGTATGGGTTGCCGTACTGCGGTGCGTGTTGCACGGGCGGCGGCTGCGCGTAGGGCGCGGGGACGGGTGCCGGCGCCGCGGCGGCGGGCGGCGGCTGCATGGGCGCGGACCCGGCGGTGGCGGCGAGCATGCGCTGCGGGGTGTTAGCAGGACGTGGGAGGTGGGGCGGGAGGACGTACTTGGAGGATTTGGGGGTCGACGATTTTGTTCAGAAGGAGGGCTTGGAAGAGCGCATAACCGAGCTGCGGGTGCGCGATGAGGAGAGCGCGCGCCTGCTCTGGGTGCGTGATCACGAAGGCCTGGGGAGGAATGAGAGGTGAGAGTAAAGGAGGTGGGTGTATGCGCACCTTCATCTGTGCAAGGACCTCAAGGACTTGCGTTGGGTTCGCTGTTGCTAGTGACTGGCTGATCATGTCGAGCGCGGTTGACCCTAGCGGTACGGGCACGCCGGGCGGGAGGGTTGCGAGGAACGCGTTGGCGTCGTGTCGCGCGGGGCTCGCTCGGTACCCGCCTCGTTCACGCTCACGCTCACGCTCGCGCCACTGTGCACGCGTCTCACCGCCGTCGATCAGCTCGCCACGCACGGTGGTCTTGCCCTCAAGAAACGGGTCTGAATCTGCGAGGTCGATGCGCAGCGGCCGGCCGCCTATCTCTTGCCCGTTGAGGTTGCGCACGGCAGACTGCGCGGTTTCGTGGTCTGCGCGGCGGCGGGAGCGCGAGTCGCGGTAACGAGACATTGGCAGAAAGAAATTGTGGCTTCAATTTTCGAGTGATAGAATATGTATGGAATGGAAATGCTCTACCAGCAAATTCACAAAAGCCGTAGCCTTTGGGTTTTCCTGTGTCCCGGTCGAAGACGAGTCTACGATTGAAGCATGCATGGATGAGCGAACAGGGGACCATCAGGGATCGTGTGCCACCTACCGGAATCCTACTACTGTTCCGACCGTCTTGAAGACATCTATCAACGAGTCCTACTTTATATGAGTTTCGGGTATTTTCTTCGGACCCTATAGACTACTTGCCTCCGCCATGTTGTACGGGACATTACCAACTGAACGCCGTCAGGCAACCGCCGCTACTGTGTGAAAGATACATCTCGCCAGACTTACCGAAAACGACCTTGCTCATTGTTCTCTAAACAAACGATACGTGTGTTCGTGGGCGAAGTTTATCCGGTCGTTGGAGAAAGCAAGCGGTGAATGAAATATTATTGCTGGCAGTTCCGAAGAATGGTAAGGGAGGTAGCTGATTGACGTCCGCAACTGGGGCGTGGCAAGTTGCATGCTCCGCGCGTCGGTGGCAGTGCGACCTGCGGCGTCGCTCCTGACCAACATATTCTCTGGACAACCACCTCACCGGTATGTTTATTGGAACACTGCGTATCTGGCCGGTATCACATCTGGTATCAGAAACATTTCATCTTACTTTCGTCTCTTTTACTGCTTGGCCGCTCTTTTAACACTTTCATGACCTTTCTTTGCCTTTTCTGTGTTACTTGTGGCTATAAAAGACTGCAAAAGCCGATGACAAGCCAGAAAAGAAAAAAGCTTTGACAACTTTCAAAAAATTGATGGCTACCAGGAAACGCGTGATATGTGAATCACGTACCCAAAACGCTGTCTTCTTGTGCCGCTCTCTTCACCGTATCAAATGGGAGATTCAACATATCATCTCTTGATTCTGATTCTGACGAGCTATGGCAAGCTCAGCTCACCATAAGTCGGTGATAACTTGGCACTGCTTTCTGAGGATGTTTGCTATT
This sequence comes from Obba rivulosa, assembly GCA_001687445.1. Classification (NCBI taxonomy): domain Eukaryota; kingdom Fungi; phylum Basidiomycota; class Agaricomycetes; order Polyporales; family Gelatoporiaceae; genus Obba; species Obba rivulosa. Next base: position 95,631 of record KV722364.1, read on the forward strand.
CTCTGCTGGTATCTACACTTCCTCAGACAATTTATCTCCTGGCTCGCAACGTATAGTTTAAGCTTCAAAGCTAATGGTACTGCTATTGCCACCCTTCCTGTCCTTCAGACTTCTACACGAGGCGTCACATCTGATAATGCTGCGTTCTGCATGATCTGGAGTACGGCGTATCACCTCGCCCTAGGCCCAAAATGACTCCATCGGGCTGATACCTATCCCGCTTCACAAACCTGGGAGTCCTTTGGGTGCTCTGACGGTATATCAAGTCCTTTCAGAGTCTATGAAGCGGCTCTTGCCCGGATCATCGCTGATATGTTGTCTGCCCTCACACGAGTCCTCGTCCGGTATCTTCACCCATTCACACACGAGCTATAGATTGCCATATGTATGAACTTCCCGGATTGAGACTATCCAACCTACTTCACGCATCAGGTCAGGTCAAAGAACGCATGAGAGACCTCCCAGACGCCGGCGGACCTGCGGGGATGTCATCAGCGAAGTGTACTGTCTGAACTATGAGATGTACCACGTGCGTGAACGTTCTATTCAACGCAGATCTCTGCTACTGACGCCTGGAACCATATCAGACGTGAATAGACTTTGCTCGAACTGCGCCCCATTCCTCAGGCATCGCACGTACGGGTTAAGAAGAACACACAAATTGACAAAGTCGAGTCAGGTGTGAAGCTCGGAGGATCTATGGGAGAGTCCACGCTAACCGCCCCTCTGTCGCGTAGGCTTGTCTCAAGAGTTCGATAACTCTGAGGCTTCGATGACTGGTCAGTATCCGATCTGCCCATGCACCAAATATGGTGTTCTAGCGTTCCATGATGATACCGCGCTATAGGCGAGTACGCTCGCAGTCCCATCTTTGATAAGGATTATTCGATAAATGCATAAGCACTGCCCGAAATTTAAGAAGATAATAGCGTAATGAACTGCACGGGGCAGGTATATTGCAGTTATGGACAGTGGCGGCGCCGAGCTACCATAGAAAACCATCACATGAGTTCAGATTCAGGGGCCCTTAACGTTTATCGGATGCGAGTCGCACAAGAGCGACTTCTTGAGAAAGCAATCTTGTGCGGGTGGATTTTGATGACTCGAGCCTTAGAGCGCTTGCAGAACATGATTTGCGGAGATGATGTATCGAAAGGCCCCGGTAGGTGGTATCATATTGGTACTTGACAGAGTCAGTAAGCTGGAACACTTGATCCACTGAACGATATTGCATCGGAGACATACTACCTCTCTCGAGATAATACTCTCGGAACATAGGCGTACTGACGGTCTGGCGTTGAAGGAAAGAAGTGGGCCTTGTGATATGGCGGTTCGGACGCATTTCACAAAGGCAGTGTCGCTCAAAATCTAAGGTAGTAAGCCCGACTCGGAAGGAACTCCCGAGGATGTCAACAATGTCTCAATAGGTTTCGGCCAATACCATTTAGATGTATCATCTTTAGAGGTAACTTCGAATCTATGGGGCCCTCTCAACGACGGCCGCCCTGGATAATGATATTACAAGGTTCTCCGAGTCTTATCATGGCACACTTGGCAGACGATTTCATCTACAACCTCGCCATCCAAGGACGCAGCATCTTATGCGGCTGAACACGGTAATTGTTCTCAACACGCTCGTTCACCCTCTGGCGATGTCGCTGGGTACGCAGATGATATCCCGTGAAGTTGTCCAATGTCTCGCCAGGTCCGGGGATATAGAACTGCTTCAATGAGGTAAATCACAAGACGATGCCAGCCATATATACTATCACTTGCCTTGCCGCCTGCCTCGCCACGGCGGCAGTCCATACATCTGATGCGCCACTGCACTTCCCAATTTGCGCCATAGTCCAGAAAAACAAGCTCGAATTCGTCGTGCGGATGTTGCTGCTTCAGTTCAAAGACCGCTTGCGAGAGTCAAGCGGGCGGAACAACCTGCAATGAACTCTAACGATAAACTAGCTATGTTAGTAATAGGGTGGCGTACACTGCCAGGGGGATGGACCTGAGGTCTTGGGTAGGCCATGGCGAAGTAAGTTGCGTTTTGGGCTAGGGTAGTAGGTAAGTGGAGACCTGAGGCCTGTGCAATGACATGAGTCTGATCCACACAGTCACGTCGCACAGCCCTAATGGTCATTACCTCCGCCTCTGGCCGGCGGGCCAAGCTGAGAAAATAATTGGATAAGATTTCCGAACGCATACAATACAAGCAAGGGCTATCTACAGCGAGGTAGCAGTGCAACATGAAAACAGATCCAGATAGCGTTAGAGATATAGAAAGGAGTAAAGAATACAGTCTAGGATGATAGGCCACTGACACGACTATTTACCCTATGACGATGCTGGCGATTTTTCAAATGAACCTCAAAACCAGAAAGTGTTTCTCCCGGGCCAGGAGTGTAAAGCTAAGGACAGATCAATGAACAATGAGTACCATGCTCCAAATTCGCGCGTCAAGATGGGCATACCTTTCCGGGACAGTCCAGGCACTTGATGCGCCATTCCAGCGTGTCAGCAGTTGCAGTAAGAGGTTTGCGAAGAGTGAGCTCAAGTTTATCTTCAGGGTATTTCGCTTGCATCTCGTTCATAGCTTCCTTGAGCCACTCCGGCGCTGACGCCTACGTTCAGATCAGGGCTCGGGCTTTCGCTATGACGCGAGCGTGTACCTACCGTCTGTGATGGTGCATTCGGAGGGGCGGAGGCACGAGCAGGAGACGGCGGAACGCTGCCCGACATTGCAGCTTGTCGCTGTGGTCTAGGGCTGGACTGCAACTCGGGAGCCGCGCTTGCTGGGGCCGACTTGGAGTGACTGTTTCCGTTCATCTTCACCCGTTCGGCAAGAGGGGATTCTGAGGCGCTCGAAGCAGTAGACACAGGGGAGACCGCCCGTTCAGGCTCGTCGGGAGGTGCAGGTGTGTTTGCGGACGAAGCCACAGGGGGGACCTCCAATTCCGACCTGGCGCGCGCAGGAGTACTTGGTCCAGCATCGGTGTCGCCATCAGGCACAGTGGCTTTAGACTCTGAGGGCGGAGGCTGAGGGCGCTTCCTCTTAGACGCGACCTTTGCTTGTTCTGCTTCACGCCTGAGATTGATGTGATACTCGGCGTCTGAATTGTAGACAACCGGACGCGGTCTCCGGTGCCGATGCCAGAATTTCCCTAAGAGCGGAGTCAATCAGCAGGCCCGTCATCATACCAGAACCGATCACACTCACCGCAGGTGCCACATTGTGACTTGTCACCAAGAGGACCCTTCCTGCGACCGACAGCAACGCTATCGGGACAGCCACAGTTCGAGCAGTGCCAAACACCATTGATGAAGTTGGCATGTTGACCATCAACGAACTCCTTCTCTTTCGCCTCTCTTTCCAGCTCCTTCGCTCTCTTCGCCGGTAGAACGACCTTGACACCTTGGCTGTCGGGTGCTGCACTGCCGCTGGGTATCGGTAAGTCATCTTCTAAGGGTGGTGGCACCGTTGAGATGTCGGCAGCCGTAGATTCCGTAGGTGCCTTGACGTGAGCCCTTGGACGCAAGACCGATGGTGGGTATGAAGGTGCCTTGAAATGCCCTTTGGGCTTCTTCTCCTTAGAGATGTTCGGAGTGGAAGGGGTGAGGGGCGTAGGTGCGGCGGAAGGAATGATAACCGTGCCGTTTTCAGATGCGACCATGCTTGCGATGGTAAGCGATGCAGCAGCCGCAGCAGCTCTTCTCGAAGTTGGCGCCGCAGCGGCGTTAACGAGCGCCAGGGTTGCAGCATCGATCTCGGGGAAACCGATTGCCGGCGTACGGAACGTCTTGAGGGGATCCCGGTCAGGCAGAGCGATACCTCGTCTGTTCCGAGCCGTCTTGCGACGCCGGCGATTGAGCTCCTTCTCCCGCTCCTTCTCGTTGCGCTCAATCTCATTTTCGCTGAGATAATTGAGCAATGGCGTGAACGCCCCGACTTGCTCCATCGAACGAGCTGCGCTCGTGAGAGATGGCAAGAAGGACATGCGCAGGTCGTCATCTTGTACGGCTGTCCCATCTGATGGATGGCCAACCAGGAAGAGAGACTTTTGGTATATTTGCACCTGCTCACGGATAGCATGCGCAATCGCAGTTCTGACAGATGATGATGATAAGCCACAGAAGCCCACCACAAGCGAAGCACGTACCTGAATTCGCCACCAAGACCTAATTCTCTACAGTACAATTCCGCGAACTGCTCGGGCGTCGGATCCGCATTATCCATATCCCATTCGAACTGGTCTTCAAGCTTTACTGAACCCACGATGATATCCAGCTGTTGGTGAAACATAAATCACCCGTACATCACGCTGATACCTCATATCTTACCTTTACCAGAATGCGCATTTCCTCATGCGCCAAGCTCTCGTCATCTTCGAACTCGTGCACCGCCATTGTCTTGTCGACATCCATGGCATCACTTCCCAGAGGATCTGGTTGCTCGACGATCTCCTCTTTGACCACCTTCCGTCTCTTCCTGCTACGGGTATCCGGCGTGCTCGTTGTCTTCCACCCTGTATCCGACCGGACGCGCTTCCGCCAAGCCTCCCACCATGCTGCATCTTCTTCCTCCATGGTTCCCTTCAGAACAGGTTCCGGATCGGGCGTGCCCGCGACGCCATCCTCGCCGAACGTAGTCGAGTGTGCTTTGAAGTCGCTGAGCTGGTCCTGGATGGACTTGGTGATGACAGCATGGTAGGTCGACGGTAGGCTGTAGTCCTCCACTACGGATTGTGCGAAGATCTCTGGGGTAACCACTGGGTCTGCGTCATCATTTGAAGCGCTACGTCAGAACTTTGCCATGGGAAACAAACACAGCATGGAAGCTGCGCAGAGGACCCTTACGTACCGTTCAGATTCCATACGAAAGTGTCACGCATCTTGTGGTGTTCCACGTCAAACTCGAGGCGGATGGGCACGAGCTGTTCGGGTCGGTCCGCCTCCTCCGGAGGAAGTCTCCTCGGCCTGAGTCATTCCAAAGCGATTAGACTCATGCATGCGCAGACGACGCCGGGAAGGCATAGAGCACTTACAGCCGGAGACCCACTCGCTTCCCAGGCTTCTTCCTCTCCCGCTCCCTCTCGTATTTATACCCAGCAAGATGGAATTTCTCGCCCCGTCGCCTCGGCCGTACAGCCTCCCCAGAAGTATCCTGTTCATACCACGCACGCGGGCGGCCGAGCGTATCACGAAGCTCTTCCGCCATACGATCGCGCATAGTCCGATACAGGGCCTCGTACTCTCGGTCCGCCTTCATCCATGTCTGGATGTCCGCAATCTCGTGCGGCTCAAGCGGGGGGATGCGCGTCATGCTGTCCACGAGTGGTACGACGGAGACGCGCGTCACCTTCGGATTGAGGTTGACGCCCGCAGGAAGGGGAGGGAGCTGAGGGATGATGGTCGGCGGGGGAGCTGACGCGGGTGCGGGCGCAGAGGCGGAAGCAGACCCCGCAGACGCCGTACTGGCTACTGATGTCGCAGTCGGCAGGACTCCGTTCGCACTTGGAATGGCAGGGGCGCTCTCACTCTGCCCTCTCGACATTGGCGGTACACTAACCTTGCGATCGACCTGTTGACTGGGTGCATTAGGAGCGATCACAGGTGGGAGGGACGGCAGCCGCGCCTGAGAAGGCGTGCGAGGGATGTCAACCGCCATCGCGTTCTGCGGCAGCTGCATGCCGCCCATGATCATGCCCGCTGCCATCGCGCGACCCGTCGCGGTCTCGGGAAGCGGGCCCTGCGACTGCACCCCCGGGATCAACTGGAGCGGTTGTTGCGGGCCCAAGTTCTGAGGTAAGCCGCCGCTGACCATCCTTGACATGCCTGTCGGTGCGCCGTTCATGCCGGCTTGAGCTGGTCCGAGTCCCATGCCCATCGTGGTCGGATCGACGCCTTGCATCGGTAACTGTGGGGGGATCGAGCCACGGGACCCGATTCGTGCGCCCATCGCGCCAGCACCCACATTTTGACCCTGATTCTGCTGTATGGAACCTTGCTGTATCTGAACCTGAGGCTGAGGAGTCGGACCTGGCAGTTGTTGCTGTCCGGGCGCCGGCGTCGTCAACTTGCGCTTCGCACCTCGCATAGGCGAGCCCGGAGTCTGCGACTGCATCGGCGCGGGCGCGATTGGCGCAAAGCTTGTCGGCGATCTCTGCGGCGCGTTCTGCTGATATCCCTGTCCCTGTCCTTGTCCTTGCGGCTGTGGAGGCCCATTCGGCGGCTGATGAAATCCCGTCGCAGTAGTTGGCCTACTCGGTGTCTGCTGCATCTGCTGCATCTCCTGGACACTCATCCCCCCACCATGGAATGACATACTTGTCCCCGGCCGTGTCCCCGGCGCAGGGCTCGCGCTCGGTGGACGTGCAAGGTTCGGTGGTCGCGGTTGGATTGGTACAGGTCCAGGCGCATGCATTGGTGTCGGAGGACCCTGACTAGGTAGTGGTGTGGCGGACGCCTGCGGGCTAGGACCCAGCTGTTGACCACTGACACTAGTCCCCGGGCGCGATGCCGTGCCAGGCCGCGGGCTCGGACTTGGCTGGTATCCTTGCACTTGTCCTTGTGCGCCAGGATGTCCCGGATGATGTGGGTGTACATGCGACTGCGACGATACACGTCCGGACGCGGCCGTTGGCGGGCGAGGAGGGATCGACGACGGAGGCGGCATCAGCACTGCAGGACTGTGTCCATGCTGTGAGATGTGCCCCGGAGGCGCATTCGGATTTGGTGAGTGCGGGATCGGCATCTGGCCTGCGTTCTGCATCGGTGTTTGGAAGCCATGCTGCATGCCGACATTCGGCCCCTGGCCCTGCGCCATCGACCCCGACGGGTGCCGGCTCGCGCTCGACGCGGAGCGCTGCATACTGAGCGCCGCCATCTGCGCGTTCGTGAGCTGCCCCATGTTCTGCATGTTCATCCCGGTGTTCTGCATGCCGCCGTGACCGGACATGTTTTGCGCGCTTTGCATGTTCTGCATGTTCGAGATGTTTGGCACTTGCATGTTCCCCATGCCCATGTTCATCCCTTGCATCCCGCCCATGTTCATGTTTTGCATGCCCTGTCCGCCCATTCCTTGTCCGCCCATTCCTTGTCCGCCCATCCCTTGTCCGCCCATCCCCATCCCGCCCATGTTTTGCAGACCTTGCATGTTCCCCATCCCTCCCATACCCTGCGCGTGGCCCATCCCGCTCATTGCCATCTGCTTCGCTCGTGCTTGTGCCACGATCCGCTCGCGCTCTGGTAACGACAATTGCATCAGCTGCTGCATCTGCGCAGGTGTGAATGGAAGACCAGTAAGAGGCATCGTGCCCGGCCCGCCAGCGTTCAGATGGTGCTGCTGAGCGAGCATCTGCGCGTTCATTTGCATCGCATTCTGCATCGCATGCTGTCCAGGCATCCCGCCCATTTGCTGTGCCGGATTCGGTGTCGACGGCGGGCCCGATGGCGAACGCACGTGTTGGAAGCTCTGGTGCTGGTGCTGTTGATCTTGGCCATGTTGGCCCGGGTGTTGCCCTTGTCCTTGGTTCATCTGCTGCTGTGCATGCGTCGGGCTAAGAGGATTGGTGGCGCTGTGAGTCGGAGACTGCTGTGGTATTGTCGGACTCGTTGCTGCAGAGCCGGTCCCTGGCGCCGGTGTCGAAGGCTGTCGTGGTGAAGGGGGGACTATACCAACAGTATCGTCGTTTAGATTATGTATCGGATAGCACAATGGAAACAAACAAAACGTACCTCCCATCCCGGCACTCAACGCGGCGGGATTGATGCCGCCCATGCCCATGCCCATACCTCCCATGTTCCCCATGCCTCCCATTCCGTTCATCCCACCCATGCCACTCATTCCTCCCATACCCTGCATCTGGTTCATCCCCATGCTATGCATCTCGCCCATGTTGTTCATGCCCGCCTGATGTTGTTGCAGGAGCTGCTGAGGGTTGACCATCCCGCCCATGCCCATGCCCACGCCCGCGCCCGCCATTTGGCGCGGTGCACGCATGTTCATCAGCGCTGCCGGGTTTACGCTACCTCCTTGCGAACCCTGCTGCTGCTGCTGTTGCTGCTGTTGGTGTTGGTGCTGTTGGTGCTGCTGGTGCTGGTGCTGGTGCTGGTGCTGTTGGTGTTGCTGCTGTTGGTGCTGCTGGCGCGCGTAGAGCTGTTGCATCTGCTGGACGGAGAGCTGTGGCTGACCGGGCGCGTGGCCCTGGGACTGGTTCGGGTACGCCGCGAGCATCGCAGGATTGATCGAATGTTGCGCCTGCGGGGGCGGCGACGCCTGCGTGTGTGACTGGGGGGTATTCATCGTATCCGTGCGCGTCGTATCAGACGGCTACGGCGGGCGTGTTCTGCGGGCTCGCCGCGGGATCGTGCTGTGGGCGGCGCTCAGCATGGTGGGCGACACGTAAGCGAGGGGAGGGGAGGAAGGTGGCGGGAGGAAGAAAGCTTACCAACGGTGTATAATGGATGTATCCGCAGGTCTCCGCGAATGATCTGCTGAAATCGCAACAGGGGCCGCGCGAGGCGTACTAGGCCGTTGCCTGGTGTCGTTCCTTCGCGCTCGCCGTCGTCGCCGTCTTGCGCGTTGCGCGTCCTATCCGCCGGTCGTCCCGTCGGGTCTGCGCTCTTGCTGCACAACCGCCGCACAATCGAACCGCCTGCGAGCAGGTGGACAGCGGCTCCGGACGGCGTATCGGTATCGGTGCGTATCAGCTCTCTCTCCTTTCCAACACGCAACCTCAGCACAGCGTCACGTCGTGACCGTCACGCTCGCACCATTGTTTGGCGACGGTCACGTCACGCCTGCATAGTCGTCCAATGCTCCTCCCTGCTCCCCCTCGATCTGTCTGCGAACTCGAGGTCATCTTTAGCGGTGCTCGCAGCGAGACGGAGAGGGGATGGAACGGATGCCGGCAAGGTTCACGGACGCTGGAAGAAGCAAATACGCACACGCTGCTCACGCCGGCAGATCCCCGATCTCAGATCTTTCCCGCTCGACGCCCAACCGTCCTTTTCCTAGTGCGCTCTGTCTCCCAGGCCTGGCTTGTCGCCAGCACTCTCAATTTCATCTCTTCCGGTCCCAATTGTTCCGGAAAGTTGGTTATTTGCAGTATTGTGTCTGAGGCCGACCGAGGCCCCACCATTTCTGCTGACCTCGCTTGCGTCACTCGGTTACTTCCACGCCGCACAATGCCCAATGATCTTTCACTTGCAACTTGCGTCGCCATTCGAAATACTGTTGGGTCTACTAGTGGTCTTGCCGTCGAGTAAGCGGCGTGGCCGTCACGCGAGCGGTAGACATTGCTCAAATCTCCACCCCCCAAACGCGAGAATTGGCATTGTCGTACGGTGTGATGTCTGTTGCTTGATATCCGGGATGATCACACAACTCCGTCATACAATGGACCGAAAAGGCATTCTGTAATGGAGTCGAGCTGGATTAATATGTATTGATTACCAACTTCTGTGTCATTTCTGGCTTGCTGTCTTAGAATGTTCTGATGTGGCACTAGAAAGATTGCTGGGATGCAAGCACAATCAAGTCGGCGGAGACATCAGCAGCTACAAAGCCATCAGCCATAGTGACCAGAAGGGACGGCCAAGATACGTGCCGAGGCATTACGACGGCCGGAGCGGTCGAGGAACAGTTCGCATTGAATACCAACTTCTGTGTCAATTCTGGCTTGCTTTGGATTGATCTCCTCATATAGCACTGGAAAGTTTGTTGGGATGAAGGCACAGTCAAGTCGTCGGGGATGGTCAGCAGTCACAAAGCCATCTGCCATAGTGATTAGAAGGGACGACCAGGATACGTGCAGAGACATTCCGAGGCAAGCAACGACATGCCTATATGCGCTTTGTACCGAGTGCCACTCGCGCGCAATACCCTGGCATCTCAAGCGGGGTGCTGGAACACTACGGACTCAGGCATGTCGAGGCGAAGCATCAGGTGACGTTTGAATGGTAGGGTGACAGGGTCAAACTGAGGTAACATACCTTGAACAGCAATATCCCAGCACTTCGAGTTCGGGCGAGCATGGCACATTCACGGAAGCCCGATGGTGCGTGCCTCACGGCCGAAGTGGGGGGAAGGGAGTCATGGAGGATGGATATCACGGATGGTGCGGTATATATATTAGATCCGCTCCTCTTCCTCGCGTGGAGATGGAGAGAAGGGTAACATCACAGCAGAAGCATGGACGCGATCGGAGAAGCAGTTGAAGGAAGAACTACTGAATATGGTCATCCATCTTCCAGATGCAGGTTGAGTGATGGGATATCGTGCGCATGGAGCGGTAATTATATGCAAGGCGCGCTTCTCTTCCAGTCTCAGGAATCGAGAAAAGGCACTGTCACAACACGAGCCTGGGCGCGATCGGAGAAGCAGTTGAAGGATGAACTACTGAATACGGTCATCCACCTTCCACATGCAGGTTGAGTGATGGGAGCGGTGATTATATGCAAGGCGCACTTCTCTTCCAGTCTCACTCAAGTGCCGCAGCAGAGGTCGTTCGGACCATTTAGAATACATGGGAATTATATTGTATCGATTTGTGTAGTTTTACAGCAACAGAACGAACGGTGTGAGCCAACACCGAGCAATAAATGCTTTCCGGTGGGCGTACCGCCAGTGCGCCTCGCACTCTGGTGGTGAGGGGAGTCCTAGTTTGGTATGGCCGTGGTGACTATGATGAACTTCCGCTGACCTGTACAACACTGGGCCAATTGGTCAAGGCGAAATTGAATTCGTTTTGAACTTCGCTCTAGCCGTCATATATTCTGTACATGTGGTGCTCATATGCTCTAAATTTGTGGATTGACAATCGGGTACTTTGCAGCAGCTTGAATCCTCATGCCATACGAGCATGGCACCAGGATCGCAATTATATCGGAAGAAAGAAAGGGGATATTACGAGAAGTGAGTACGCAACTTTTTAGTGAGACAGACCCTCACTCATCATGTGCATCCTATCCCTACTGTGGTCCTTGCCTGATGCCCAGCGGCCGTCCAATGTCATCGCGTCCGGAAGTCTGACGGAACCAGAGACTTCCCCAATAAGGAAACGCAATAACGGCGGCCATTCCTAAGCATCCCAGGCGCACGCTGCTTTCTAATGCAACGTTTGATCCTGTTAGTCCTTTGCAATCGCACATAATGTAATGTAGGAGGTATATATATGTCCGACCGACGGCGGAGTGTCCGTCAGCATCCCGTGAACACTCGAACACACCCCCTGCGATGAGCACGTCCACATCAACGATCGCCAGCATGAACCAGGACATGGAGAAGAGCACCGATTCCGACTCGGAGTTGCAGCGTGTCTCGGAGCAGCAGGCCGATATTGGGCCTGTTACTGTTGAACCCCACCCGGAAGGTGGTTTGCAGGCATGGACCGTTATCTTTGGAGCAGCGCTCTCTTTCTTCGCGACGTTCGGGTTTGTGAACTCATTTGTACGTGGATTCAGGTGTATCACGAATCTCGTGTCACGCATCACTCACTCTCAACTGCATTTCAGGGAGTGTTCCAGGATTATTACCAAACGACATTGCTAAATAAGTCATCTTCATCAACTATCTCCCTCATTGGCGCAATACAGCTCTTCTTCATGTATGGCGCTGGGCCTATTGTGGGGAGAATATATGACGCGTATGGTACCAACGTACGCCATCTTTCTGTCTTTCTGGTTGCAGTTTTGCTTATGTCGACGTAGATCCTGCTACCTCTAGGCACGGTCATCACTGTCTTCTCGCTCATGATGGTTTCCCTTGCACAAGAAAACAAGCCATACCAGTTATTCCTCTCCCAGGGCATCCTCTTTGGTATTGGTATCTCACTCATGTACGTCCGCACCCCTACCTATGTACTTCATCCCTGACCTCCCCGTACAGCTTCAACCCCGCCCTCGCGGTCGCAAGCCACTGGTTCAAACGCAAGCGCGCATATGCCATCGGCATTGTCGCGGCGGGGAGCGCGATGGGCGGCGTGGTGTACCCGATCATGCTTCAACGCCTCATCCCCCGCGTCGGGTTCGGCTGGGCCGTGCGCATCGCCGCATTCGTGACGCTGGTATGCCTGGGAGTTGGGTGCCTGACGATACGCACCCGCCTCCCCCTGTCGCGTCGCGTATCTCTGCGCGGGCTGGTAGATCTTGACGGGTTCCGCGAGCTGGACTATGTCCTGACAGGTGTCGGTTCCTTTTTGTACGTTCTTGCACTTCCATTCGTGACGAGTGATTAACATGTTCATGGCTTGTGAAGGGTGTTCTACGCGCTATTCACGCCATACTTCTACATGGAGCTGTACGCGGAGTCGCAAGGCGTCTCGCCGAATATCTCGACGTACTTGCTACCCATTATCAATGCGTGGGGTGTCCCCTCGCGTGTTCTGCCGGGCATGCTCGCAGATAAGATTGGAGCGTGAGTCGCCAATGCTCCCGCGTTCGAACACGTGTGCTCACTCTGACATCCCAGACTCAACGTTCTCGTGCCATGTACTTTGATCTGCGGCATCTTCGTCCTAGGGCTTTGGCTTACTGCACACACCACGGCATCCATCATCGCATTCTCCTCCATCTACGGGTTGTGTATCGGTATGTCTTCCTCCTCCCGTCGATAGACGCATTCCTTACGCCCGAGCTCTTAATAGGCGCATTTGTCTCGCTCATCCCAGCGCACGTGGCCAATATATCGCCCATGGAGAAGTTTGGTGCACGGCTTGGCTCGATATACCTTCTCGTGGCAGTGTCGACGCTCGTGGGTACCCCGACCGCGGGCGCGTTCGTGACGACGATTGATCAGTCGAATTTTGATAACCTCATCATATTCACGGGTGTGCTAATCCTCGTCGGAGGCCTACTGCTGCTCCTCGCAGGGTTAGCTGCGAGGTGGAAAAAGCATTCAGCGGAGGTCCGAGCATAATTGATAACACAGACCATCGTTTATGGATGCCTGTGACTCTGCCGGGATCATGGAGGAGAAAGGAAGTCAAGATCTCTCGGCTTGCAACCGAAAGTTCCGCATTCATCACACACAGAATTATTTTCAATGACCCGCACGACTGCTTTGCTGATAGATGTCCTCATAGTAATATTGTCTTGTAATCCTGTAGTATCATACCCCATAATAACGACTAGGACGACCCAGATACCCCATATAACACTAGGCTGATAGTGCGAGGCAGCAGAAGCGCCGAAGTGCTTTGAAAAGGCTATTCCTGCTTGCTATGTGCCTTATGTTTGTCCATCTCTTCGTTGGCCCTGTGAACATCATCACCAACACTATGCATCGAACGCTGTAAATGAGCTGCATCTAAACAACTCGGTTCTTACTATCCGCGCATTTTTTTCATTACTCCATTGCGAATACCCTCACGTCCCGCAAGCGTCTTCAGCCGTATCTCCGTCCTCAGAAGTACACCCCAGAACTCGTGCATTCAATCGAGGGAATTGGGCTTCATCTCAGAATCTACCACCTTGTTCCATTTGCCCCGAAGACTACGATGAACGTCCTTGTTTACTCCGGGCCAGAAGTGCTCGACACCTCGACACAAAGTCTACAAAGTCTCCGCTCGCTTCTCGTCCCAAACTACGCCATCCAAACCATCAACTTTCAATCTCTTGCATCTCAGCCATGGGCGGCAAACTGTGCCATGCTGGTCCTTCCCGCATGCCGCTCAGCACTCGTGCCGACGCCGCCCTTCGCGTCTGCGATCAAGTCCTACGTCGAGCGCGGAGGAGCGCTCCTGGCGTTGGGAGCGAGCGCGCGTCGGCAGGCCCGCCAGCCATTTGCGGGGGAGACGTTAGAGGCGAGGATGGCGAGGATGAATGTCGGAGCGTCCAGTGCGTCGGCTCTGCGCTTCAGCGACCGTACTTCTGGAACTCTTGATGTGACGCTACCCGGCCACGGCGAGGGGTCTTATCGCGTTGACATAGTGGAGGCTCAGGATGGCTCCACGATGAGTGCTATGCTCTCTGGCAAGGCTGAGATTGTCGAAATTGAGGGCTGGAAGGGCGCAGAGGTGCTGGGAAGGTATGGGGATAGGGGATCAAAGGAGGTCGCAGGTGTATGCTGTCCAGTAGGCGAGGGCAAGGTCGTATTCTGGAGCGCCCTGGCGGACCATTCGCTCACCGAGGAGCCTGTGAAGTCAATTCTCGCCCGGCCAGACAGCCAAGTCCCTCAGCAGGAGTTGATCACAGCCGAGGCGCAACGATTGAAGCTGCTTCGAACGAGCTTTGCGTCTCTGGGACTGCGATTACCATCCGACGACCGATCTCTATCTCGCCCTTTGCCGCAATTTCTCACTGGTACGCCCTTGAAATCGAAGATCATCGAGCGTATTACGGCTGCTCTCTCTGCCACGGATCTCGAGAATGGACCACATGTTTTACAGGATAGCAATGATACATTCCACTTCCATGCTGCATCAGAGGGTCGCAAGCTACTTGAGGAGGCGCGTACTCCGAGCGATGCCCCCTCGGATTCATCCATATGGCAGCCAAAGCACATTATCGTCTGTACTGGAGGCAATCTTCCTTCGAAAGATGATACGCCGCTCTTTGACATTTCAAAGTACTATGCTGAGCTCGATGAAGCGCGTCATAAGCATGTTGGTCCCACCTGCACAGGCTCCTGGGGCGTAGGCGAAGCCCTGTTGTATGGCGAAGTGGTCACTAGCACGCAAACCATGCTCGACAAGTGAGCCCTCTGCTTATCCCGCACATATCATCTGCTAAACAATTGCAGGAATCCGCGCTTCATGTCTTTGCTACCCACGCCCTTTCTTTCGCTCGCAACCCATCAACTCGCAGGCAGAGGCCGTGGAGGGAACGTATGGATCTCGCCTGCGGGATGTCTGCAATTCTCCCTGCTCCTGTACGTGCCGATGCAGACACTTCCCACGTATCGTGTGGTCTTCGTGCAGTACCTCTTCGGCCTCGTTGTCGTGGAAGCGTGCAGAGACGCGGGCGTGCTTGGGAAGCTCGGGGGCAAAGTAAGGTTGAAATGGCCAAACGACATCTATGTGGTGCTGGATGACGGAGAGAAGAGAAAAATCGGGGGTGTTCTGGTGAATACTAGCTTCAATGGCGGATCGGTCGAGGTCATAATAGGTGCGCTGGTCTTACGAGCTAGATGACATGCACTGATCATTGGGTATTCGTGTAGGGTGCGGCCTAAACGTCTTGAACCCTCCTCCAACTACGTCGCTGCAACAGCTGGTCCCTCCTGACGTGGATATCAGGCTCAGCATGGAACGCACCGCTGCAGTGATCATGGCGAAGTTTGAAGAGATGTGGAACACATTCCTCATAAACAGGGGCTCATTTGCTCCGTTCATGGATCTCTACCTGGAGAGATGGCTGCATTCGTACGTCCCACGAACATCGTGAGGAATTATATCTGACGTCATGCTATGGCTGTCCAGTGATCAGCTGGTCACCCTTACCACTACAAACCCACCGCAACAAGTCCGGGTTGTGGGCATCACCCCCAATCACGGACTGCTGCGTACCATGCCGGAACGAGGCGGGTGGTCTGGAGGAAACGGGGGCGAGTTCATCGACTTGCAACCGGACGGTAATAGCTTTGATCTCATGGCTGGACTTATCAAGACGAAGAGTTAGGACTATGGCTGAACCATTTTGCGGCATCGGCGATTCCTGGGCACTGATACTCTTCAGTAAAACATCTTCCAACAGGGATACCTGCGGTCTGTCAATCTTTCACGCGCCGATACCGAGCGATGGCTCAATGCCTTCCGTGTACGATTTCCAATCCCTCAGTCCAAAAAGCTGGGACGTCCGTCTCCTACCTTTTTTCCTCGAGGATCCACCGACTCGTTCACGTCAAGTGGTGCAGCGGATTATAGTGTCAAGTGTAGGATTTGAAGTACCGAAGTTGATCTTACTTGCTGTACAACCTGCCAATAAATGTTCCGAGATTTTCTAGGCCCGCAAGCTCTCATTCTACTCCTCGGGATAGGCTGTTGACGGTATTGAGGTCCGAGCGGTCACGGGTCGCGGACGCGGGTGCAGGCGCCATCTGTCGCGACGCGTCTCCGCTCAGCTGGTAGCGCAATATGCGCCGATGAGCTTCTGAGGACGTCCGAGAATCACCCGTCTTAGTTTTGCCCCCTTCGTGATGTCTTTTGAGTGGGTCCAGCAAAGAGATCGCCAGGCCGAAGAAATGGCTATAGTTCGGTGGCCTCGCCGGTGTCAGCGAGGATGTACCAACGCAGTTATAAGCACTGATGAAGGTATGCGTATTGCCAGGTGACAAGATGATATCGTCAGTATACCTCTCTGTTCTCGGTGCGCTCTTCTTCGCCGCAGGAGCTGCAGCTCAGACTGCTCCTCAATACGGCCAGGTACTAGTTGTCATGTCGATCGTGGTGCAAATCTGATCAGTATATACTCACACCAGTGCGGCGGTATTGGATGGACCGGTGCAACGGTGTGTCCTTCTGGATGGACGTGCACAGTGTCCAACTCCTACTATTCTCAATGCCTGCCCGGCGCCGCGCCTTCCACGACCATCCCCGTGACGACGCCCGCAGGAGGTTCTCCCACTTCCACGTCCGCCGTCGCTAGCGGGACGACTACTCTCCTGCCCGGCAATTCCTTCGTTCGTGCCGACGTACGTACCACCAGCTTTTCTCATGCGGGAATTATATACAACCAAACATGATTCTCTACTTACAGGAAGACCCCAACTTCCACAAATACCTGCGATCCGAGACTATAGGCAGCGCAGGAACAGCAGTCCTCGGCGATCCTGACACGGCAGCCCAATTCCAGATCCTTGACGGCCAGCTCGTGCAGATGCTGCCCAACGGCTCGTCACTCTATGCCATCGTGGCTCCGCAGGTCAACTCGACCGAGGTGATGCTCGGGGTGTCGTGGTCCACTTCGCCTGCTACGTCTGGAACATTCATGTGGTCCGGCGACTCGCTCGAGTGGTCCAGCCCGACCGTCAGCCGGCCGCAACTCAACGTTCGTTTTGTCTCTGCGCTGGTCTATGTGTTCACTCACTGATTGCTGTACAGGCGTGGCTTGTCTGCCCCGACGAAGACGATAATCTCGATGTTTTCATCAATCTCGGCCCGTACGATTACGACACCCCTGCGGGATGTGCGGACCAGACACTCAACGCCTACACAGGAGCGACTGCAACGCCCTGAGAAGTATTGATAAATTTGTATTCACATATTTTGGAAACTGTCCTATCAGTAAAAGGAATGGCTTAGGCACGGGTCTACAAGTTTGGGCCTATGTTGAATGTCGCCTA
This sequence comes from Obba rivulosa, assembly GCA_001687445.1. Lineage (NCBI taxonomy): Eukaryota > Fungi > Basidiomycota > Agaricomycetes > Polyporales > Gelatoporiaceae > Obba > Obba rivulosa. Next base: position 112,909 of record KV722364.1, read on the forward strand.
CGGAGTTTCATTTGCCGCTGGTCAATGCGAAGGGTTGATAATTGTCTGAGTGTGATTATCCGCCTCCTTATTGTTAGTCTCCACGGCTTCGAGTGAGAACCCGAGAAGACTATAAACCCTCAAGTGCCCAATCTGTGTGACAGGGTTAGTGACTTCGAGAGATATTCCGTGTGAAGAACACTGACAGCGCGGTGCCAAGACATGGGCTTCAAAAATGCATCGCGGCAAATACTGCTAGTGCATCTGACCATGATGGCCGACTTGGTGATCTCGTCGTAGGTAGTTGTGAGCGGATTGCCACCAAAGACTTCGATGAGTTTGACGATGTCGAGAGCAGGCTTCAATGTTTGAAGCCTATCCATGTCTAGTGAGCTCCTTTCCATGCCGGTCTTCGGGTCTCGTCTGATAGCATTGAGAAAGACGTCACTGCCGCAGTATTTTGGTCGCAATTCGTCAGACGACAGGACTTTCGGATAACGCCCGTAGGTGCCTTTTGTGTTGCCATCGAAGCACGCTACAGCTAGACTCAATGGTTCATCGCAGTCCGTGATGTTCAAGGACTTCTTCAGGGTGTCTTTGAGTACTGCCTCGATCCTTTCGTACCAACGCCGCGTGAGATCCGGGAGTATTTCTAGAAGAGGTGAAAAGCTCTTGGCCGTCACGTTCACATCGTCCAGATCGTCCAGAATGGCACGAATCTCCGGCATCACAGCGTAATCCACGGGGAGGATGGAGCAACCGGCCTTGTCACATTCTGTATGCTCACGGATCCAGACGTAGAACAGGCGGAAACGCATCCTCAACAAGACCTTGCGTGCGTTGTATATGCGACGTTCTCTGACCGATTGCATGAGCTCGAACAGAGATGGTCTGATACTCGTCCAGCCTGTAGCTTGCTAAGGAAACCGAAGTTGGTGCAATCACATTCAAGACTCACCTCGCTCCGTGAGATCATTCGGCTGGCAGACACAGCTCAGATCCGACAGTGCTTCAGCGCCTTCCTCGTCTATCAAATAGTCGAGGTCTTCCCCCCACCCTGCGTCACGTAACCTCGACTTTATCCTGAGGGGTATTTAGCACTCATCTGGTGGGCGACTAACCCCATTATTGCACTTACGCAGTCAATCTCCTCCTCTTGATGTCTGATAATGCTATGCGCCTATCAACGGTCTTCTTGAGATCCCAGTCTGAGATCTTGTTCAAATATTAGAGAGAAAGATACATGTGTTAGTGGGTGAACCATAGAAACCGCTTTCACATACATTTAGCTTCTCCCTACATCGAGCTTCCCACTCTTTTATCAGAGTAGAGAACTGATCGTCATCTTGCGCTGCTTTCACGGCACGTGCAAAGCATTGCATCTCTGAAATAGAGTATCTCATAGATGACATTCCAATTACTATCGACCAGACGGATAATTAGTTGGTGCAGATGAGAATATCGCTTTGAAGATGAGACATACCCTTGAAATTCAGCAAATTTCTCTCTGCGAACTGCACTATGTTGCTTGGTCCCTTCAATGTCTCCCAGCTCAAACCTGACTCTTGGCGCAGCTGCCATGATAATTCTGCCCGACTGACTGTTCTGTCGAAACGTCGAGCTGATACCAGACAGGTGGCATTCACATGCGACTCACAAGCTCATTAAACAAGATTTACAGTACCGAGCGTCCATATGCCAGACGATGTTCTTCACATTGCCTTTTATGCAACTCTGTGCAAAGTCAAGCGATCGTAGAGATGAACATGCGAGACAAACTCACGTGACAATGAGGCGAGAACAGAAGATTGGCATACATCGCTTCATTCAAATGCGGCGGAAGTTCTGGAAGTCCGTGTACAGTTTCGCGGGAAGTCCTCCAAATCCAAGCGGACGCGTGGCTCATTAAGAAGGAGCGGAAGGACTTGGTGGTCCTCGCGAGATGTTGCAAATCTCGTGGCTCTAAACGGATGCAAATCTGTTGGAATGTCAGCTAGGGTCCTCATAATATGAGATAATATATCATAAACCTTTATTAGAATGTCGATAGGCATCTCAAGCATATTCTTCAATCCGCCTCGTCGGCCACGGAGTGCACGAGGACGCGACGTAACTTCAGGAGTGCCACGATTGCTGTCCGAGTCGCCCTTGTCTTGCATCTTCGGCTGATTCATGAATAATTTCGTGTTCTTCCTAGGCATTTTCCAAGGGAAGACTTTGTGAGATGTAGAATAAAGACACCTTTGCTCGAAAGTGGACGAGAATCGAGTATCAGCTGGACACAAGTACACGCGACTTGTAGACGCGCTGTGCCACAAGCGCGCCACGTTCTCACGGTGATGTTGAACGTTCGATCTTAGCGCGTTCTCATGCTCAGTTCATGTATATTGGCAGTGGAAACCGAGAATACACGCTGGAACAAGGGTTTATGACGAAATTCCCCGGACATTAATTTGATGCAGTCGACATAGCCAAGTGAGACTAAAGCTGTCGATGTATACATAGATGAAAGGACAATACTAAAGCCAGGGAAGCGACATGCGTCTTCGTAACACTGTGTAGGACTGTAACTTGCAAATGGAGAATAGAAGCCCGCTAACGTATTCAAGTCCGTATTCGAAAGTGCTACCTGCCGTTAGGCCAGCACTACATATGTCCGGGCTAGTTCAGCTACGTAGAGCGCTACTAATATAGTAGCATTACGTAGTTAATATATAATAATAAACATGACAGTTGTTATTCGCACTCGTGGGCCTATACATTTGTACCACTACTCTACTGCTTTCTCTGAGGACTAGGCTTCGCGATGTCGAATGGGAGTACGGGAAATCTGATCAAGTCACCGGATTGGCGCCTATCAGTGGGTGGCCATCCGTCTCTTTGTCATTCTCCACTGCTTCAAGCGAGAACGAACGATGGTTGTAAGACATAAAATGACAAATCTGCATAGTCTGTTAGTACAGCCTAGCAAGCTTTCAACTGAAAGTGCTGACGGTGCGGTCCCAAGACATGGAACTTGCATCAACTGTCTGACAGCGCCTGTCAGTGCAGTGAACTGCGATTACTGATTTGGCAATTTCGCAGTAGGTAGTCGTGAATGGGTCGCCACCAAAGAGTGAAACAAGTTTGACAATATCAGGAGCAAGCTTCAACATTTGGAGCTTTTGCATATTTAGAGGATTCCTTACGCCACCGACCGGCCCGTTTGCGATCGTCTCAAGGAAGATGTCCCCGTTCTGATCTTTCGGTCGCAGCTCCTGAAGTGTTAATAGAGCTGGGTAGCGGATGTACGTGCGTTGTAAACTGCCACTAAAGCATGCGACAGCTAGGCCCAGCGGTTCGCCGCAATCCACGATGTGCAGCGATGTTTCCAGGGTGTTCTTGAGCACCGCCTCGACCGTTTCGTACCATTGCCGCGTGAGATCCGGTAGCAAGTCTAAAAGAGGTAGAAAGCTCTCGAGCGTTACGTTGACGTCGTCAAGATCGTCGAGGATACGACGGATTTCGGGCATCGCAGCGTAGTCCACTGGAAGCATGGCACAACCATGTTGACCGCATTCCGAATGTTCACGGATCCAGTCGTAGAACAGCGTCAAACGCCCCTTCAACAAGCCCTTGCGTTCTGCGATCATGCGACGCTCTCTGACTGATTGCATGAATTGGAAGAGGTCAGCTTTGATGCTGTTCCAGCCTGTGAAGTGTTAAGGAAGTCAGGGTCGGTACGAATAAATCTCAGGCTCACCTCGCTCTTTGAGGTCATTCGGTTGACGAACAAAGCTCAGACTCGCCAATGAGTCAATATCGCCTTCATTATACATCAAATAGTCGATATCTTTCTGCCATCCCGCGTCGCGCAACCTCGATTGGATCCTGTGAAAGACTCAGCGCTCTCGTGCCTGGCTATTTGTGCTATTGGACTTACATGGCGAACCTTCTGTTGCGTAGATCCGATATTTCCGAGAGCCTTGCGACAGTTCTCTTGTGATCCCAATCTGCGAATTTGTTCAAATGCTATGATAAAAATCGTCATATCGGGGGCGACTTGTATGATTACTTCCCCTTACCTCTTGTTTCTCTTTGTAGCGAGTTTCCCACTGTTTTACCACAGCAGAGAACTCTTCATCATCTTGCGCTGCTTTCACTGTTCGTACAAAGTGCTGTATTTCTGAAAGGGAATTTCGTCCGCATCTTGCCATGCCTATTAAACAATACTGATGGTTAGTCTACGTGGGCAAGAACATTATTTCAGAAAGATGACACGCATTTAATATTTTGTAAAGTTCTATGCCCCAATCGCAGTACGTCGCTTCGCCTTTTCAAAGTCTCGTTGCTCATACACGCCTCCTGAAGCAACATTCCCCGCAGATTCGCCTGTTCTATTGTTCTGCCAACGCTATGAGATGTTGCTAGATGAGTAGTCTTGACATGCAACTCACAAGCTCTCAAGACAAGGTTTGCAGTACCGAGCATCCAGCTGCCAGAAGATGGTTTTTACGTTGCTCTTGAGACAATTCTAGTCCACATTCACACGAGTTCGTGTCACATCACATGAAGCGAGATAAACTTACATGACACTGCGGGGAAAACAACAGATTGGCATACATCACTTCGTTCATGTGTCGCGGAAGTTCCGGTAGATCGTTTACATTTCGCGGGAGATCCTCCAAATCCAAGCGGATGTACGGCTCGTGAGGAAGGCGCGGAAGGACTTAGCGGTCCTTGCCAGATGCAATAAATCTCGCGGCTCCAGGCGGACGAAAATCTGTACAGACGCAGTTCAACCGCGATTCTGGTAGTATGCATTCTACACACCTCTATCAGAATGTCGATCGGCATATTCGGCATACTTTTCAATCCACCTCGTTTACCACGAAGTGCACGAGGACGTGCGGCTTGAGAGATACAAACATCGCCCAATCCCTTCGTGGATGGTCGTACTTTTCTCTTGGACATCTCCCGATACAGGTGCTGGGATCCGGAGAACGAGGGGATACTGTGCTCCAGAGGGGCTGGTAATCAAGAATCAGGAGATGGTGGATGAAAAGGAACTTGCCAAAGCCTTCAGGACGCACTGCCAAAAGCACGCCACTCACACACAGGATCTGGACATGACTTGCAAATTTTGGCATGTCTGTCTACACAGGTCTCGGCTGGTTCCGACCCGCGATTGGATGAGCCTTTTTAGCAATTGTGTCTCTGGAAATTCACTTAAAAGCTGAAATCTCTAAACCGTCCCTAGGGTTCAGTGCGGCTGGCACTGTAGATGCACGAAGACAACGTTGCCCACGAGCACCTCACAGCTTCGATGCATATCGATCCAGGCTGGGATATATTGCAAGCAATCTCTGTCTCGTTCTACCAACAAGTTATGTGGCCAGGCGATGCACTTTATTAGTACTGCACGTCACGAGCGTGTGGCATTACATCCTGACCACAGTACATAGTAGTACTGTCATTCCATGTATAGGTAGAGGCCTGTAGAGGCCCAGCGTTCCAGCAGTGGACCGAGTCGGGTAATCTATCCTCCTTCTCCTCGATGAGGATGTATGGATTATTGCGCTGGACGATGAACTATGAAAAGACGCTCGCACCTCACAGCCTTGTATAGCACATGCCAGACGCGGATGGTTCCGCAAAACTTCGCTACCAGACTTGACAGAAGTTGACAAGAGCGTACAAATTGCCTGTCGAGGTGACACGAAGCTGAAGCATAGAAAATTCTGTACCGAATTAGACCGAAATTTAGCCGCGCCATCACGTGGTCCCTTACTTCAGCCTTGAGGCGATTTTTTTTTGGCCCGGGACGGTTTAAATTCGCACTGAAATAGGACATCTCGCATCTATCAATTGTCACGACAAATAGCTCCAGTATACGATCATGTGCAACCTGCAGACGACGTGTTATCCAATGCCTTCACCGAAACCTAAACAGAGATCGAGGATTTGATATCGTCCAATCGAACCAGTCTCAGACTTCCATTAATCTAGTCGACTCGAATGGTAGGGAAATACACAGATAGTGACTTGACAAGGGATACATTGTCCAGCAGAAAATATCACCCCCAAATCGTAACGTCAGACACGCAGAAGACAAGTACAGCTGACGCAACAAAGTTTAACTCTTACATTACCTCACGCATTGTCCGTATTAACTTCAATAACCTCGAGTGATGACGATCCGTCGCGCTCATGCATCCGGTTGCGACTGAGATGGTCGACCTAGAGATGAGATGAATATCATGCAAGTGGTCAGTAACGAGGCGACTCACCGCCTCGTCCCACGTCATGTTCTGGCATCTCGTACCATCCAAGATCTCGCACGCCTGCTTCGTGCATCTCACCAGGACTTGCAATTTCCTGATTTCGTTATACGTGGTGGCCAGTGGATCACCACCAATCAGTCTGATGAGGCCGATGATATCGCGGGCGGGTTTAATGAGTTCGAGCTTCTCAGTACTGCGCGTCGGAAATTTAACGGTACCACCTGGCTCCCGGGCGATTGCTTGTATGTAGACGTCTTCCTCCCATACGTACGTTCGGATGTTACAGGATGAGAGGACCCCAGGAAATCGACTGTAATCGCGCTGGGCCCAGCCATGATCGAAATAAGCGGCAGCAAGGTCTAGAGGGTTGTTGCACGATTCGACATCCAGATAGGCCTTCAACTTGTCTTCTAGTGCTGTCTTCCACGGCTCGAACCAGCGTTCCCTGAGTTCCGGCAAGAGTGGAAGCAAAGGCAAGAAGCTGTCGACTGTCACTTCGACATCACCCGGCACATCGATGATCGCCCGAACTTCTGGCATCGCTGCATAATCAACAGGGAGCATGCCGCCATCATCTCCAGCGCAGTCAGGACACTGTCCACGGATCCAGCACCAGAATATATGGTAACGCTTTGTAAGCAGATTTTGCCGATCTTTCGTGAGCCGGCGTTCCCTGATGTTGCCCATGAATTCAAATAGCCTGGCTTTGATGCTTTGCCAACCTGGAAACCGTTGAGGACAGCGACTATTTGCGTGACGTGCCACTCACTTCGTTCCGTTAGGGGCTTCGGCTGACGGACCGAGCTCAGCTCGAGAAACGATTCATCGGCTTCTTTGTCTAAAAAGTCGAGTTCCTTCCCCCAACCATCATCCCGAAGTCTCGAGTAGATCCTGAAATACAAGTTTAATAGAGGAGATAGCCTTGCGATAGATAGGACTGACGCTTCCAATCGCTCTCTCCTTACTCGTTCTGTCTCCACCGTCTTCGCGTGAACCCACTCCTTCTCCCAGCTTACAAATGTTGCGACATGCTATACAAGGGGTCAGAACCCAACTGCAGCCATGGTGGCTACGCGACCCACCTTCCGTCTTGCCTCGATGAATGCTCGTTTTTCCCGTTCAAAGTCCGCCCACTGCTGGGTGTTGTACACCGTTTCGGCGCGATCGCAGAACTCCTTTACCTGATGCACGTGATACACATTGGACCACGGGGTAACTATGACATTGATCATGGTCAGCGTTAAATTGTGGCTGGCGACATATTATTCGCATGCAAACCTTCCAAGTGATCCAACGTGGAGCAGGCGAGTGCGAGGATGTGTTGTGACGCCAATTCAGTGAACGGGATTCCAGTCAATTTAACAATGGCATTCAGGAATCCTCCATCAGATAGCAAGCTAACCAAAATGTGTCAGATGCCGAAAATATTGCGGTAGCACGCAGATGACTCACAGCTTGCTCTTGCAATCTTTGCAATAACGAGCATCAAAATTCCACAAAATCATCTTTACGTTTCCCTTCCCACAATTCTAGTATGTATCGTTAATGCAGAAGTCACAGAATACACAACAAAGCCATAACTCACATGGCAGTGCGGCGAAAAGAGCAGGTTCGCATACGTCACTTCGTTCATATGGGCTGGTAGTTCTGGAAGTCCCTGTATATTCGATCGCGCTTCCTTCCATATCCATGCAAATTTGCGGCTCGTGAGAAATGCTCGAAAGTCCTTCGTTGTTCTTGCGAGATTCAGCAAGTCGCCTGGATCAAGACGCGTGAAGATCTAGAGGAACACGGTTAGTCGCAGAAGAGGAGGAACAGTTCGCATCCACCTCAATCAGAATGTCAACTGGCATTTCTAGCATGTTCTTCAGTCCACCTCTTTTGCCTCGAACCACGCGAGCTCGTTTAGCTTTAGGTGCGCCATAACTGCGATCAGCTTCTGTGGCACCAGAGACATCTGCTGAAGTCTTTCTTCTCTTCGATGGCATATTTCTATGAGATTGCGGGAGTAGCTGAGAGTATATGTAGTTCGATGAAGAGGTGAAGGATGTTTCCGGGATCGGTCCGCCGATAAAGAGATGGAGGAAGTGTTGAACGGCGATCTGCCACAATGCTAGCCACAACTGGATTTCTCACGGTCCTCCGAAGCGGAGCGCCCAACCAGCGCTCAAAGTGCCCAATATTCAACCCACCGTGCAAGTATCGGCACAGCGTTTCTACTGACTGCGTTGAATAGCAGCACCGGGCAAGTATGATGGGCTTGAGTTGGGGGTCAATTCACTGACAAATCTACTTGTTTTTGTCGCCGTAAATCCTGCCGATGTCATTTTTGAAACAGCTATCCACTAAGCGCTACTCATGTCACGATAGCAAAAAGGTATATGTTCTTCATCCCGAATCTCTTTACGCTGTCAGACGGTATCTTCGCTTCCGTCAGGCAATGCACGAACACAAAGAGTATGCTTGCCTTTTCAGGACGATCGACGCATCCTCCCGATGGAATCTGGCGCATCAGACGCTCGTCCTCGCGAGGGTTGAGTCCGCCACGGTTTTCACTGAACTTATTTGACAACAACCTGGATCAATATCATCAGCTCGCTTGATTTTGCTCGCAAGAGTCTCACTCCATGGATACTGCGGTCAGGGAGCAGGTGTGCGGCCCCGCATCGTGCAGTTCTTGCGCCCCGGCCAGGCGCTCCACTATGACATATTGGTGGGTTGCTGCCGTGCCCGATATAACGTGTTTTCTCCTTCCCAGCCCACCTTATCCTCTTCTATGCGGTTCATGACTAGTAATTGAGCTTTCTCGACTCGACGATCATAATTTCTCTCAATGTCGCACAAATTCGCCGAACCGTACTCGGGGAAGAACCCTGTCCCTAAGATCGCGACGAAGCTGACTTCGCTCGTCAACCCCGAGAAGGCAACGGACGCGAAAGCGCAGGAGCTGCAGGACAAGAGCGTGAAGCAAGAAGAGAAGCAGACGAAGAAGACTGCGAGTAGACTTGCGAAGGGGCGAACGATGCATGTTACGGACCCGACGACGGGGGAGGAGTTGGATATCCGGAATGCTGACGAGGAACCGGATCCAAGGTCTAAGGGAGAGAATGTATTGGAGCAGGGATTCCCTCCACCTGGTATGTCGTTATGCTTCATGCCTGAAGCTCGCTGGTCTGCGTAGCTCAGCAACGCAGGGCGCTGATATTGCATGCAGACTGGAAGCAACATCGAGAAACAGTCATATCTTGCACCCTCACAAGCCTTATCTATATTTCCGCCGCTTACATGACTTCTGCCATGGTCTCTTCCTTCCTATGCAAGTCCACACTGATGCACGGCATGTTTATGGTGCCACCGTCTATCTTCGCGTATTGCATGTTATTCCGCCTTCGCAACGTGTCTGATGATGATTTCGAGAGACGCGTTTGGCACGCGGAACGGATGCGAGGTCTGCGGGCTGGGTCGGACGTCGATGGAGACGGGCAGATATCGGACGAGGAGCGTACCCGCGAGAGTGCGGAGTGGGCGAACTCAGTGATGCGGGGTGTCTGGCCCATCATCAACCCAGACTTGTACGCATCGACGGTTGCCCATGAGGGATCCCGCAGACTCATCCATGAACAGATTCAGCGCCGTCGTGGACTTACTTGAAGACATCATGCAGTCCTCTGTCCCATCCTTCGTAGTACGTATCAGGTCGTAGCTTGCGGTGGCTCACTCAGCTCACTTGCGATAGCATTCGGTGCGCATCCATGACCTCGGACTCGGCTCGAACGCGGCACGCATCACCGCCATCCGCTCTCTGCCGGACGCTAAGCCCCCGCCCGGCTCTAGCAAGAGCAAGGACGAAGCCGAAGCCGAAGACATCGGGAAATCGCTCGATATCAGCGGAGAAGGCCTCTGTCAGGACGAGCGCGAAGCACTTGCCGGCGACCATGTTAACCTCGAGGTGTCATTTGCATACCGTGGGCAGCCTAGCAGCAACGAGGTCGAGAGCAAAGCAAAAAATATACAGTAAGTAACCACTTGTTGAGCATTCGGTATGACTCACGACGTGCGATAGTCTTCTCGTGGAGTTCTTCCTCGGCTTCAAGGGCGTCTATGGAATAAGATTTCGTGAGCACCGGTTAGCTGCACAGCGCGTGTACCATACTGATAACCTGTCCAGCTGTCTGGGTAGAGATCACTGGTGCCGTAGGAACGGCCCGCATGCGTCTGCAGCTTATTTCTGATCCGCCTTTGTGAGTGACGTTGTCTCATTCGTCCGTGATGTATATCAAGGTATCCCTGTAGCGTTAAGAAGACATTGCTCTCACTCATGGGTCTCCCGAATATCACTATGTCAGCGACACCTTTGAGCGAGCATCTGCCGAACGTGATGAACATACCCTTCATTTCTGGTTTCATCTCGAGCGCGATCGACACCGCAGCTGCGGAATACGTTGCTCCGAAGAGCCTGATGCTTGATCTGCAGAAACTTATCAGCGGTGACGATATCAAGAAAGGTACATGACACTCCAGATCGCAATATAATTCCCTGCTAACATGCGTGCGTAGATACGGACACGATCGGTGTTCTCCTCGTGCATATTCACCGTGCGACGGGTGTCAAGGCGATGGATGCCAGTGGCAAATCAGGTCTGCATTCGTGCTCTGCTCTACCGAAAGCAACTTTACCAAGAACTTGTTCGGATATCCAGCAGACCCTTATGTGACGCTGACGTTCTCGCGACTCGGCAAGCCGTTGTACTCTACGCGTATCATCAAAGGCGACTGCAACCCCGTCTTCGAAGAGACTGCCGTGCTCCTTATCGACGTCAACACGGTCAAGCTGCGTGAGAAGCTCAGCTTCCAGATGTGGGACTCGGATCGTATGAGCGTAGTACGCCACTTCATTTGCGTCATCATATCAGTCCAGCTGTTGACATGTGATTTCAGGATGACATGTTGGGCTTCGAAGAGATCGACATCGTCGACCTCATCCGCCAGCGCGCCAAGCCCGTGCGGCGCGTCCTGCCCCTGCAGAGCCCCGACTCGCAGAAGCGGCCAGGCTCGCTCGAGTTCACTGCCGGGTACTACGGCAAGCTGCCGCCGAACCCGTCGCTGGCCACCGACGGCGTGGACCCGGGCATCCCCGATGACCTGCGGGATAAGCCCGAGTTCAAGGAGGCGCGGGCGGTCGCGCTGAATGACCTCGAGGCGGCGGTGCTCGTCACGCCGCCCGACCCGGAGTGGCCGAGTGGCGTCTTGAGCGTGCAGGTGCATGAGATACGCGATTTGACGGTGAGGAAAGAAGGGAAGGGAAAGGAGGGTGAGAAGGGCCAGGAAGAGGGCGAAGAGATTGAGGAGGAGGGAGAAGGGCAGCCATCGTCGTATTGTTTGATGTGAGTGTCCCGATTGGCGTTCTCTCGTGCACTTCATTGACATTATGTGCGCTATTCAGCTCCTTGAATGACGAGCTGGTGAGTTTCAGACTAAACTAACGGAGTTCCTGTAATATCTCATACTTCGTTTAGGTTTACAAAACACGGGTCAAGCCCATCACTAGCTCGCCGATATTTAACGCTGGCACCGAGCGTTTCATGCGAGATTGGAGAAAGGGGCATGTGACGGTGGTGGTCAAGGACTCCCGCATGCGAGAGAACGATGCGGTTCTCGGCGTTGTCTTCCTGAAGGTAACAGATAGTTGCTAGGTCATGCGAACTATGAGCTGATTCCTTGGCCAGCTATCCGAGCTTCTGGTCAATGCATCGGAGGTCACTCGATTTTACTCCCTTGAAAAAGGTCTGGGACACGGACGGATCCGTATATCTGTCTTGTTTAGAACCGTCGAGGCCAAGCTTCCGCCGAATCTTCTCGGCTTCGACACCGGTACACTCGAGATTCGAGACATTGCAGTCAAGTCTGACCGGGACGACTTCTCGCGCTGCGAGGTCCGGCTGAAGACGACCACGTCTGAGGCAGAGAACAAAATCTCTCGCAAGGAAGCTCATAAGCGGGAGGATGGGCTCATCGTCTGGTCTCAGGACGGCATAGCCGGCATCCCTGTGCGCCAGCGCTATGGCTCTGCGCTGCTCGTCTCCTTCCGCGAGGTCTCCGCGTTCAAGAACACCGGTAGGAAGGCATTGGCCGTACTTTGGCTGCGCGATATTGTGGATTGTGAGGAGGGCACGATTGAAATTGCGCTCTGGCAAGCACAGCACGGGGACTACTCGCGCCTCCGTCTCAACTACGTACCTCCTGACGGAGATCTCAAGTACTGGGACTCGGACAAGGAGAAGGTCGAGCGCATTGGGAGTGTCTTCCTGGACATTGTCTTCCGCCCGGGGATTTCAGAGCTCCATCACGAGATGCTATCCGGCTCCGGCTCGATGAGAGGGGAATGGGACGAGTTTGACAGAGAGAAAGCCGGCGGTATGCGCGAGACTGTCGGATGTATGGACGAGCGCACTCCTAGCTCGCACAACGCGACCGAGAATGCGGACACCCAGGCAGCAGATGGACAGGCTCAGCCGGGGCCTGAGACGGACAGCACGGTGTCCGGCGGACCGCTGAACACCACCTCTGGCGACTACGAGGCTGCCAACGAGAACCAACGGCGCTTAGGGACCAACACGCTTGTCCCCGAGAAGGATGCTGACGATCAGACGCATGGGCAAGTGGCAGGAGATCATGGAGAAAGTCCTGGCGAGCACCACGAGGGGGAAAGTGATGGAGGAAAGGACGATGAGGGAGGAGGGAAGGGTGTCGTTGGAAAGCTGAAGGACTGGCGAGATCACGAGAAGGAGCTGCATCGCGATCACAGAGGCATCATGCAGGTCAAGCCTGCGAGGACAGCACAGTGGTTGAAGGACAACGTCGAGGAGGGCGCGCACGCCGTGAAGAACCGCTTCAAGATGAAGGCGCGACAGCCGGACATCGAAACAGAGGTTTAATTGGATCGAACGGTGTTTGGACCGGTTTCTGGACTTTGCATACTCGCGATGTCTCTCCTCATTTTAATGGTGACATTGAACTCACAGTTCGTTCTTTTCGTGTATCCTTAGTGTATCTTTAGAGAGTTGGAGGCAATGTATTTATCGCCTTGTTGGATTACTTGTCTTGTATCTGGAGATCCTGAATTATAGCAGAGTACCCGGAGCGGCGGAGCCGCTTGCTACTGAATGCGTCAAGCTAACCCCGCTCGACAAGGTGGAACAGTATGGTAGACTAGCAGAAGCCCTTCACGATGATGAATAGTGTACTTTACACGATATGACATCGATAATCTGTGGTCATCCTGCGAGCTGAGAAATTGGGCAGCTCTGGAATACCACTCCATATGGTTTGAATCTCAGATCGGAGGCCGGATCTACGATGACCGCAGGTGATTCAATCGTAATAGGAGCGAGTTGTTGCAGCTCTCTTTCGTTAACCTCCGTTCAACCTCCTCAATTGGCACGTACTACGGTCATATACACCTCGAACTCGCTCGGCAAGCTTGCATCGAACTCCGACCCAGCTTCACATCATGGCAGTGTAAACTTGTGGTTACCGGTGCAATGACATTGGGTCGATGTCAGATCACGATCAGATGCTGCCATGTGTCAATGTAGCGCCACAGGACTAGAAGCCTCCCTTGCAGGTATATATGCGCGAACGCGACTCGCGATGAGTGCACGTTGAACGTACATTGTATGTGCACCATGTCTACACCAAAAGTGATCATCGCCGGCTGCGGGATTGCCGGGCCCGTGCTCGCCGTGTTCCTGAAGCTCAAAGGATACGAACCTGTTATCTACGAACGGCTCTCGGGGCCGGAAAACGTTGGCCTTGCCCTCGGGTGAGTAACCAGCACATCTTTCCTGCATGTTGCTCAATGAGATGGACGCCACGATTCCAGTTTGCAACCGAATGGCCTTCGAGTCCTATCTCTCATTCCTGGTCTCGTTGACAAGATCGATGGGAAAGCGCTCGACAGCTTCACATTTTACTCCGTTATCCCGGAGGACAAGGGTTTTCTCGTGCAATTTGACTTGCCCTCCGAGATCCGCGAGTTTCATGGGAATAATACGATGTGCGTGCGCAGGCCTACATTCCACCAGACTCTCGTGGAGGTTGCAGAGATGCACGGGGTCAAGATCGTCTGGGGACACCAGCTTGTCTCGCTCGAGCAGCGCGATGACAGCGTGCTGGTCGGCTTCGCGAATGGATTTACGGACACTGCGAGCTTCGTTATTGGATGTGACGGGCTCCACAGCGATACGCGTGTTTGTCTATTCGGCAAGGAGAAGCCTGAGTTCACTGGACTTACTCAGGTTAGTCGCGCACTTGTATTAATTGAGGAGAATCTCACCCACTCTTTAGGTTGGTGGCATCTCTCCAAAACCTGAGTCCTTCAACCGAGCGACTATGACCAATGTGTATGGCGACGGCGCACACATGATTCACTTTCCTGTCAATGACGAACAGATCGCCTGGGCGTGAGTGCCTTCTGCGATAAGAACACTAATGTACCATTAATGACCTTATGGTCCTCGTAGCATAACTCAGCGGGAGGAGGAGGCAAAGGAGACATGGCGACACATGGACGAAAAGCTGCAGAACGAGTTCAAGGAGAGCGGACCCTGCTCGGAGTGGTCCTTCGGCTGCAGCGAGCTGGTGAAGAGCGCTGAAACCATCGTGAAGGTGAACCCTGCCTTTCGTCCCAACAGCGAGAACGGAGGCTGACACACTCGCAGTATGGCCTGTATGATCGCCCCGAACTAGCATCCTGGCACAAAGGTCGGGTGGCTCTGCTGGGTGACGCTGCACACCCCACGAGTCCCGTGAGTTCCATTTCACTCAGCGCTGCTGCTATCACACTCACCCCATTCCGACATTCAGCATCTTGGCCAAGGTGCAAACCAAGCGTTTGAAGATATCTATCACCTCGTCAGGCTTCTGGTCAAGTATAATCCGTCTGCGGCTTCTCCGTCCACCGACGTGCTCCACACGGTGTTCAGCGAATATGAAGCAGTCCGCATCTCGCGGACGTCAATGCTCGTGAAAGAAGCACGGAGGCGGGGGGAGAACCGCGTAGTACATGGTACTGAAGCTTGCAAGAAGCGGAATGAGAAGACAAGGGAGACGTGGAAGAATAATGGCGCCGTCACGAAGGGCTTCCATGAGAGATACTCACACCCGTTCGTCGGGAACAGCGAAATTTGACGGTGGTTAGAGGTGTTGCTTGCAGGAAGTTCATTTGTTCTAGGACGTTGGCTCCTCTAGCCTTCTGATATTCTGTTGAAATAACAATGATATCTTGAGTTGTTGGTTCAGCAGAAGTAGCCCGGCGAACGGAGGTTTACAATGTACATAAGCACTTGTTCAAAACAAAGTCACGGAAATAGACACGGAGCTACGAATCATACGATAAGACAAGAGAGAGGGTGGGTGACAAAAGAGTGCGATGAAGTCGCTAAGAACGTGCTGCGAAAACTGCGAAGCAGTGCGGCGTGAGTACGACAGCGGCCGTCTATGTGGCGGAGCCACTTACTCGAGAGGCTTTGCGCGGGGCGGGTCCTCCGGAAACGCGTCGCGCAAAGGCTGTTCTCTGAGCAAGAGAGAACAGACTTAGTGGATTCCTCGAGCACGGAGGAATGTCCCGAGTACTCACCAACTGCGAGGGAGAGAGGGATGCGAAGCGACCGCTCCTGTCCCCTCGAGTCTATAGCTGGTCGAGAAGCAGAGCCTCTCCTGAGCAGGACTCGGCGCCCCACAGCGACGGTCGAGACCGCCTGCACAATAGCATCGCGCGGTCGACCGCCACGTGACCAGAGGTGATCGAGAGGCGGCGAGGCCGTACCAAGACGGGCGGAGCCCACGCGCGCACGCAAGCGCGGGAATTCCCCTTCGAGCGGGCGCAGAGGCCTACGAAATCCCTCCTTACCCCTGGAACCCAGGATTACTCCGAACTTCCCTCAAGGCCGACTTCCAGTTGATCACAGTATAGCCCTTCCGGACAGATCTGGGGATTGTCGAAAGTGACGCTATGCCAAGACTCCAGCATCAAGTCGTGGACGCCCCTTACTAGCCAGATATGCAGGACTTGTTGCAAGATGATAATGCTACTGTAAGACATTCACGAACTATCAGACATGTGATCCGATCTCTTCGGAATCGCATAGGGCGCGGTATATTGGGCCTTCAGTCACCGCCTCGTGAAAAGTAAGCACCGCTAGCAGAACTCTAATGACCGTACATCCTTTTTCGGTTCTAGTTTCTCAATGATTGTTAGTTTCGCAGTGATTGAACATATTGCTAGACGCAAGCTCCGGTTTCTTCGTGCCGAGGGATACGCAGACCCAGCTGTCAGCTACTTCGCCACTTGCAGCAGGACCCACTCCATCAGCGCAGCCTCCTTGCAAAGGTATGACTCGGAATCCGCACCTGATTGGCTAAACTTTCGATTGCTGGGCGTTGATGATTCGCTTTTAAACACACCTGCTCATCACTGAATGAAAGCAATTCCCTGCGAGTTGTGAATCTGTCTCCCCCTCTGCTTCGCACTATCCACCGACGACGCCCACTACTAGAGTTATTATTACTGGATGCGGAGTCGCAGGCCCTGTTCTGGGTATATTCCTGGAGCTTAAGAGATATGAGCCTGTGATTTACGAACGGCTGTCGGAGCCAACACACCTTGGCCTCGGCTTGGGGTAAGTTTCCATGCAGAAAGCTGCAAGAGAATGAGTGGACGCATTGTGATGGGCTGCACAGCAAAATACGTACTTGTCTCTTCGGAGAGGAGAAGGTCAACTTCACGGGGCTTACTCAGGTGAGTAGTACTCGCAGCCGGACAAGTATAGAAATGGCTCACTCATGGACACTAGACCGGTGGCATTTCTCCAAGACCCGACTTACCCGAACATGGTCTTTTACCCGATCAGCAACACGCATATCTCCTGGGTGTACATATTTATCAGCTTTGCGCTGTCGCTCGCGAATCAAATACTCTGCAGCGTTACTCGAAGAGAACCTGAGTCCAGAGAGACATGGCGCAATATGGACGCAGAAGCCCAAAGGGAATTCAAGGAGAATGGTTCCTGCTCTGCCTGGCCATTTGGCTGCAAGGAGATAGTAAGGAACGCTGAGTGGGTTGTCAAGGTCGGGCTCGCACTTTTCTATAGAAATCAGAAGACTAAACGGATTTTTAGTATAGACTGTACGACCGTCCTGAATTGAAGGCCTGGCACAAAGACCGCGTAGTTTTGCTAGGTGATGCTGCACACCCTACAAGTCCTGTATGTTTCGCGCTATTCAGACCCTCTGACAGCACTGAGTTCAATCCGATGGCTGGCATCTCGGCCAAGGTGCAAACCAGGCTTTCGAGGATATCTACTACCTTGTCCGGCTACTAGTCAAGTTTAACCCATCTGTATCTGCGCCCGCTACCGACATATTGGACACGGTATTGAGCGAATACGAAGCCATCCGCATCCCCCGGACCTCGCTGCTTGTGAAAGAGGCGAGGAGGCAGGGTGAGAGTCGTGTGGTACACGGCGTCGAGGCTTGCAAGAGGCAGAACGATATGATGCGGGCGTTCTGGAACCACGACGACATCATTACAGCGACGCTCCAAGGGATGTTCTCTCATCACTTTGAGGGCCACAGCGAGATCTGAGGCGGTCTGCCGTTACCTGGCGTTTTGGACTCCACTTTTGTCACTATTTATATGACGTCTTCGCTCTGGCAATATATCCCTGACTGGCGACTTGATCCTCGGCTATTTCGGCGCAAATTCTGCACTCATAGTGTCTGCACATATCAGCGTAGTCCTCATCTGCTAGTCCCGCCGTTTTTGTCTGTGCAGTCCTAATCGAATTCGCAACTGGTCGGAATATCGTCTTCTTGTTCAGCCTATCTATCTTGCGTCATTGGAAATCGATTCCTGTTGCGTTTCAGATAGTCGCTTGCATCGGTCTTTATTGCACATGGGACTTAGAGTCGGGATCTGAACGGTTCCGAAAACGTTTCATCGCGCGGGAACTGCCTCGCGAGATTGGCAGCACCGATATATCTAGGATGCGATAATATTAAACCATGAATGCCCAGGTATTCATCTCGCGGACACGACCTCGATTTGACCGTTCACGCCCATTTGCCCATTTCTCATATAGCGCTAGGATCCTGCCAATCGGGCTAGACTTCGCCGGATACAGCCGCAACCACATTCGAGACTCCACGTTACAAATTCTAACTTCAGTTGGGGGAAGTCTCCTCTTCACGCCGTCCTAACTAAGCTCGAGCGCGGATCGTCTCGCACAGCTTAATATGGGGGCATATCATTCCCATATACGAATATTTGAACTTCCCATGTCTATCTATGTTAAACGCTGCGGCTGTGGCCACGAATTCCCTAGCGACACATTCCTCGGAAATGACAGTCTCTAGCCACCGTGCTTCGCAGCCTCATCAACGTCAAGTCCATGAGCGATGCTTCCTACGCTGTGCTAGTCCCAAGAGAGGCAGGGATATATATGTCACTTTGGTCCCGCTCGTGTGCGCAGCAGTTCTCTGGGCAGGTGGTTTGCCATAAGCCACCGACTCTCATGCCAACCGTCAATGTCAGTGGCATTGGCAGATTGCTTCTGTACTCTATGTGGAGAGGTGGGGCTGAGAGCATGACATACTGGGGTTACTGCAGTATGGAGCCGCCGGAGACGTGGCCTCTGCTGTGGCAGATTCGTGGCTGCCCACATCTTCTGGCACCGCAGCAACATTGTCAGGCTGCTTCTGACTCCTGGTCTCTGGCAGCGCAGTCTTACTCTCTGGAACGATTGAGCGCAACCAGACGATCGAGACGCCATTCTGATCTGTTCTCAGTAGTGATTGCTGTCGATGTATGCTCCGGCGTGTGTCGAAGTTAGCTCAGTGTCCGCGGAACGCAACCAAGGCGTGGGAGTACCGCGCATGTGTTCTCTGATGCCCAGCGAATGCGCTCTAGTTCACTGCCATCCGCCGCACATTCAATGACTATCTCTCATAGAAGAGTCGGTGCCACAGCCTCGCAGTATCTGTCACATTCTCCCTGCCCACACACCGCCGACGAGCGTTATCTCGTGACAATCGGACTTGTGGGACCCTAATATGTCAAGCTACGTGCTTCTTTCTGCCATATCTTATCACCTGAATGTTCTCCCGTCTTCACCGCAGCGGTGCCCTGCGCTTACCATTGACTCTGGAATGACAAGTGTTGCTGAGGCTGTGAGTCACCACAGACCGAGTAGCTTCTGTGTTCCCGAGTAGAAGGGGGTCGGGTACGTATATAAAGAGGTGGGTGGAACGCACAATGGCAGCACACAATCCCCATCCCCGATACCATGTCCAACTACGCCTACGCCTCTAGCTCGAAGCACGCTCAGTACTATCCAAGTTCTTCATACCCCTCTGGCTCGTCGCACTACTACCCGAGTACACCTTATCCCTCTGGCCTGTCACAACTCCCGCCGATGCCGATGAATTGTCCTGGTGCCCCCTACATGTCAACTGTACCTCTGCCTAAGGTAGATGAAGATCGGGAGCTAGCTTACGTCCGTGCTACTCTACTGCGGCTGCTTCTTGGCTCGAGCTTATGGTCTACACTCACCAGTATCGCGAACAACTGTCGGCTTCCAAAGGCGACCCGGCACGATATGAGCATGCGAAGCGCGACATACGGCGCCTTGAAGCTGAGCTGACAGAGAGGCGGCGCAGGCAGCGGGAGATCGTCGCGGGCGCATATGACGCCCAGATGCGGGAGGCGCAAGCGAAGCAGGCACCCGTCCCTGTGAAGTTCGCCACGCCTTCGGGCGTTAAGCCACGCCACGACACTGCATCCCACCGCCATGCTCTTCCAAGTCCCCCGCCGAGTCCATGTCACCCCTATGGTAAGTCCACTCTAGATCCCTCTCGAGCTGAACTCGTGGCTTACCGACAATGTCTAGCAGAGCCCTACAAACGGAGCTCCGGCCATCGCGATTCCACGGCCCGTTATCCTATGACTGCTCCGGGCGGCTCTGCTTATCCTGCTTATCCAGTCTACACTACGTCTCGGAGATGATGATACCTGCCTTCACGAACCTATACGACGATACCACCCTTCTCGATACCCTGACTTGCATCTATCAGCCTGGTTGCTGTATCTTATGCGTACTATATTCCCCTTCTGGACTTACTCTCTGGACAGTAACACTAGTGACAACTGAACGACCTGCATAATCCGTACTCGGGACTTGATAATTATATGCGCTAGTTTCTACTCGATCGGAAACTCGGGAAATGTCACGACTATCACCTAAACTTCATACTTGTCCTGAGACCAACGCCTGTGCAAGCGAGCTTGTCGTAACGCAGAAAGGTGCTCCTTTCTGTATATTCTACCCAAACGAGGATAAAGGCTACCGGGAATGCTGAATCTCATGAGAGCGGAGCATAGGCTGAGTTGATACTTAATACTATGCGGTGTTCACATTATCGAAACGGGTAGGTCAGATACCATATCGGGAAGTTTCTCTCGTCCTCTGACATCGGAACTTACTGGGTGCATATGCAGCTCACTCACTCAAAACTGGTGGGGTAAATCCTATATCGAGCTTCTCTCGTCCTCTGGCAGCGGAGTCTACGCTGCTCATATCCTCACTTTACCCAAACTAGAAGGTCAGGTACCATATCGGGAAACTTTTCTCGTCCTCCAAGTATAATCACAACCATTGCTCTCACTTCCCGTGATGTCACATTCTTTCTTCGAGTGTCGGGAGTATTCCGTATAAATACCGTCATTACCATGAATATGTTTTTCCCCGCTCCTTTCGTTCCCCACCGGCCCATCTTTACGAGCAACGAGCGACGTAACTACTCTTCGCGCCACCTCACCCTAACGGGTCTTAAACATGGGATATATCTCAATCCCGCGTAATATGCCAATATTTCCGGTCCTGTACCTACAAGATAGGGAAAATAGGCGGTTTAGGACAGATGGGCGATGCTTAGAATGCGGTGCGTCTCTTCCGGCCCCCTTATGAAGCATAGACTCAAGTTACTCTCGTCGTCGCGGTGCCTTGATGCAAGTAGCTCAGTTGAGGAACAGAGAAAATTCACTTCATCGAGATTCGACATGGTCGATACTTAAAAGTTGTTGGTATTGGTGCACGACCGCGGAGTTCCAATGACAATGGAATGGCTGCCCCTCCCTCGATCTGGGCCCTGGCGGTACTTATTATCACTGACCATTCTATTTGTTGACTTGATAGACACGAATTTCACCAAGCGCTTAAGAGCATCAACCAGACGAGCATGGGTACGGTACCACTATCCTGAGACATGCCTCGAATTTGTCAAGACCATTTCTCCCTTCAACAGTGGGGTGTTAACACTGGCTATCAATTCTGAATCAATACGAGTTGGCCTCTGTTGGCCTTGTCCTTGTGGTCTGCACTCCGCGCCTGGCCCCGTGCGTCAGCAATGCTTGACACCTGCCCCTGAGTCCAGCATCGTGACATCGACAATTCTACCAGCAATTGTTCCAGATTGCATCCCCGCGCAGACCTCCATGGATTTTCTCCAGTGACTCGCAGTATTTCTGTAAGGAGGATGGATCTTTGACGAAGTCGAGACAGTAAACTCTGAGTCCAAGTGTGGGCGGGCGCCTGAGGAGGTTCTAGCGGGCGGTTGCCGGTGATAATGAGCACCACTCCCGCCAATAATCGATAGAGATCGTATTATATTACCCTTTCTTAGCTCCTGCAGACAGGGTGCGTACATAAAGCGGTTGCCAGCGGCACTGTGGCGCAATCGATCCCCTTCCTTGTATACCACCATGTCCTCCCAGATACCAGAAATCCCCGTGGCGTTCTCGCCCCTCATCAAGCTCAACCTCCCGTCGCCCGAGGAATATCGCAAGCGCAAGGTTGCGCTCATCTCTGGTAATGACATCTCATCGTTCCGAGAAGATTGTTGGTGACGTGGAGGTCCGATGCAGGTATCACTGGGCAGGACGGGTCGTACCTGTGAGTGGGATCTTCCGTCGCTGTTTTCGGCCAGGGGCACCATGCTCGTGTGACTCCGAGGTAGCGCAAGGGCGGAATGGAGCTGATCAGCGTTGCAGGACGGAGCTCCTGCTCGAGAAAGGGTACGAGGTGCACGGCATCATCCGGCGGTCGTCGAGCTTCAACACCAACCGGCTGCAACACCTCTACGTCGACCAGCATGAGCGTGCGTTGTCGTTTCTCCCGTACATTCACAACGGCTGACTGGCTCGGACGGCACAGGCCCGAACAAGCTCAAGCTGCACCACGGCGACCTGAGCGACAGCACGAACCTGGTGTACATCATCGCGCAGGTGCAGCCGACGGAGGTGTACAACCTCGGCGCGCAGTCGCACGTGAAGGTCTCGTTCGACATGGCCGAGTACACGGGCGACGTCGACGCGCTGGGCACGCTGCGGCTGCTGGACGCGATCCGGACGTGCGGGCTGGAGAAGCATGTGCGGTTCTATCAGGCATCGACGTCGGAGCTGTACGGCAAGGTCGTCGAGACGCCGCAGAGCGAGACGACGCCGTTCTACCCGCGCTCGCCGTACGGTGTCGCGAAGCTGTATGCGTTTTGGATCACGGTCAACTACCGCGAGGCGTATGGGATGTACGCGTGCAACGGCATCCTGTTCAACCACGAGAGCCCCCGGCGTGGGCGCACGTTCGTCACCCGCAAGATCTCGCGCGCCGCGGCAGACATTTCGCTCGGGAAGCAATCGTGCCTGTATCTGGGAAACCTCGATGCGCAGCGTGATTGGGGACATGGTTCGTGCGTATCTGATCACTATCAAGCGCGGCACTGACTGCGTTCCCGCAGCGCGTGACTACGTGGAGGGTATGTGGCGGATGTTGCAGCAGCCGGCGCCGGAGGACTTTGTGCTCGCCACGGGCGAGACACACCCTGTGCGTGAGTTCGTCGAGAAGGCGTTCAGGCACCTCGGGATGGAGATCAAGTACGTTGAGTTAAACCCTCACACACACTCGACTTACACGTGCACAGGTGGCGGGGTTCTGGTACCGACGAGGAGGGCTACGATGCCAAGACGGGCAAGGTACTTGTCAAAGTAGACACGCGATACTTCCGTCCTGCAGAAGTCGAGTACGTCACCCCGCCTTCAGCTCTTCACTCCTGCCTAATCCCCCTTACAGCCTCCTGCTTGGAAATCCTGCCAAGGCGGAGCGCCTCCTTGGCTGGAAGCGCAAGGTTGACTTTGAATCGCTCGTGAAGGAGATGGTCGAAGCTGATCTCAAGGCGGCCGGGTCGCTTGTGGAGGACCAGAACTAGAGGCTCGTACGACATTTTGCATCCAGGAGGACATGATATACTTCGCAGATTCACGAAGCGCCAAGGGCGCTCACGCTAGCTTACCCAGTACCCGTATTCAACTTCGTCTAGTTAGAGGGCCCTGTTCTTCTCGGGACTCAGTCCAGATGTACAAATACCAATGAACTGTGATTCAGCTATCGGGGAAGACGAGGTCACGAGGCGGGAGCCCGGCTGGAAGCTCACTCATACTGAATGCGCAGGCATTCCGACAAGTCCGCCTTTCTCGGCCATCGTGCTGAACTTGCGTAACCCCCGTCTGATTGCAAGCTCCCACCTGCACAAAGTCGTGTGGCCAAGACAATATCTATTCAGATGGTATCCATTCCAAAAGTATTTCAGTCGTCCGCAATACATTTCACATCACTGCTTCTTGCCCGTGCGTGCCGTGTCGTAGTTGTCCAGGAACCATTTGACAGACTCATCGAGCGCTGTGAAGTTCCTGTCAGCACCGTATGGCACATGCACTCTAACAGGATGCAGACGCACCTTGCTCAAAAGGCGTGAACTGGAAGTCGCCAATGAGCGACAGCAGCTTCTTGTTCGACGCGGGCTTGCGGAACTGGCCGTCCGCGCGGGCGGTGTCAAACGTGTACTCGCCCTGGAAGTCCATTGCCTTCACGATCGCGTCCGCGACCTGCTTGATGCTCACTTCCTCGTTCTCATCCACTGCGCGTGCGCAAGAGTGAAGGTGAGCGGCTAGGCTGCGGACGTGAACGTGGAAATAAGGTGCGTACCGGAGAGAATGAGCGGCTCGACGTCGTCGTACTCCCGCAGCATCCAGATGGACAGCTTGGCGAGGTCGCGGGAGTAGATGAACTGTCGCAGCGGCTTGCCCGTTCCGCCGACGACAAACGGAGTGCCGTTCTCTGCCGCGAATTTCAAGTGAGCAAATGATTCATGTTGCCTAGCGCGTCTGTAAACTTACTCTTAGCAAGGTAGCACTTGT
This sequence comes from Obba rivulosa, assembly GCA_001687445.1. Taxonomy (NCBI): domain Eukaryota; kingdom Fungi; phylum Basidiomycota; class Agaricomycetes; order Polyporales; family Gelatoporiaceae; genus Obba; species Obba rivulosa. The sequence continues at coordinate 137,455 of KV722364.1, forward strand.
GCATCAAGCCGGGAATGACGTGCGCGCCCTCCAAATCGCTAATTACAGAAATGACATGAGATCTGCGGGTATAAAGGGACAGAGAAGCGTACTAATTGTCATGAGGTCCGAACACATTCGTAGGGATGGCAGAGGTGAAGTTGTGGCCAAACTGGTCCTTGTAGGCACTGTAGAGACAATATCAGATCACATTTCAAATCGCAGGTGAGAAAATTTATGATGGTGAATTGGGAGGGAAGCCAACGCAGTACTATGCTACATTTGGTCTGGGTTTCGAAAACAACGTGTCGCGGACTAAGCCCGCGCCGATGCCATAGAAAGCCGCTATATGGCCGCTGCTGAAGAACATAAGAGACGTCGAGTGCGGCTTTGACATTCGCCCTTTCCCCGAAGATGCCAAGTGTGAAATCCCTGATTGTGTGAAATAAACGTACTGGTTCGACACGTCCACCATGCGCTTTGCGTACGCGTAACCAAAGTTGCTCTCGTGTGGGAGACCAAGATGGATCTTGGTCTCGTCCAGAGGGTATTCAACCTTGTCCGGGTAGACGCATGTGGACAGGCACGAGATAACCTTCTTCACGCCGGTGAGGTGCGACGTGTGCAGCACGTTGTCGTTGATCAGGACGTTATCCCGGAGGAAGTCTAGCTATATCAATTCTTTCATGAGTTCCGAACCGGCCGGAATCAACGGTGATTGCGACCTTGTACTTCATGTTTGCGAAGAGCCCTCCAACTGCGGGTCAATCGACGAAGCACCCCGTGTCAGATGTCACCGTGCGCGGTGTGACAGCGGGTACATACCCAGAGCTGCGAGATGGATGACATGTGTTGGCTTGTACTTCTCAAACAGCTTCTTGGTCTGCGCTTGGTCTCTGGATCGCTATCAATCAAGGCTCATCTGCCACGAGCTGCTGCATACCTCAGGTCACCGTCGGCTGAGCCCGCAAAGACCCATGTCTCGCCCGGCTTCTTGCCAAAGCGAGAGCCTTCGGGCTCGGTTTCAATAACATACTGGATGGCCTTGCCGACAAGACCAGAGCCTCCGGTAACGAGAATGACAGACATGGTGGACGTTTGCAAGTAATCACTTTCTCGGCCGGCTTACCGACACCGCCTAACTTCAAGGTAGCGCCCATTTATAGCGCCCGTTAACGTTAGGGGCAATTCTCCTTATAAATATGCCAGATATGGAATACATATTAATTGATCTCCTGTCTTAAGAGCACAAAACGTTGTTCCGATCTGATAAGATCGTTACATACAAAACACAGGTCGTTGTCGCAGCATCGGCGATCAGTCTATCGAGCCTACCTCTTACTTCCTGAGTCCAACGATAATGAAAATTGCACAGATAATGTGAAAGCATTGTATTTCCAGGTCCATCGCCCGAGTACAGGTCGTTATTGAGGGTATAAATTATATAGTTTCAGTTCAGTTATCACTAGAATCCCTTTTCAGAGTCTGAGCCCAGAGGGAGACGATAGTAGTACGCATAAGACACAGCAGCCAGGCTATCAGATACGAGCAGGAGGGTATCGAGGGATGTGGTATCGCCGGAGCCGTTCAGAAAGCTAGAGCGCTACCGTCTCTGAGACACAGAGTACGTGGAGCCGTCTGTCATAGCCATGGCATTCCGGGCCGGGGAGTCGTGGTATGCTCGGGAACTCCTCATTGAGGGATCTGCTGAACAAGACACAATCAGCAACAGGAACGTGTTGTGCGGCGAGGAGTCATCTCACCATGTGGACGGTGGGGGGTCGCAGGGGGGCTTGGAATAGCGTGCCGGTGGGGTGTGTTGTGGTGGCGCTGCAATTCTCCGGGGGGCGTGGCGAACTTCTCAGGGACATGGCCGCGGTTTGCGTGCGCGTCGGCTCGCATCTGTGCGTCATACGCGCTCGCCACAATCTCCCGCTGTCTGCGCCGCCGCTCGGCCAGCTGACCTTCGAGGTGCCGCATGTCGCGCTGCACGCGGTCGTAGGCAATGGGGTCGGCTTTGTGAGTCTCGAGGAGGTGACGGTACTAGTAAGAGCAGAGCGTAAGCTTAGAGCTCCAGAGCAAGCGCGGCAGAGCAGTACGAACTTGCGCAAGCTGGCGTTCTTCAGGTAGCTCAGGCAGAGGTACAGGACGCATCAAGGGTGTGGCAGGCTGCCACTCGACTGACGGGAGCTGAGATAGGCCAGCAGGGTAAGGAGTACTCGAGTAGTATGGTAACGAGCCAGAGGGATAGGATGGGCTCGCGTGGTACTGAGCATGTTTAGAGCTAGAGGAGTAGGCAAAGGAAGACATCGTGTTCCAGATAGCTGGGGGTTGTGAGCTGCCATACCGTGCTCGGCATGTTTCCTATAAGTACGCAGCCCCGTCTGCCTGCCCGGAGACGCGGAAGCGGACTCGGGCTATGTTGACTCACCGCCGCGGCAGAGACGCCATTCCAAAGACGACCGGTCAGCACGGGGAAGGCGCGCTGCGGCAGCGAGAGTGTTCAGGTGATGCTGCGGTTTTCAGGATCAAGTTGCGCCGTAAGGAACGTGACGGTGGGTATAATAGGGTCAATACAAATTAGAATAGCACCAGCGAGAGATGCAGCGGCAGTGTGGGATGCATAGGAATATCACGGAAGCGGTGGCACTGTCGTTGGCGTCAAATGCTACAGCAAGGTGTGCAGCAAATGGCTCGCCACGGTGCGAGCAAGGCAACCAGGCGCTCGAGAACATGCACATGGGCGCCAGCCTCTCTAATTCCGGGATCGAGGGTCGCAACTTCCTAGAGCAGACATCAGAGTCGTCTTGATAGAGGCCGGAGCATGTATCGACAGCAATCACTACTGAGACGATATCTCATGACGTCGAACGCCGCTGATCGCGGCCGATTGCAAAAGGCATTCACAATCCGCGCAAATGACACCATTCCAAGACCAAGGTCAGAAGAGAACGAACAATGTCGAGTTCGTTGACAGCACTGCAAGCAGTTGTACCAGAGGATCAGAGCTGCGGTGGGTGGAGACACGTCTCGAGCGCCATCAAGCTGCATCACTGCGCATTGTCAGGACTTGCCACCCTCATAACCGGCAAGAAGCAGTCTGTCGATGTCAACGAATTCCGCAGATAGCTGGCATCGACGAGGTGGCGTATCAACCACCACCTGCCCAGGGAACTACTGCATGCAGGAATCAACAGTGATATGATACCAGTTTCTGCTGTTGCAGCCAACTGAGAAACCACAGGAGCAGACTGAGGCTGACTTCCACACGGTGGTGAGATGCGATGGATGGTCGTGTCCGCAGCACATGCCAGCAAATAGCGCGGAGATCAACTGCGATCGTCGCTGGGGATCCCATCCCCCGCTGCGAAGGTCACGGTGTTGCATTGACCGATCCAGAATGGCCCACCCCCGTTCAAGAATAGCGCATTGTGCACCGGGAAGGCTTCGCCGGCTTCGTCGCATCAATGCTTCCAATGAAATGGCGAACGTGACAGTGACTGCCGCCGGAGCGATCAGCCTAGGCCGCATGGTCCCTTACGCGGGAGGAGGTGAGATGCAGGGTCGTGACCCGCATCGAGGCTACGCCCGTGGGAAGAGCGCCGTCGTAGCACTCCGCAATCCAATCTTCAAGGTTCATCAGGCGCGTGATGTAGATATGTCGGTGTTATCGGTGCAGAGAATTAGGGGGACCATCTTTGACTGTAGGCAGCTTCTGCGCATCCGCGGCCCAAATCCATGCCGACCGTCAAGCACGTGTAAAGATCCTATAACTTCTGCAGCCATGGTTAAAGTCTGAAACCTGATGAACAACTGTACAATGCGTGATACGCAAGATACTTTCGCAGCAACAAGGAAACGGGTATCGATCACTGTACCTCCTTCAAAGACAAGTCCGGTATACCGAGTTCCTCTCCACTTCCTTCCGAGGGCTCACTTTTCACTGGCTGATCAAAGACAACCGCGGATACGGCGGTAAATGTGTCAGACCCATCGCTAGCCGCATCTTCATCAAGGGCGTGTTCCTCGTTGGTATCCTCTTTGACCTGCTGCTGAGGCTGCGAGGCAGGAGACCGGATGCGGGTCTTCGTTTCCCGCGTCCACCCGGCTATCCCCGCGCGAGCACCATCATTTCGGACCAGTACCAGAAGGCGGAAGAAAAGATAGGCTCCGATCCCCGAACCAGTCATGAAGAGCGAGAAGCAGAGGAGCACCACGAGTATGGCCACAAATGGAACGCCTGAAAATCACGCGAGTGTTTCAGTGCATATACGGAGCAAAGAGCTCGGCAAAGACGTACTGCATGCCAAGACCACGGCTGCTGATACAATGATAGCGCCCGTTAAAGCGATGAAGATGCACGTGGTAAAAACAAAGAGACTGAAGCCACTAAACAAAGTGTCAGAAGTCAAGCCAGTCCGCCCCGCAGCAGCTCTTACATGAAGGCAAGAGTCGGCAAAATGCTCAGCGCGAAGAGCACGCCCAAGAACGACTGCGGCTTGATCAGAGTCGTGCGGATGACGCCGGCGAAGTACTTCGACTCACGGATCGAACTGGATGCCTCTCGTATGCTGTGAGCAGCATATTCATTCCGGGCCGAGCATATTCATGTTCAAAGCTTGAGACCTCCATCGTGAGCAATGCGACATGCACGAATGGAACCGACCTTACCGTTTTGCCGATTCTCGGACGACAGTCGCACTTTTCTGGAAGTAAGTCGATAGGCTCTCCCGTCGAATTTGCTCTTGCTCTTGCTTGGACAGCCCGCTCCCGTCTTCCATTCTGGTCTTTGTTCAGAATGTAGGCGGTTGTCGGCTGTAGGATGGCAGACAAAATGTTCACGGTCCAAGTCGGCAACCAGCAGTATGTCAATAGCGTCACCGCCACGTGGGTAAGACGCGTTTGTGGCGCGCGAGCGTGTCCGACACGGAGCGGGTGCACTACCACTGGCTATATGGACATTCACAAGTTCACAGTTCAGCTCGAGCAAGTAACATCTAACACAGACGTAACCTACACTTTCCCTCAATGATCAAAGTAAAATCATATTCGATACGTATGACTGTTGCTTCAACGGATCCGTCCCCAATGAATTACTTATGGAAGGTCAGTCATTTTGAAATTTAGCGCTACGGCGCACGTGACTAGCGGCTTCAAATTCTTATGCTGTCAGGCAGGGGAACTCTGCGTAACTTTTATTCCTATGTACCCCGCTTCCTATATCTTATACTACTACAAAACAAGCCTGAAACAGGAGGAGGCGGAGGCAAGTCATTCACGCTGTACCTTCTCAGTAATAAGTCTCGTGACCTCGCCCTCATCATGGGAATGGTATTCAATGGCCTGCTGTGCACTTCGGGCTTCTTGCCACTGACGAAGACTTGTTGGTGAGCGAGGTGTTACAATGATCTCAGAAAGTACCTGAATGAAGGCTATGAGGTAGAAAGGCCATATGAGCTGTATGAATACAGAAGTGGATTCCAATCGACATTAGCCTAGCGACGGCACGATTCTATACACCATCAGATCTCGCTCTGTCCGAAGAACGGCTGAGTGTAGAGCTGTTTGTACTCTTCTGCAACGGCAGCTTCGTTGCTCCAATGCTCCCGAATTTTCTCGTTGCGCTTCTTGCGTTCCTCGACCCCGTGGACGACACGGTTATCGCCTCGCTTTCGTGCTCCTGTCACCAGGGCGGACGCCCGTGGAATGCGGATCGTTTCGTATTCGCTGAATGCGGCGTGAAGAATGGCGGTAGATGGATCTGCGGCAGAAGGGTTGTGTTTGACAAGTAAACGGACGAAGTGATAGATGTCCTCAAAGGCTTGGTTCGCGCCTTGACCGAGATGCTGTGCATGAGACATAAGTTGGACCGGCTACCGGAGGCAAGTCGGGATGAAACATACAGGACTTGTAGGGTGTGCAGCGTCGCCTAGCAAGGCGACCCGGCCCTTGTGCCAGACCTTCAGTTCAGGACGATCATATAGGCCATACTTCAAATTGGATTAGCATCATCATTATTGTACGCAGAAAAGAGAAAAGCCAACCTTGACGATTCTCTCGGCACTCTTCGCGACTTCTTTCCCGGCGAATGGCCAGCTTGCACAAGGCCCGTGCTCTTTGAACTCTTCCTGCATGTGTTCATCTATATGACGCCATGTTTCCTTAGCTTCCGGTTCCCGTCGAGTCAACCTGCAAGGAACATGAGCTCGCCGATAACTCTATCATAGTAGATCCCACTTACGCCCACGATACTTGCGAGTCATTTACTTCATAATAGATCATGTGGGCCCCATCACCGAACAGATCCGTCATCGGGTGCCGACCCTTGCTTGTGAGGAAATCAGGCTTGGGAGAGATGCCACCTGTCTGCCGATCAGTTAGAGACGGCATACAAAACGTGGTTCAACGAATCACCTGAGTAAGTCCCGTGTAGTCAGCATTCTCTTCGCCAAAGAGACAAATCCGCGTGTTGCCGTGCAGACCGTCGCACCCTACGGCAAAGCTTGCCACGTCAGTGGCTCCATCGGCGAAGCCGACCACAACCTGATCGTCGCGCTGCTCGAGGGAGATGATCTGGTGGTTCCAGACGATCTTCACGCCCTGACTTTGCGCGTGTTCGACAAGAGTGTGGTGAAAGGCCGGCCTGCGTACGCCCTTCATGGGATGACCGTACAGTTCGCGATACGTGGTGGGCTGGTCAGACCAGGCGATCAAGGTTTCATCTTCTGGGAGAATAGAGTAGAGTGCGAAGGCGTCCAAATCTTGACCTGCGACCTTCTCGAGCAGTCCTGGGATGAGGGATAGGACGCGGAGGCCGTTGGGTTGTAAGCTATATGAAAGGTGTCAGCTCATGCCTCTTCACCTCAACTAGACTGTAGAACCTACCTCAAGCTGAGACCTAGAGTTGTCGGTTCTGCGAGCCTTTCGTAGATGACAGGTTCGTAGCCTTTGAGCTTCAGAAACATAGCGAGCACAGGCCCCGCAATCCCGCAGCCAGCAATGATGACCTTAGTGGCTGCCATAGTAGATTGAGTACGGAGTTGAGTACGGAAGGAGGACCAGACAAGCCAATAGCCACTCTGTAGAGGGTAGTAGGTCTGTTGTCCATCCAGACGGTTGTTCGCATATAAGAGCTATCACAAGCACTCACGAAAGGCAATCGTCATAATGGAGTATCAGTGGGGAGATTTGTTCGGCCCCAACCTCTATTCAGATTCGTACAAGAATAGTTACACGGCGCATGGATATGGCGCCTACGCTGCCGCACCATGATCTTCGCAGCTGCATCAGTAACGCCCTTGACGAAATGGGAGCCACTTTCATCCCAATGACTGTGGGTTACCCCACATTACCCATAATCTGTATAACGATCTCAACGCTGATGTGCTGATGAAAGATGAAGTTGAACTTAGCGGGTGTCCATAATTAGGGGCGAAATCATCTTTACCTCGTAAAACGGCAGAGAACAAGATAAATTCTCCAATTCCTCGCATTCTGACGTCGCCGAGCTGCACTGTCAGCACTAGTCAAATACGTCGACCTGCGGAATCATAGCGTAAGGCGGATCTGGGACGGCATTTGTTTTCGAGCAGTTCACTGTGCAGAAGAATCGCCTTTTACAATTCTCTGGGATGTACTGGTCAGTTGACTTAAGGTTTGTACGGACAGAACTGGATAGAATGGGTAATCTGGGTTTCTAATGGTTGACGAATTTCCGCCTCGGCGTTCTTGTGCTCATATGGGCGGCGACTGGGCGTCGGGAGAAGGCATCAAGTTGACTCATGCATAGCTATCCAATAGTCTTGAGAGTCATGGTGAGTCATGCGAATCGTAAAAGATCGTAAAGCCCTACTCGACGACGGTAACTCTGATGATCGCCGGAGAGGCGGGAGCGTTTTCAGTGAACTTTATCAGATAAGGGGTTTAACTAAGACATATAGCCAAAATATTTTATTAATTTAACAAGAAAGGAATTGATCTTGCTATTTCTCTGGTCTTCGGCAGAAGGCAGCCTGAGCATACGAAGTCAAGTATCCTGTTCTGTACCCTGAAACGGGATCCAACAATAGGCCGCCCTGGACAAAGAACCCGTCTCGTTCGCTGCATTCAGCGGCATAGGAGTCCTGAACAGTAGTCGGCGGCAGAAATGAGTCGCAAGCTCAGTGCTATAGAGCAAAGGATTCACCAGGCCGCTCTAGCTGATGCGTCGAAGGTATTACTCTATAGTTCTCCGCAAGGAAGTATGTCTGACCGCGCGAAAAGTAGACGTTGACGACGAAAGAGACTGAAGCTCTCGTTACAGACAATGTGGCACGCGTGAAAGCGATCAATTTCTTGCTGGGAACGGTCTGTCTTCAATCATTGTCCTGGTAGCAGGAATATTTATTTCCGCGACTCATCAGGGGCTGCTAAAAGCGTTGAAGGATGCAAAAGGCCAGGTGTCGTTCCGCGCCGTGCAGAAGAAGGAGCTAGAGGTGTTCGTGTCTTTCGTCTCCTTGGTGAAGATGGGAGCTTAGAAGGATGCATGCAGGAAGAAGGATTTGACAGATGAGGAGAGCTTAGTGCTCAGCTACATCCAGGCAGCGGGGAACGAGGGTGAGTGATGTGCATCGTTATCACAGACCTATCAATCTGACGTCTATATCTCTAGGAATATGGACCAAGCATTTGAAGGCAAAGACTGAGCTGCATCAGACAGTCATTGATCGCTGTCTGAAGTCGCTCACACAAAAGCAGCTGATCAAAGCCGTCAAGTCCGTGAAGGTTCGCTCTCGCTTCTGTACCGATTGCCTCAACCGATCTCAAATGTATTGCGCAGCATTTGACACGCAAGATATACATGCTATTTCACCTTGAGCCATCGGTTGAGATGACTGGTGGTCCTTGGTACACCGACAACGAGCTCGACACAGAATTCATCAAGCTCTTGTGCAGCGCGTGTTTACGATTCATCAAAGATCGCGTAGGTAGCAAAGACAATCCTTCTCGTATGTTTCTCATGATATACGCAGAGTACTCCAAAAATCAAGGCGTCTGAGGATGTGCCGCCACGCGCCCAGCCACTCTTCTCTATATCAGCAGCTCCTTCGTATCCCACTGCACATCAGGTCCTGACTTTTCTTAGCAAAAGCAGGATCACAGAAACGCAGCTCTCCATTGAGCATGTGGAGAGTCTCCTCAATGTCTTGATCCTAGACGGGGAGATTGAGAAGGTTCGTATACCCGGCAGTTCAATTATCATCAGCTTTATGACTCACACGTCCCAATAGCTCCCCGCGTTCGGTGCAGTCATATGGGATAACAACGCTGATGATGAGGGGCAAGACGAAAGCGATGATGAGCGCGAGAGTAAGAAACGCAAGAAGAAAGACTCTGAATCGCGCAAGCGGAAACGCAGTAAAAAGACCAAGGAGACGGACTCCGAGTCGGAATCTGAAGCGTCGTCTTCAGAAAAGAGGAAGCGGAAGCGGAAGAAGAGCCAAAAAAGCGATGAAGACGAGAGCGATGTGGACCGAAAACGGAAGAGGAAGAAAATCAAGGTCTCCAAGAGCGACGAAGAAGGCAGTGACGAAGACAGCAGCAAGAGCAAGCGCAAGAAGAAGAGCTCGAAGCGGAAGCACGTCTCATCCGAGAGCGAGAGTGAATCTGAGTCTTCCTCGTCGTCCGACTCTGAGGACGAGCGTCGACGTCGACGGTCCAAGTCTCGGAGCAAGTCTCGCAAGCAGTCGTCATCGCCCGCACCCGACTTTGGTGTTGCGATGGACGCCGATGAATTTGGCGGGGGCGCATACGTCTATCGTGCCGTGAAGCAGGAGAAGGTTGCCTTTGGGCTCTCGCAGGCGCCGTGCACGCGTTGTCCAACTTTTGACTTCTGCAAGGTCGGAGGGCCCGTCAATCCCCAGGAGTGCGTATACTATGGCGATTGGCTGGGAGCGGCGGTTGTAGCACGCGAGTGAAAATATCCAGAAGTACTATCTCTCCTTAGCCTGTCGTGTACACCATGTTTTATGCATTTCCAGCATTTAGGGGGATCAAAGTGGACATCCCTCATACTTCCGACTGCCTTCCATACCTACTGGCTACCTCTGATAGCGCGCAGCAATACATTATATGTGGTCCACATCCTATTTTCTCTGTTCGAACTGGTTCGCTTTCTCAGAGCCTTTTGCCTCTTCAATTTGTCCTACATATGTTCTTCGTGGAGTTTCTTCGTTCCAACTCCATAGGGCTCGTAAACCAGAAATTACTCTTGCATTACAGGTATACTGCATCAATAGAAGGCCGCGAGAACGGATCCTTCTGGCAGGACAGATGTACTACTCGGTATCAGTGACACTAGATGCCGTGAAACCTCGCTGATCTCGATGCGGGGTGACGGCAGGGTTCAAAACATCAATCAACGCTAGACTTCGCTTTTATCGACGAAGGGATGAGAGAATAGGCCCTGGAACGCGGTTGTGACGACATCGCTATCCTTCTAAAACGCCTGTGTCATATCGTTCCGTGTCTTGCAAGCCTCGTCGCCGTATACTTCGCGGCCTTCGCCCTGCTTTATTGCCTCCTTCACAAGCAGCGAGGTCCGCGGGATGCGGGTTGCTTCGTATTCACTGAATACCTTTTGGAGTGTATCCGTGGAGGACGGAGAAGTCGTGTATTTGCCCGGTAGCCGGACAAGGTGGTAGATATCCTCGAAAGCCTGGTTCGCACCTTGACCGATATGCTAGCCGTCGGATTCAAATTAGCGATATCGGACAATCGAAGGATATAAAACTTACAGGGCTTGTAGGATGTGCAGCATCACCGAGTAAGGCTACTCGACCCTTGTACCAGGTTTTCAGTCTAGGACGATCGTACAGGCTATACTAGAAGCATCATCAATCTCCCGATGTCCCGTACACTACTACCAAGCTGACCTTGGTAATCCTCTCGGCACCCTTTACGAGCTCCTTGCCGCCGAACGGCCAGTCTGAGTAAGGGCCATTCTCCCTGAATTCCTTCTGAGCTTCTTCGTCCATGGCGCGCCACGTCTCCTTGGCTACAGATTCTCGCTGAGTAACTCTGCAAGATACATGCATCCACGACAGCGACAGAAATAAGATAGTAACGTGCGCCTAGGAGACTTGCGTGTCATTGGCCGGGTAATAGACCATATACACACCGTCGCATACAAGTTTCTCATGACTTGCCTCACGAGTGAGTCGGGCCTTGGAGAGATACCACCAGTCTAGTAATCGGTGAGCCTTCATTACATGCATCCAATTACATTCGCTGCTACCTGAGTAAGCCCCGTAAAGTTAACCTTCTCCTCCCTGAACAAGCAAATACGCGTATTACTATGCAACCCGTCACATCCGATGACAAAGCTTGCGTTGTCCGTAGCTCCATTTGTGAAGCCAACCACCACACTGTCTTCGTGCTGCTCAAAAGAGACGAGTTGATGGTTCCAGATGATCTTCACTCCATGGCGTTCCGCGAACCGCACCAGAGTCCGATTGAATGCTGACCTGCGTACTACCAAGGCAAAGTCGGTGTATTTTTCACGGATAGCCGCCCGGGGAAGTTGTATTCAGCGAGCAGACTCTCGTCTTCGGGAATAACTGACTAGAACGCCAAGCCATCAAGTTCTCTGCCGATAATGCCTTCGAGGACCGGGAATCAGCGACAAGACACGCAGGCCATTAGGCTGCAGGCTGTAAAATAATGCATCCGTTTTTACTTTTCCGGTCTTCAATACAGGTGAGAACTTACACCAAGCTGAGACCAAGACCCGTCGGCTCCGAGAGTCGTTCATAAACTACAGGCTCATATCCCTTGAGTTTCAGAAATATGGCTAGGACAGGTGCTGCGATCCCACACCCAACAATGATAACTTTGGTCGTAGACGTGGTAGGAGGATAACGAGTGAGAGGATAGGAGACAGACTCGCAGCTCGTAGGGAATATATTTGATGTTTATGATGCTCGACGTGCACATGAGCAGATCGTGAATTAGAATCAATGCAGGGACGATCGTATGACTGCGCCAATAGGGGACACTTCTCTCGGGTACCACCATTGCTGTGACGTGCGACTACGCGCAACTGACTGGGCTTGGTTGCGTACAGTCGGACGACCATATGCCTTTTGGATGATTCAGAAGGTAGATAAGGATTTCAGTCTCCCTCTAGGGATGAGCTATCACCCGATCCACTCACCTCAGATCGATATGAACTCTAGGAAACCCGCTTGAGCAGTCAAAATGTAGTTGTTCCGAGAGGCGGTTGCAAGTACGAGTATGGGTGTCCATGTTGTCCCGATCATACTTCGAGCTAAGCCGAGCCTTGTTATGCATAAATATGACCATATCTGTCGAGTATGAAAACGTGTCGATCAGACAAAAGCCGGTCCCTAGGGTGGGGCGGGCCACTGAGAAAGGAAGTTCAAATTCCAGATTCCCGCTAGGGATCAGTGACCAACGAATCTTGTGTTTGCATAGAAGCTGGCTAGATCAAAGGATTCAAAAGGTAAAACAATTGCATAATGAAGCCACCAGAACATGGCTCTCATGTCGTCAGGAATATACCAAGGCCATCCGTCGCGGTACATCTGCAGAAAAGATCGCAGCGACAGTTGCGGGAGAGTGTATTGCACGCGATAGTCCTATTGCCATACATCCTTGAAAGCACTTGTAAGTCGTGGTCGACGAGTTTCGCACTGACATTCTAGATCTGCCCTCAGACAGGCTCCGCCGGGCGGAGCTGAAATCCCGTCTTGTACATTCGCGCTTACTCCAGGGTTTGATCTCCGCCCGGCCGCTACCGCCCATTGCCGCAGAGTGCGAGTGCTTGCCAGATTCGAGTCTCACTCCTTCAAGGCGACCTCCGTTGATTCCGGCAGCGAATTTCGTGCCATCGCTGTATGTCTGTGTAACAAATCCATTCCTCTACAAAACCTACCTAGCCCAAGCTACCGGGCATACCGCTCTTTTCCATATCTGACTTATCTATCCTACGCTTCTGGATCACGCGAACATGTTGGCGACCAGACACCACCGAAATTGGACGTCTCCGATTTCTGCCTGTGCACACGACAGCCATTCTACATTCCATCGCAACTCTTCTACATGCACTCGTTTTTCTCATGTGAATGTACCGACACGATCTGTCCGGCGGTCGTCTTTCGCAAGCATCCACGCGATGTGCGTGGCGGGGCCATCCCTCGAAGACGTCAGAGATGTGCAATTTCGCTTTGAATCTCGGCTGGAGTCACTCCTATGCCATACTGTGGAAGGTCCTGGCGCCCAGACCAACCTTGGTGGACGCGATGCCACTGAATTATGGATAGAAGACACCACTTGGGTCGACACACAGAGCGCCGAGATCAAGGCTGTAGACTCTTTCTTCGGATCTATTGAGGCGTCTTCCTCCGGCTGGTCTCAGACGACCCGCTTGGAAACTGCTGAAACTCGTTTGCATCTGTCTGGCTTGAACTTTCTGGGAACGCTAGGATCTGGAGCTCATGGCAAAGTCCTACTGGCGGAACATGAAGACATGAAGACACCTACTCCTTCCAAGAGATGTGCTGTCAAAGTTCTCAAGAAAGCTTCCATGACTCGCGCTGATGTAGAGGAGCTACTGCATGAAGTTCATGTTCTGCGCCTCATCTCGAGCAGCACGGAGAGCAGCATTGCATTCGAACACGTCAAGACTGGAGCTGCTTTTCTGCAGGAAATCTACGACAGCGCCCAGAACAGAGAGCATGTCTTTATCATGATGCAACCTCATCCTACTCCGCTCTCGAATCCTGACATTCGCTCGAGGCTACGTATCACCTGGCCCATTTGCCTTCCATCTGGCACATCGCAAGAGGGAGCCCTCGAGGCGCCCCGCTCTTCGAACTCTAGGTCGTTAAAGTTGGCGCTGAAGTCGCTGCGCTTGATCGCCGCCGAAATGTGCCTAGGCCTCGAGTATTTGCACTCCCTCGGTATCGTACACCAGGACATCAAGCCCGCAAATGTCATGGTCTCTGATAGCGGACACATCGCCATCACGGACTTCGGTGCTTCAAAGAGCCTGCCCCGCATCGAAATGGACAATGACGGCATCCTTGGTCGCACCCCGGTTTATGGATCGGTTGTCGTCATGCCTAACGACGCGCTTACATTCACGCCTCAGTACGCCGCGCCCGAGGTGCTGGGCAGCTATCCAGAGCAAAACGCTCAGGAGGTACTGGTATATGACGAGCGTGTCGACTTTTGGAGCTTGGCTGTGATGCTGAAGGAGCTGGCTACCGGGAAGGCGCCATGCATCTTTGGCGTGCCTTCGAACAATCCGGAGAAGGCTGATGGAGGAGCTGGTACTTTTCATGTCATCCCTCACGGGCAGAGCGAACCCGAACTGGACGGCGACTTGGCAAGCTTCGTTGATATGGTCCGTGCCTGCTCTATTCTTCATGCCTCGCACTAATCCTGATATATTGCTCATTGCAGGTGCTCATCAAGGACCCGGCAGGTCGCTTGTATGGCACAGCTATTAAGGAACATCCATTCTTCAACTCTCTAGGAGGTCTCTGGGACGACATCGCGGCTCTCCAATATCCACCCCTCCCCCGTCCAAGATGGTCGCTCCTTGATGAAGATGTCTCCTTTGATATTGTCTTTGAGGACGGAGAGCAGCCGCATAGGGGCTCCAAGGTCTTGGCAGACGTCGAAGAGCTCTTCCTGGGCGCGATCACGGAATTGCCTTGGGATGACAGTCTTGCTTCAAACGAACGCGATGACAATGACCACTCGTCTCTTACCGTTCATCTAGGCGCTGATGACAACGAGGATCTCACGGCGACGGAAGATGAAAGTCGTATCTTCCGCGCGGAGGCTCTCAAAATTGAGAGACCCCAGGCTCCGAGCCTCTCCCCCCCTCGGACGTACGGGTTCTTCACCCATCGTATCAGTGTACCGCAGCCGGGCACAAGTGACCGCTCAGACAGCCTTCCAGCATGTGGAGAGCACGTTTCCCCGGTTCCTGCCATACGCTTGTACGCGCCTGCGTCTCTGTCTCATGAAGCTCGGACGCTATTCTCTCCGCATGACCTAGAGCATGATGCTTCTCGCGTGCCTGTCACTCCTCGTGGGACATATCTACGCCGCCGTGCTGGCGTGCACGACCTCCGTGGGGCCTTCCATGCATCCAGACGACCAGGTCTGTATCCTCGCAAGGAGCTCTGCAAGCTCAGTTTCCTGCCGGAGACTATTATATGGACCTTTGAACAGCAGATTACGGTTGCAATGTTGGCCACGATGGAACATCGTCCCTTTCCTGCAAGTCAGAAGCAGGTTAAGGCCTTCGTACCGAATGAGGTCTTGCCAGCAAAGGGACGTCGCGGCATGTCGGGGCTCTTCAACAAGTTTGTGAAGCGAATAGCACCTCACTAGTCAGCTTGCCGGGTATCAAAGGAGCTTCCCAGTGCGCAGTTCTGCCATGACGATCCGTCTACATTCTTTCTCGTTGCCCGCATCGCTATGTCTCGTTTCTCTGGCTATGCCTACCCTCGTCCATGTACTAATTTCTTCGCAGCGTTGTCTCCTGCATTTGGTTGGGACTCTTCGTGTTGTGCAATACAATCGCGCCTGTATCGAGATAGCGTTTGGTTTTTCCATATCCGGCTGCCGAACCGGTTTACGTTGTTCGAGTAACAGTCGGCTCAGTTGACAGGCACACGTCGGCTCTGATCGGTTCGCCTTCGGACATGGAACTGTCAACTCCAAGCAAGATCGGACGGACACGGTGCGAGTTCACAGTGAACCGTGGTCACAGCACACTTTCGTCGCGCGTCGTGCGGTAGCCTACCATGCAAATACTTGATTCTTTTTGCAAACGAGAAGGACAAGAATGTGCCTGAGACGAATGAGATTGGTTGAATGATTTTTCCTCACGACTTCCCCGGACGGCGGTAGGTATGGGAATGATCCTGATTGAGACTCCGCCGTTCCGGGGCAGTATTTGTACAGACGCGCTAACCTCTCTTTCTCTCCAACGCCCTCGTCGTCAACGAAGTCTAATCGCCCACCGCGATCCCTTCCGCTCTCTCAGCACCACATTCTTTCGCTAATATCACAAAAATGATTGCCCCGGCCTTCTTTGCTCTCGCCGTTCTGGCCCAGTCCGCATGCGCGACGATCTTCGTACGATTTCCGAGCTGGCACCGTTTCAGCTGAACTTCACACTTGCATGAACAGATTACTAGCCCTGTGGCTTCGACTTCCTGGACTGCTGGTCAACAGCAGAACATTAACTGGATGGACGATGGCACCGTGCCGTCGCTCGCCACGTTCGGGCCTGCCAGCGTGGGGGTTTACATCGGTACCGTGAACCAGCAGGTGAGATCACATTCAGCTGTGCGATCTGGCGTGCTTTCTATCCGAGTTCTTGTTTGAGACTTGCGGGACTAAAGGTGTGGTGGATCGGTTGCGGAGCCGTTGCAGTGTTTCGCGATGCTCCGAATGATCCCGTAGCATGAACCGCTTGAACGCACATATCCGTATTTGGGAGGGTGTTGTGGCCGCACGAGAGTGATGAGGATATTGCGGCAGGCCGTCAACGGTCTATCACAATGGGGAGCTCGCTCTCGACGGAGGACGTGGCATATCAACATGTCCACTTATGTGAATTTTCACATAGCCTTGCGCAGCAGTGAAACGCGTCTGTCAATCACGCGCGTCTCGTTCTCGTAGAGCCTTACACGATGGGGCGCATCGTAACCTGCACAAAATCAGGGGTTATACTGACTGATCACATTTTGTATAGATTATGGTCCAAGAGATTGTCTCCTCAGTCGATGTCTCCACCACTTCCTCAATCGCTTTCACCCCGGACCCCACCATGGGCTCTGACGGCGCCGTCTAGTAAGCACTACCGCGCGTGACATGGAGGGGCAGCCCCAATAACATCATATTTGCAGCTTCATCCGCTTCCAGTCCCTCAACGCCAAGGACAACACCACCGGCTACCCTCTGGAGGCGTTCTCATCCAAATTCACGTACGTCCTCGTCCTACTACTGTAATTTCCCGCAACTGACCCCGTATAGCTTGACCGGCATGTCTGGCAACTTCAACGCCACTGAGGAGCAGGATATCAACGCCGGCTCTGGCAGCGCCTCCGCCGCCTCCGCCCCCGCTACCTCTGCGCCGGCCGGCTCCTCGACCTCCGCAGGTCTGACGAAGGCGGTCTCCTCGGGCGGCTCGAGCCCGGGGGTCTCCTCATCGTCCTCCAGCGCAGCTTCCAAGCCCACCCAGTCCAACGGCGCTGCATCGTTCGCCGTCAGCGGCCTGACCGGCGTCGCGGGCGTCGCCGCCGCGGCGCTCTCCGCGTTCCTCCTCTAGTCCACAAAGCTCCCATCTACACGTACTTCGTTCGTCACATCTCGCACGCGATCTACTCCACTTCTTTTCTATCTGGCTCTCGTTGGGTCCGGTAGATCCGGCTGATTTTGGTTTGGGATCCTGTCGGAATGTATCGGTTGTTTGCTTTTAGTATATCCATCTGCATGCCGCTACGGGGTGTGTGTATTGCCCGACCTGAGTTCAGTCTGCCCCCGTGCGTACACGCCGCGCTCACGAACTTCACGTTTGTTATGATCACGACGCGCGACGTACCGGCGACTGTTCTTCGCTATCACTCCTTAATACACAGATCTTTGCCGTGCTTCTCTCGCTTGTGCCCTATGGAAATGTGCTGTTGGTCGGTGATAGGTAAGCATAAATTAGCCGTGGTTAGTCTGGTACGTCGTAAATGGTCCGAATGACGTGATCCGCCTTTCTCCCCGTATGCTTGATGAAGCCCGCGAAGTCGAGCTCATGCAGAGCCCTCATGAAACGCGCCTGCACCTCCACACTCCACTGCTCCATCTCGTCCTCGTCGAGTTCCTCGTCCTCCTCGTCATCATACATTTCTGGATCTTCTTCCTCATCTACGTCCATCTCTACAGCACGTCTTTTACCTTTGCCCTTCCTCGACCTTGCCTTGATGGGAGAGCTGTCTTGAGATTTCTGCGCCTCTTTTTCGCGCTGGCGAGCACGGCGACAGAGATGTCTCTGCTGGTCTTCGAGCACGACCTTGAACGACTCGAACCAGTCGTAGACGTTGACCATACGCCCCGCCTCGACGAAACGCCGGAAGAGAATCGTCGTATCCGGAAGCTCCCATAGCTCGAGCTCGCGTTCGTCATCATCAGGCTCCAGTTCCGGAGTTCGATCGCTCGGTGGCCGGAGGGCTTTTAGCAGTTCGGCATGGGCGTGAACGACGTCGTCGGGATGTAGAAGTGCCGCTACTGCAGTCGGGCGCGGAGCAGGGTTAATAAGCTGAGAGCGCATGTCATGAGATCAGTGAACGGAGTATGATGTCATATACACCATGCACATACCTCAGACGGGAATGGTGTACCTCCAGTGTACCACACATCCCAAAGCGCACACTCGTCCAACCTCACAAAGTGCTCTCTATCACGAAGAAGATCCCATGAATACTCCTTCGCACATTCTCGCATCGCTTGACAAGTGGAACTTACTCAAGGAAGTCTGTAAGCCATTCTCCGAAGTCAGCAGCCAGCTGGACCACTGCAGGCGGCCGCTCGGCCGGGCCAGAAGGCGGCTCGCCAACCTCGTCCGGCTCAGGCAGCTGGGCCATGAGGCTGACGATCTTGACTCGCGCATGCTCCTCCTCTCTCCTCACAACCGCGGATTCTAGATTGTGGAAAAATGCGTGAAGTGCAGAGAGCAGCTCGTGCAGCTTCTGTGCAGAAAGCTTCCTGGGGAAAGTCAGACACGACGCGTATGGGGACGTGGGAGGTCTCACTTGGCAGCCATACCGAGATAACGGACATCCCTGTTCAGTCGACCGCGTAGCACGGCTGGCAGCATCTCCAAGTCACCCGTGCCTTGTCTACCTTGATCTGCTTTGCCACCTAGAACGACGTCCTTCACGATGCGCATGATCCCGAGAGCGACGCGTATGCCGCGCGCCTTCTTCCGGAAAGCTTTGTTTGCATCAGATACTGCGTCCAGCAGGACGTCAGCGCTGAGTCGCTCCTCAGAATCTGAATCCAGGGGGTTCTCCTTCGCAAGCTTTGAACCCGGAGAATTCAACAGGCGTGCCTGGAGGACGTCTAGAAATGGCCGAGCATCGGAGTTGCGTAGACGGGAGCGGGTGGCGTGTGATTCCGGATGCATCAGTAGAGTGATGGGGTCCGTGAAATGCTTCAAGTGGATGAGCTTCATAATACGCCGTCAATCTGGTCCGTCTGAAAGACAGTGAACGTATGAGGTACCTGAAGCATGGTGATCAACGCATCAATGGATGCGCAATGCCGGCTCGAGAAGTCCGTTATGAAGTCAAGCACGGCAGGTCCGAGCACAACGTCCGGTTCGAAATCAGGATCGAAGAACGTCTTTACGGAGATCAGCACAACATCTCGCGGAGCACGTCGCGTGGCCCCATACCTTATTGATGATCTCTTCTACCACGGCAGCCTCGGCCGGCGCAGAGAGTACGCTCACGCGGAGCAGTGCGAGCGTGTCTCGCGGATACGCAACGTGCAAGTAAGAGGGCTTGGCAGGTGAAGTCGGGGGCGAGGAGAGAGCCAGCACAAAAACGAGAGGAAGGTGCGGTATGGATAGGCTCCAAGGAAGAGGTCAGACAATGAGAGCATTGATTAGAGGTGTCAGATACCTGCAGATGTATAGCACGTCTTGGATAACCACCGGGTCGAATTGCTCGAAATCATGCAGGAAAACCACTAGGCTAGGGATATATCCTGATGGCTACAATCTGAGATGAGCGAGTGAATGTCAGACTCGATATGCTCACCGAGTGCCGAATACCATGCCGCAAGCAAGTTGATATCATAGCTGGCTAGGGAGGTCGTGGGCTTGCGTTTTATGGAGGCTGCGGTAGCATAAGTCTCAGATTCGTGAGCAGTCTAAGATGCTTGCATCGTAAAAGTACCTTCGAGGATGCCATCCTGGTCTACGAATCCAGTTACTATGGCTTTCATCATTGCGGTGAGCGTAAGACAGTCCGCAGGATACAGATGGTTCAGTATGACCGGCGGGCGTGGTGGTTCATCGGGTATTGCGTTTTCGCGTTGATTGGCGTCAGAAACGACAGGCGGGAGTTGATCAAACTGTTGCCGGATCAAGCTGTACAATGACGAGCTCCCACCCTCGGCTTACCGGATTTAAAGCGTGAGCAACCAGAATAAACGGCCAGCGACAACAATACACACCTGAGATAGCCACGACAGGAAGCTCAGGATAAGGCAGTCCAGGAAGGATGTCTGTGTAGGCGTGGGTCACTTCATGGACGACTTTCGCTGCAACCGATGAGTGAAGACTGCGAACGATAGACTGCAAACGGTTATTCTGAGATATTTTCAATCGGTAGTACAGTACACACATACCTTAACCCGGCCTAAGCACTTCATCCATGACAACTTGTACATCTGCATGCGCAGCTCGTATCCACCCGGTAGGTCGCGCCATTGGTACGATGGGTAAGGGCTTACGTCCGGTGCGACCTCATCTGCCCAAAGTTAGTCTCAGGTCCATTCCAGAGGATGTAATATCCAAGACCTGATGTTCCCGGAGGAATGTAGATACAGGTCTGAAAGAATGAGCTGCAGGAGATTAACAGCTTCACGGAGCACGCACTTTTGATGGGTCTTCCAGGTCTCGGTCGATTGAGGACATATACAGGTCACAGAGTGATACTGCACTCTTTATCCCTCAAAGATTTCTGCACAAAATAGCTTTAGCAGCGTTGACAACGAAGGTCTTCGAGAAATGAGCAAGGTGGACGACCGGCTTCCAGTGGCAAACGCGCCGTCGCGTAGCCACGTGGCTCACAGCCACAGACGCGTCGCACCAGCGGCTGAAGCGCTGATTCGACTTGCTCTGCTGCACTTCTCTGAGTTTCGTGAGCTGTGACACTGTGCCCGTCATGATTTCTGAATGAGGCACCACTATCATCAAGTAAATCATCTACTAAGCCACACCACGGCGGAGAATTTGTCAAGTCTCGGGTCCAACAATTTCAGCACATTGGCGAGTACACAACAATCATGCCTTGAGATGTACTGATTGGTCTACAAAATCCCTCTCATAAAAATGTGTCAAAACAAGTGTCTGATAGATCGTAAACGGCATCAATCTCAAGGTTCAGCCGCTGCCAATAGCAGGTTGCGTATCGTTGGCCTCGGACTTGACCAATTGGTATAATCTCGGGCTGTACGTGGTGACCATTGGATTATGGACATACTGAATCTATAATGAACAGTTAGCGCGGTCGAGCCCAAGCCAAATTGAACACGGTACTTCCAACTTCATCCCATGTCATAGGTTGCGGAGTACGTCCACCATAGATATCCGTTACTCTAATGCCTTGCTTGGTGATTTCAGAATATGTGGTCTGAAAAGGATCTCCGCCAAACACTTTGACCAAACTCGCGGAACGATGCGCAACTGATAGGCATTCTATGGCAGGTATGCTGACCGGACATGCTTTGCCGTTAGGTGTTGATATGGTCGCTCTGATATAGGGGTCTTGGAAACGTCTCCAGGGTCGCATGCCTCTAATAGACAGGATATCGGGATATCTGAAGTACTCGTTCCGGTCTGGAAGGCATTGGATAGACTCCTGGTTCACCTTGAAGTAAGCATTAGCCAGGTCTGGCGGTTCGTCGCACTCAGAAATGTTGATACACTTCTGGAAAACCTTCACCATCTCTCCCTTGGTAGTTTACGGCCAGCGCTCTCTAAGAGCAGATAGGATGGGCAGCAAAGGTAAGAAGTCGTCGGACGTCAAGTTAGCATCACCCGGGGCGTCAATAACGGTGCGAACTTCTGGCATCTCCGCATAGTCCACTAGGAGCATCTCAGCGTTATCCTGACCGCATACTGTGTCTTGACGAATCCAATCCCAGAACGCGTGGACCCGCCTTCTCAACAGCACAGAACGCTCCTCGTCAAGTTGGCGTTGCCTGATACCCCGCTCTTTCTCAAGACGGCGCTCCTTGACACTTTCCATGAACTTAATTAGTCCAGCTTGCATGCGCTGCCAACCCAGGATACGGACTCTTTCAGTGCTGCAGAGGATGTTTAGGTAATGCGCAGGACTTACCGAGCTCAGTGAACTCATTCGCTTGGCGCACAGACTTTTGCTTTGCCAACGATTCCGCGTCAACAATTGCAAACGCACATTATCACGTTGAGCCAATTCCTCTCGCTGGAGGCGGAGAACCCTGACATCCTCCATAAGTGCAATCATGGCAGGCTTGAGGCGCGTCCAGTCTGAAAGTCTAGCTTGAGCGTGACTGCGTATGCATGGAGTAGTATACTTGCCTCTTTCTGTGAGTTGTTTTGGTTGCCACGGGTGTCCCAGTTCCCACCGCGAACGGAACTCCGCATTGCGAAGAAATTCAAGGTCGTCCCCCAGCCCAATTCACGTAGGTTTGCCTCGACTCTGAAAGACCGTAAGATTTATCTCTCGTGGTTGATTCAGAGATTACTCGCGCTTTGCATCGTCTTTTACTCATATCGTATGTCTCCATCTGTCTATTTTGTTCACGCCGTCGGCATTCAGAGGCGAACTATAACGCATGAAGATGAGCGCGGATACGCGATGGCGGACTGAACAACGCTTAACTTCTGTTTCTCAGCATATCGAACCTCTTGCTCCTGCAAGAGCGTCATGAACTTCTCGTCATCTTGCGCGTCCTTCAGTTACGTCACAAGGGCCAAGACATCGGGTACATGATACTTCGGAGAGTCTGCAGGAGCCTTCTCATATCACCACACCTCGTTATAAGAGCAATCAACATACCTATGGTCCACCACCTGTGCCCAAGAACTCCAAGTTGTGCGAGCTTTCTCAATGACTCCAGTTTCAAAAAGCTGGATTCACTCCATTCCTTCAATTTGTGCTCGAGGGTCTCTTCACTGACGACCACACTATGGTAAAAGTTAGAACAATGTACCGTGTGGCGCCGTCAAACCGACGTACAAAGTATCTCTGTAGGTTGTACAATATCGCACACCGGCTTCCCATATGACATCACTGCCATCCGTGCCGCAACACTGGACACGCCATGAATACAAGACGAAGAACATTGAATAGCAGGACTGACATGGCAATGTGGCAAGAAGAACAGATTAGCATATTGGACTTCGCTCAGATAGGAAGGCAGCTCTGGCAGTCCGTCTACGTTCTTCCGAGCTGCTCGCCATATCCAGACGAACTCACGACTCATGGGGAAGTGATGAAGAGCCTTCGTAGTCCTGGCTAGCTTCAGCAAGTCCCATGGGTCTAAATTCATAAAAATCTGCGCAATGCGAATTAGCCGGAGAAGCAAGGGTATTGGAGCCCTGCTGACCTCAGCTAGGATGTCGATAGGAATTTTGGGCAACTTCTTGAGTGCTCCCCTCCTACTCCGAAGTCTTGGTTGTGACATCGCTTCTGTGGCGTTGCTATATGTGGGATCTGGGAACTTGGAAATCGTCGCTGAAACTCCTCCTTACGCCACGCGCGAGGAGACTTCGAACTTCGAACGTCAAAGGATCGCTCGTACTGATTAAGATGATGAGTCATGCACGAGACGGAGATAGAGGGATAGTCAATTGCTGGATATTTGTACTTGATACAGCCACGTGGTAGATCAAACGCGGCGGCCAGAGGGCGCTCAGCTCGCTGTCGTCGTGGCAGCAAGCAAACAGGTACGACACATGTATATGGATGTGGTTGCTAAAGAACAGACAGACCTAGATGAGGTGCCAGCCGCGTACGAACAAAGTCATCGGTATCATGCAGCTGCACGCCCAACTTCACTACGTTTTCGTCCGGTATTTCCTTCCCCGGATACATCCCACACTCGTTGTATAGCGTGAACATGATATCGCGGTCGGGAACGCCTGTAGTCGGAATGGCAGTGTAGATGCACTGCTTGCCCGTGACTGGTGGGTCCTGATGAATGCAAGTGCGCCAGGAGTGACCAGACGAACTTACCATTCTTGATGCTAGCGGCAATATCCATCGGCGTCACTCGAGCATTTGAAACGTACAGGTATTTGTGATTCAGCTGGTCTCGCTTCTTCTGCCAGTTATCGAAAACGGCCTTCGCCACAGCTGAGAGGTCCTTTTCCACGAACAGCATGGCAACTGTCATGGTGTCAGTGGCGGTGCAGAAAATTCGGGGGTACCTTACGCTGAGTGTTCGGCTTTATGATGGGCTGCTTGAACTCCACCACGTCCTGTTCACGATTATATGTCATGTGGGATCGGAAGATCATGTTCTCGTAGAAGTTGCCGGTGAACAGGAAAGATGCCGGTAATCCTTTGACTCGGATGTAGTCATCGACTTGGCATTTCCCTATGCCAGAACTATGTCAGTGCTACAATAGTAAGTAGTGAGACTCCGAACATCGGATCCACCTTCGTAGATCCGAGAAACTAGGCGCCCTCCTGAGATAGCCCTCGAACTTGGCAGAGTGCTCCAGATGAAGCATTGGACACCTGCACTCAATGCTGCGTTTACCAGGTTCTTCCCCTGCTGTTCTTCGCTGCCGGGATCGTCCTTAATTTTCTACAACAAAATCCGGGCGTCAGCGACGATCGTAAGTTGTGTCGTATGGAGACCCCTACAGGATCGTAGAAGTTCGTCACACCAAATACACCCCAGCATCCCTGTAATGCGATAGTAACGTCGGAGGGTACAGTTAGATCGGCTCTGACGACCTCAGCGCCCTGTCTTGCGAGTTCCTTCGCGGCGTCGGACCCAGTATCGCGCGTCAAAGCACGGACAGAATAGTCATTAGAGAATTGCAAGAGCAATCTAGCCACGGATCCTCCTGTACGATGTAATCATGAATGCCACTGCCATGGATAGGGGCAAAATACATACCTTGGTTCCCCGTGGCGCCGCAGACCGCGATGCGCTTCACCATCTTTCGAATGCAAGGAGATAACGGTTGCTTGATACTCTATAAAGTCATCTGCAATGTATTTATACAGCGCAGCAGAGCGGCGCTGGTCACATGCCTAAGTAGTAAACGCGATCCTGGTCCAAAGGAGTACTCAGTCCCCCACGACGCGGCGGGCGTGGTATCCAAGGATCTCAGTCAGCAACACTGCCAGCACTTGAGTTCAAGTTTGGTATGCATGCGCATGACGTCGTCATACACGAAAGCGAGCCATATCCGGCATGGACCGCTCAAATCCGTCTGAGCATCTCAGCAAACCGCATGATCGCCATCGCTGTGATCCGGAAGTCATTACACATTCAGGCTGCAGGGCTGTGGCATTTAAATGTCGTAATGACAGGCTGTTCTGACCTGGACGAGCCCACACCATAATCCAACAGCAGTTTGAGAGTCTGAGTCCGGTGATACAGTCTGTACGATGGCGGTTGCCCGAGTTATGCGGTCGTTTATGACATGATCAGTCAGTGAACATTATGTTCCAACGGCGGCCGTGACACGTTGGAGTCTACAAATGAAGCGAGATGACCGAGCAGGATGAGGAAAGGATGGCGGCCGATGCGACGATCGCTGAACTGGGTCATTGAAGATGCCATGTGGCACGTCCACCGGTATTTGCATCTGTATACGTGTTCTGTATGAGTTGGCGCTCGCCAGCTTTTCTTGTCACCGAGTCCCGAGCTTTGTCCCTTGCGCCGATGCATGCCGCAAACCCTTCTGTGTATCCTCGGAGAAGTTATATCTTACGCTGGTGTACTCGATATGGAGAGCCGATTTCCACAGGTGGCCTCACAGTTTTTCGCAAATGCGTTGTGTGACTCTCGTGATGAAATTGGAGCTCTGCATACTACGATGTCTACATATGCTCTCTGAGCATATCTCGCAGGTCCTGGATTGATCGTGCACATCTGCCCGTACCATTGCTCTTGGAATGCTCACTGCTGTGCACGTCATACACGCCAGATCCTGCAATTTACCCTGGTCAGGGATACTCTGCTTCTGTCTCGCTCCTCGATTTCAGTACTCTACAGCTAGACGTTCCTGTCTGAGTGAGTTTGCTCTTTATATCTTTGGCCGAAGAGTAAGCAGCACACATCTCAGTTGTAGCTGTATCCTCTGTACCGTTATATGACGCAAGATACCCAGTTATATCGTGCAAGCTTGCTATTCTCTTCGCTTCCCTTCCAATCACACATTTCTGGTTTATCACGGTTCTCCTAGTCTATAGTTGGCCGACATTTGCGTGCATCCGTAAGGGAGCATGCGTTTGCAAGGAGAAGAATGTACCAATAGAGCTGGTCAGCATGAACATCTTCGAGGGCCCACATCGTTCAAGGGGATGCCCTGCATACAACGCCTCTGTCCGGGTGCCGTATATTGTGGAGAACGGCATCATATTCTTCGAGAGTCGTATCATTGGTCGCTGCATCGCGACGAAGTACGAGGTGCAGGGCGAGAGGGTCATCCCAGATCCCAGCGGCATCGTGAAGCATGCGCTATTCGAGTTGGCGACGGCTATCGAGCAGTTGCAGTTTGACCCCTTTGCGAACGCAGGAGGAGGTCTTCAAGCCATAAGTTCTCCGTGCTGTAGGAATGAACTTCATGTGCTGTACATCAGCTGACCTTGACTGATGTCGACTTGCGACATGGAACATGCGCAGATGAAGTACCCAGAGGGTACTTACTGTATACTGACAATCTATCACTACCGTGCTTCTGGCCTAATTGTTGAGCCATATGCCGTCCACCTTGGCCACAAGCGAGGGTGTGATCATTCTGTAAGCTTCCGACTACTGTTCTTTACCAAGGGATGAAATGACAGGTCCTGTGAGTACAATGGCCGCTGTGCGCTCCGGTTCATCGCACTCACTCTGGCTTTAACACAGAAGTCATGGTGAAAAACATATTCTATTATGAAGAGCAGAGCATTGGTCGCTAAGTTGCCCTTGGAAAGTGAGGTAGATATCGTGGGCCATGGGCACCTTCGGGCTTCAACTTCGTTCAGTACGACAGTATCCATACCGACAGCATGTCGGAGCGCACTACACCGCCTCATTTCCCCGCAATTTGTAGGTGAGGTGACGCGTTTGAGGGCTCGGCCCGGCGACTTGCTTCGTGGATTACATGGTCCGAATTGCTCCTTCTCTAAGTGCTCGAGCTCTTTTCCACGTCTCCGCGTCTCACAGGTCAGGTGCGCGGCAACGATTTGCGTTGTAACACTTGTGTTCCTGACAAGATGAGCGGTGTGAACGGTGGGCGTCACAATATCCGAGCCTAGCACTGCTTAAACATGCTTGGATGTGCGCGTTGGTGAGTGACGCCTCTCTCGATGGTACATAAGCTTCCCATATGCATTTCCATCAAGAACACTTGGAGGTTCTCTCGAACAGACCGATGGCATTCCAGCCAAAGAATATACACTTTGTCTCGCCTCGGACTTCTCATTATTCAACTGGACCAACAACGGCAGGCCTCGGCAGGCCTGGGGGGTGGCGCGCTCGGGGATCCGCCCGGAGAATGTCCAAAACTTCCAAGGGCCTGCTAGGCCAGGAAGTGGCAAGGTCGGTGGTGCCGCATAGTGGACCACCATCCTAGCCATCTGCCGCACCACCTGCCGGGTTTCCAATTGGGACCCAGACATGCATTCGCGAGAGCGCAAGCGGTCTAGAATGTATATAAATTTTTCATTGGCTGTCAAACGCGGCGAAGTCAGCCGTGGGAAAGCAATAGTAGCGGGTCCGAGGCGGTGTGCCTGCCAGTGATGCGCTCCTCCATGGGAGAAACATCCACCAAGTTCCAAGTCTATCTCACATCGCCCTACTGTGCCCGTATACTCGTCTTGCTTGTCAGATTACACAATCTCTTGGATGTACCTGGCGCCAGGCCGCTTACCGCTGCCATCCGGAATCCCTATTAGGAAATCTTCAACTGTGTGCTCTTGGAACGCCCTCTGCACGACGCTATTGGCTTGTTGGTTTTCACAGTATCCGTAGCGCTGTCTACTGCTCCTGCTCGTTCACTGATATGGGATTTCTGCGAGTCTGGCTAGCCAAGCCGTTTCCCGACAGTGCCGAGTGCATCGCTATGCAACGCTATTCTGACAGCAGCTCATCTCCGCGACCCGTTCTCACTGTGCCGCTTCTTCCATGATAATTTCGCACTTCCACTAAGACCCTGAGGTATACAACGATATGCAACACTTGTTTCCCACAGTGATGAGTCGTGGTAGTCAATGATTCTTGGCTCGCGTCTACGAGACGCGACACATTCTGGTCTACTCCCTTGGTCCCTTTCGGATCGCCTGGCAATTAGCAAAGCTGTGAACAACCTTCGTTTGCGTCGCTGGCTTGGCAGCTGCGGCGAGTCGCTCACCAAAGAGACATTCGCCATTGGCTGAATATGTTCGGTGACTCATTGTGATCTCCGTACACATTCACAGGACCTTGAAACACTGGACCTCCCTCCTTCGAGGGATGGTCGCGCGGCGTGGCTGTATTAGACGGTATAAAAAGCGAGACAAGTCGATTACAGGCCTCAAGCTACATCAGGCACTTCTCTGCTTTGCCCACTGTTCAAGATCATGGCTTTCAAGTCTCTCGCTGCCCTCGTTACTCTCTTGTCGATTCAAGCCGTTCATGGAGCGATCACTCGACGAGTAACATGCCCCGACGGTGTGAACACAGCGACAAACGCTGCATGCTGCCCGCTTTTTGCTGTACGCGACGACATCCAGGAGTTCCTCTTCGACGGCGGAAAGTGCGGCGAAGAGGTCCATGAATCGCTCCGCCTGACCTTCCACGACGCAATCGGTTTCTCGCCCTCGCTCACTGCTCAGGGCACCTTTGGTGGAGGTGGTGCAGACGGCTCAATCGCGACCTTCGAGAGCATTGAGACAGCCTACCACGCAAACACTGGCATTGACGAGATCATCAACGAGCAGGCGCCGTTCATCGTGAAGCATAACATGACTGCGGGTGACTTGTAAGCAACTAGTTTGTACAGCGATGAAGATTTACTCACTGATTGTTTGTATATATAGCATTCAGTTCGCTGGTGCGGTCGGTGTAAGTAATTGTGCCGGTGCTCCGCGACTCGAGTTTTTGCTAGGTACGAATCGCATCTTCAAATGTACTCATAGGAGACTAACATTACTTGTACAGGACGCCCCCCAGGTTCGGTCACGTCGTCATTCCTCAAGTACCTAGACTGACCTTGAGGCTCACTAGCTACAGCCCCCGCGCCCGACAAGACTGTTCCCGAGCCGTTCGACACCGTCGACAGCATTCTCGCCCGCTTTGCTGATGCTGGATTCAGCCCGCAGGAGGTCATTGCGCTCCTCGCCTCGTAGGTCTAACCAAACTCGTAGCACATCGTGTTTAAAACCGACACTATCCTACAGACACAGCGTCGCCGCGGCTGACCACGTCGACCCAGCCATTCCTGGCACACCCTTCGACTCGACGCCGTCTGATTTCGACTCGCAGATCTTCATTGAGGTCCAGCTCCGAGGCACCCTCTTCCCGGGTACTGGAGGCAATCAAGGCGAGGTTGAGTCTCCGTACCCTGGTGAGATCCGGCTGCAGTCCGATCACACGGTATGTCGTTGCCTTTCCTTTCGAACCGGCCATCCTGACCAGGTCCTATAGCTCGCGCGTGACTCACGCACGGCGTGCTTCTGGCAAGCCCTCGCCAGTGAGTGAACATTCTGGTTTCTGCTATGCCTCACCTAACGTCGCCACAGACGACCAGGCACAGATTCAGGCCCAATTTAAGGCCGCAATGGCGAAGCTCGCCGTTGTCGGACAGGACGTGTCGCAGATGGTCGATTGTTCCGAGGTAATTCCCGTGCCTGCGCCGCCAGCCACGACTCCGCACATCCCCGCCGGTCTGTCCCAGAACAACATTGAGCAGGCCTGCGCCACCGCGGCGTTCCCCACACTCCCGGTCGACGTTGGGCCGCAGACCTCCATCCTGCCTGTGTAAGTGCTGGAGAGCTCACCTATGACCGTTCACTGATGGGTGTGTTTTCCAGTCCCGCCTCGTAGTCTTCCCAGGATACAGACGACACCAACGAGCAGAACATATTCATATCTATTGGGACATTTGATTCTATTTGGGATAATTGCATGGTAGACGGGATTGTAGCACGGTCGTTCTGGCTCCAGTCTCCGTGCAATGTTGAATGACTTGTTAGTTCGGTTATGTCATGAATTTGTGCTGTGAGAAAGATGTTTCTGGTGACAATTGTTGGCTGTGAGACTCTTCAGACATGATTCAGTCAATATCCTCGCTGGCCGAAGGCGGAGACACGTATCCAGGAGGTGTACACAAAATCTATAAGAAAGACATACGTTCCGGAAGGCCAGTTACAACTTCTATCGAGTGAACTATTGAGTGTGATGGGAGGGAAATCAGCCAGCCGCGAGAGGGAAGCGTTTTGGCGACACAGCATTCGCGTCGTGCTTGGCATAACCCGGGAAAACGAAACCGCCAAGGTTATCTCGCATCTAAAACTTTTGCCATTGATGGAGAATATCATGTGGACTGAGGATAGTACCTTCTGGCTTAGAAAACTACGGCGAGCTTAGCATCATAGAGCAGAGAATTACTACACTACCTTGATTGAGCGTACAGGTTTTTATCCTAGACCTGATTCAATGCATTCTCCGACAGGTTTGCATAAACTAATGAGCAGTCTCATAAAAAGAATGGCAACGCCATTCGAAAGTCATAAACCGAGGATATGTATTAGATCTGCGAAACAGAGTCAATCCTTTCCGTGCTTATAACGGAGGGAAAGGTGGGCCGGCAGCGCGGAACCCAGAAGTAGATATCGAATTTAGTATCATGCTCCTTTCGCGATCTATCGTCCAAATATTCTTTGATTCACGTCTTCTTGCGAAAGCTGGTGCGATGCAGACGAGGACAGTAGCCAACTAATGAGCGGGAGACCCATGTGTAGTGACGATGGCATCAGAAACGGACGACTCGGTCGCGCCAGGCGATTGCCGGCAGGTCGCCTCTTGCCGCCGTACGACCACTTCAGCTCTCTGCCTGGCAGCCCTCTTCTCTACAAATTGGGCACTCTCAACGACGTCCAAAGTGAACCACAAGATATACCGTGGTACTGCCAATGCTCGAGAATGCTAAAATCTTCGACAGATCTTCGGCGCTTTGAACTTTTCCAACAACTGACTTCCTGTTCCCGTACGCCCACACAGTCTCCGTGTACCATAAAGATCCAGCTATCTATGTCTTGACGTGTTTGCTTCGACGCCAATTTGAGGACCTCGGCCATAACGGAGCGGCTGAATCTGCCTATTTTACCTTCATCTCGTTCTCTCGGACACCCTCCTGGATACATCATCGCGACCCAACTGCCTCCCCTCCTGGAACTTAGTGCCTTTCTCGTATACGCCGGCGACACAGTCACAGCCATGGGGTTTACCACCGGAGACAAGTTGCGGAACTACTCGACGGGCTCGATGTTCATGGGCCAACTTCTCACTGTCGCGTACTTGGTGTTCCTGGTAGACCAGATCCCTTTTCACAAAAGGGTGTATTGGGCATTGTGTTTGGATCATAGTCTTCGAGGGGTGGGATGGAACTGGGTGGTAAGCTATTCCGAAGTCTGCGACTCATCGAGCCATCACTCATATGCTTGCACAGGTTGCGAATATCCCACCGCCTCCGAAGAGCCCTCGCTGGAACTTTGTACGAGAACAGCTCTTCCGCGCTGTGCGATGTTTCCTACTTCTCGATCTCGCGCGTTCATACATGTACTTAGACCCATTGTTCTCGCTCACGGGCGCGGATGCGCGGTCCATCACCTCTCAAGGCTACGCGCTATGTTGTCTCAATATCATAGCATGGGGATACACTCCGTATGGAATGGTAAACCTGCAATATTCGCTGTTGGCGGATGTTCATGTGGGGCTTAGCTATTCAGACTCGCAGGATTGGCCTGATCCATTTGGCGCCTGGAGTGACGCGTACACTATTCGGTGCTTCTGGGGGTGAGCCCTGTTGTCCATTCTGTTCTCATGCTTTGGTCAGGTGCTTTGGTCAGGCGACCATGGCACCAGATAATGCAACGGGTAAGTCCTCTTAGTGTCGCTATTTAATTAGCAGAGTGCTGATCCGATGATTGGTATGTCCCCGCGTACGGGAAGCTCGTCTGCCGTCTTATGGGTTTGCAACCGGGCACAACCGCTTCTTCGTGCGCTCAGCTCTAAGTTGGCTTCACCGCTTTTGGGATCATGCACTCCTGCGGTGGCGACCTAATGGTCGGCATAGCGCTTCCTTCCCATTTTTCCTCGTACAAGCCGTCGCGATCACATTCGAAGACACCGTCATCGCTACTGGCAAGTATGTTGGATCTGGTGAGGGTTTTCGGCGTCTGCGTGTGGTCAGGTTCATGTGGTTCAGCGTCTCCATGCCACTTTGTATCGACGGGCGGTCGAGGCAGGCCTAGGCCGATTACAACTCTTACCTGTATCACCTCTCCGCTATTTGTATAGTCTCATACTACGATACGCTTAACATGTACCCGGCTCTAGGCGCTGGGTTGGCTTGCTGAGGAAAGTATTCAGACAACTTTCCAATCCATCCGTTCTATCATCCTGAGAATGTTATCAAAGATAATGATATATGATATCTTCCGATACTTGCGACATAATGTATGCTCCGCATAGTGCGATTGCTACCACTCCACTTCTTTTTCATCCCTCATAGTCATGGCATCGCTCCTATAGCAGCATAAAGTCGACAACTGAGCCCAGGTAGGCTTGCGTCGTAAGGTTCTCATTATTTGAAGCCAGCTGCAGCCGTACATAATTATAGCTGTGAATCATAATTTAAGATAGCGCAGTTGAAGCTCTATGTGCACGTCATTATTCGGAGTAGTCCGCAGGTGCTCGCTGGGATGCATCCATTTCCGAACTAAATGCAGGGGCGAATACGACACCACCAGTGGAAGGAAAGTCTAGTTCAATGTCGGATGTGCGGAAGGTGCTAGCAACAGGTTGTGTTAGGCTCCCGCGTAAGTTGAGGTAGAGTCGTGATGACTACGAAGGACGGTCAATTCAGCAGCCAAGGTCGTCATATCAGCCGAGACTTACAGCAATGGCATAAGTCGCCATTAGCCATCTAGAGAAGGTGTGTCAACATCTGATCGTACAGCAAAAACATAATCGACATACGAAAGGCCCACTTCTTGGATAGGTCTACCAGCCAGAACGACAATAAAGACTAGGTTCAGGGCTCCGGCGGCTGAAGTGAGATATCAGCGAGCAAGCTGCTGCAAGAAAGCAGGGACACAAACTTGCAACCCTGTATGTACATCAGCCGGCAGTCAGTCGAAGAGTATGGATGAAACGTACATCAGGAAATACAGTGTACCATCGCGTAGAAAGAGAAAGATGATAGGCGCGAGCTTGCGGAATTCCCAGATGCTACGCGTGCCTGCTCCTCTGAGGATGGCCTTCATCTCACCGCCCAGGAGGAATTGCGCCATAATCAACACGAAGAAAATGGCTGTAGGCTGTCTGAGGACTTGCAAATAAGAGGTATTCATAGCTTCGCACGTACTAGAGACGACTAGGTTGATTATCCTATGGTTGTAAAATATGAGCACGACTGAAGGAGTGCATCCGAGAAAGTGTGCATACCATGAGACGAGCGTCCGATTGATATGTGGGGGAAGTGATGTGACGCAGCCCGGAAGAGGGTATCCCGGTGTCCGAGGAGAGACAACCACACCTTTAACTTCCAGTCCGACGATCACGCAGGTTATCTACGCCATTTCAACAATTGCGTACGTCCCGCTAGAATGAGCAGGCTTACGATATTTTCGGCTAGGGGAGACAGAGTCAGTACGCTCTTTCCAGGTTGATGGAAGCAGACTCACAGCAGAATATGAAGAGAAGAAAGGCTAACACTATTGCATGCTTCGTCAGTAGAGAGACATGGTATAGACCGTGAATGACTCACTTTTGATGCTGCGTCCGTATGCAGCATATATCCGTATTAAAAACATGAATCCTCCAATGAAAGCCGTAATAGATGGGCTGCTACAAGGGCATCGACGAATTCATACACATCAGCAGTATGAGGTAAGAAAGCTTACTATCCGAAGACCCATGGCCAGCGCTGGCAGCTACGGGAGATATGAATTCGTCGTTGACGAGTAGAACACGCTGCACACTTACAACTGTAGATTGAACGGTGAGTCAAGAGTATCTCGTATGATTGCAGTCACTTACGCTGAGGGATACGTTTGTGTTGGTGTTAACTGCGAAGTCATGAATCTCCGATACGACAGTTGGTTCAAAAGGGACATACCGCCGACGAGAATTCTGTCTATCGTCAGGTTGTAGAGTCAAGAAGTGAACAATGTAACTTACATGAGGAAAATAAGGGAATAGTACTTCACGAGAATGTACAGAACTTTTTGATACGTCCATCTAGCTCTGAATGTGAAGTCAATGGCTGAAAATCCAAGGAATAATCGAAAACTGTGACGGACTTCCAGACGAGTTCGATCTAAGAGAATGCGAAGGCAAAGCTGAGGATTAGTGAACGATATCGAAGAGGTTTAAGGACGCTCACCTCTTGATTTATTGTGAGTAAGGCATCATAAGCGAACCACGCCACCGCAGCCACTACCCGCTTATTCATACCATTGAATGTAGGATATCTGAGGATGCTACATACCTGCGGCCAGATTCACCGCAAACGTATCCGATACTGCCTGGAACAATTGCTGTTCTGCTTGTAAGACAGCGGCGGACGGAATAGAAGACATCACGCTTGTTGCTGAGCTCTCGTACAGGGTCTCGTGGCAAAGACAAGGACAGATTCAGCTGCAGACGACTCGGAAATGTGACGCATGTATATAAGTAATAATTCCATTTGGACAAAGCAAATGTCTTCATCAGTTAGTCAACAATCGTTGAGGAAGCGCTCCACCGGGATTAGGCTGAGCCTCGGAATAATGAGATCGGAGGTTCCAACAGCTTCCGGTGGCAGCTTAACAGCCTACATTAGCGGCTATGATCAACTCCACCGGACAGCTGCGATGCGAATGTCGAGCCATGAATAGGAAGGAGGTGTGCTCAGCCATGAACTATATTGACAGGTGTACGATCCCTTCAGGCTCCGAAGTGTTGCAAGGCATCAGGTTGACGCATGGTGCTGCCTGGAGCATCCGCCTTGGCACTCAGGTATTTGGTATGACGCTGTGCACGACCTGGCAGTGACGCCCAGGCATCAGGAACGGTGCGCTTCAGGCTGAAGGCACAGACACCTTCCCTGATCCGTATCTATGCTCCACAGCGTCTAGAGAAGTTCTATGAGCTGATACTTCACTAAGTTACATGTCCACATAATCCTACGGGGTTTAGTCTGGGTACGCCATTGTGGAAGCAGAACTCAATCCTGCGAGACGAGCATAATGCCTGCACTTTGGTGAGATCTCTGAGGTCAGCTGTGGAACGCAAATTTCTGTTCTTCGACTCCCGGTGTTCGAAAGCGCCTTCCGCGCGGTTCTTTTCAATGACGCCTTGAGGCAACTGATGTTGATGGACCTGGGCGATTGATGCCATCTGGAACCTGGCTAACGGAGTTCGAGCATGGTCGATGCGGTGAAATATATACTCGGTCTAGTGAGCCACTTGTTGCGCCGGTCAACGAGGGGGTGTGCGTTCGAGAACTTCAAATCCGGGATAAATCCCACGTCAAATTAATTAGTGATGGATACATTCCACTTATCGACCTATTACGCCGTGTGAATTTACGCATGCTAGACACGACGATCACTGAGATACGCGCCCATTGCCAACTCGCCATGATATCTAAGGGCTACCCTTGCTCATCAAACCTCCAGGTAGATTGTGATGTGGGGTGTTGCACTGCCCCGTTACTGGTATGCCACCGCAACGGAGGCTTTTGGCTGCAGACACTCGCGAGGCCATTATTTCGGAACGGCTGCGCCCGCCCAATCACCGCATGATGAAAGATGCTGATCGAACTCCTCGTGCTGGATTGCACTTTTGCTCGCTTTCCATTGACGCCCGAGGCCCAGGCTGCTCTGCTCTTCTATCCCTGCTATTGAGCTTCAATACTCCTCCCTTACTGCTTACGCTTCTTCGATCCTTGGACAGAGCTATCCTCACTACCATTGTTCAGTTTTCAGTTATGCTCCAAATCATCGTCATTGGTGTAATTGCTGGCTTGATCAGCTGGTATTTCACACGACGGAGAAGGGCGCTGAATTCAATCGCACATATTGCTGGACCTCCCTCTACCTCATTTATCATGGGTGAGTGCTGATAGAATGTGGTTGGACATTCCGCGTCAACTTGAGCTAGGTAACTTTTCCGAGTACTTTCTCGGGGAAGTCGGCGAACACGAATTTGCTTGGCAAGAACAGTATGGAGCTGTTTACCGTATCAGAGGACTATTCGGTGCACGTGGCGTGTTCCATCATCTCATGTTGCGGCATGCTCATCCATGATCATAACAGGAGGACCGGCTGATAATTGCAGACCCCAAGGTCCGTCATCGTGTTATGCTTTTTCTCATGACCTCTCGTATAATTCATCGCATTTTGCAGACTTTGCAGTACTGCTACCAGAACAACGATACTAATTGGCCGAAACCTGGGACGCGCAGAGAATGGGAGCGAATGATCTTGGGACGTGGCGTTGCGTGGGCGCAAGGTCTAGACTACATGTTTATCGGCCGTGCTCCACATCTCACATAATCCACCAGGGGAAGATCACAAGCGGCATCGCAAGATACTGAGCCCTGCATTTGGCAATGTGGATAGTCGAGGGATGATGCCCATCTTTCGGAAGATGGCAGATCGAGTACGCTCCGGTAGCTCTCTTGAATACATAGCGACCAGACCTGGGTACTTTCCAGATGTGTCAACACTGGCAGGATGCCATTACCCATGGCGCAGATGGTTCATCGACCCTTATCGATGTAGCCGACTGGATCTCTCGTGCTGCACTCGATTCACTCGGCGAGGGTGAGTTTCCTTGTCTAATCTTGCTGAATTCTGTTGAATGGGTTGGTTTCTTCCAGCTGCATTCCATTATGAAGTAAGCAGCAGCTTCTCGACCTCTGACAGAATGTCGATGCTGAGGAAAATCTCGTAGTTCCGATGTCTGGAGAACCAGGACAACAAGCTCGCACGAAGTTTCAGTAGTCTTCTGTGCGCGCTTTCTGTTTTATATTCTGTGCAACTCACTCAGACAATGTAGAGTCCACACATTTGCGCATTCGACGAAGCGTCGGATATTTGCGCAAAGGGTCATAAGTTTTATACCTGTCTCATTTCTTCCTATCATGGAAAAACTGCCGTTGGACGTCATGCGCCGCCTCCGAGAAGCTGCGGAGGAAGGAGACAAGGTCGCTCGAGAGCTCATCAAAGACAAGATGGAGGCTATGCAAAGTGGTGTGCCTCAATTGAGGCGAGATATCATGGATATTTTAGGTATTTGTCTCTGAGTGGTCCGAAATGTGACCACACTATGACGCGCAGTAAAGTACATGCAAACACATCTGCGGATCCTTCAAGCCGGTTGTCAGAGGAAGAGCTGTACGCTCAATTGAGGTATTAAATGACCCGTTTCAGGATTCCAATATACGTCTCTAACATAGCTGTTGTTGTAGAACAATCATGGTCGCCGGACGTGAGCCTAATACATCCCTTGCCATGCAGTGCTGATATACCCTACTGGTAGATGAAACCACTGGAAGTCAGCTTTGCTGGATTCTGTATGAGCTGGCACGACGTCCTGACATTCAAGACAAGTGCCATGCGGAAATCGCGGCCATGATGAAAGTCGTGAATGCCCGAGGAGATCAGGAGTACGACGTGACCGATCTGGATAGCTTAAGGTATACGCTGGCAGTCCTCAAGGTGAGGAATGGAGCGACCAAAATTCATCAGCCAGGCGTTGACTTTCCACTGTAGGAAGGACTCCGTATGCATCCTGTCATCTACGTATCGTTTCTTGCTCCTCAGATGGATGACGTGCTACCTCTATCAAAGCCTATCAGGACGAAAGACGGCCGCATGCTCTCGGAAATCCCAGTACGCGCTGGTCAATACGTGCACCTGTCTCTTGCGGGATACAACAGGCATGCTCTCTTGATGCGCTCTCCACACCTGGTCTGACCTGATCTGGCAGGTTGAAGGATATCTGGGGAGACGATGTGCACGACTTTCGGCCTGAGCGATGGCTAGCTGGGGAGCTACCTGCGAAAGCTGTCAAATTCGGTCTCTATGCCAATCTGTGAGTGCCTACTTCTGACGGCTGGATCGAGCTTGAGTGGCCATATCAGGGGAAACTTTGCAAGCGGGGACGTATCCTGTCTAGGGTATGTTCAAATTATGCTCTAGCACATCATCGACTAACGTCTGGCCCCTTACAGGTGGAGATTTGCGTGAGCCTATTCGCACCATAAATATAAACTGGCTGACTATTTCTCAGTGTAATCGAAATGCAAACAACTCTTGTTGAAATCCTCCGGAACTTCAAATTATCTTTCCCAGAGACGGGAGTCAAGATTTTCCGGTCCACCGGTGGACTGATGACACCTGTGCTCGCCGGCGACCCGCAGAAAAAGCAACTACCTCTTATGGTGACGTCTCTCAGCTAAGATTCGTTGAGGTGGATATTCTATATCCAACACTTCACTGTAGACATTGTGACAGTCGGAGTGGAGCACACAAAATCAAATCAGATTCTCACGGCTTGCACCGGGCGCAGCCCAACATTATGGCTCGCACTGGTCATGATGAAGCGCGCTGTAGATGGCACAGAGATATGTTCTCGACCAACGGGCCGCACAACACCCACAATGACACGTGACACGTGGTCTATTATATTTGAACTCTGTCTGAGGACCCTCGCGATGCAAATACCCATTTTTAAGGCGGAAGTCCTTTACATTCATGAGAGCTTCCCGTATCTTAGACATCGATGACTGGGTGGTTCGACTTCCGGAATTAGTAAGGACCGGCGAGTGCGAGCAATAGGCGTAAAGAGCGGAGGAGACCGTGTCTGTCACATGCCGAATACGATTGTCTCAACGGCGCTTGAGCGTTTAACGTTCATCGTTCCAGTCAGATCCGCTGCTGGCGGGTTCATGTCTCTTACTCTGCTAAACGTCTTCACAGATAGAATGTCAGCCTCCTATCCCCTGTCTCTACCTCTGGGTAATCATATACAGTCACGAATCTGGGGGTTGCTTGCTCAGGGAAGCCAGACCAAGTCCTCTCCCGCTACAGGCCAAGTATTCACGCGACACGGAATTGATAGAAAATCATGGGATGTCGGCGACTCTCTACTTGTAAAAACGGAGGGTCTGTACGGACGTACTTTGTGAGTTTTCCATCTATATTTTATTTCTGTATCTCTGGGACATAGTTAGATGAGATACGGGCGATGAGGCTTCATCAGAAGACCATAGGTATGTTTGCGAAGCGAACATCCCTCATTTACTGAAACGCCTCCGTGCGAGACCGCTGCCGAGCATGATTATCACGTGTCCCGTCGTCGCAGCGCTCCTGTGGACCCTGCCTACCCCAGAAGGGCTAATGGCACTTTTGCCCACCTTCTGCCCGATGGACAAGGTTTCGCACTATTTTTACACGACGGTTGGTGTTCATCATTCTATTCTTGTTCGGATCCATTTGCTTTTAATGTATCTCAAAGAGGATCCACTCATGGTGTGCCGCGCTACGGAATGATACATGTTTCTTTCACCCGTATTCGATAAATGATATACTCGATAAAGGCAGTCTATGAGCTATCTTGGCGATTTGGCTTGGATTCCCCCATCGCTGTCCTTCCTCCCCTAGGTCAGGAGGAATAGAAGAAAATATTTATCTGCCCCCGCAGGATAAAAATAACGTCCCACCTATGACGAGTGTCCAGAAGGTTCTTCGGAATGTCGCTTCTTATTCTGCTTGACAAGCGACAAAAGAATGGTGTTTGAGTGCGCAGTAGGCAAGGTGGCCGCAATGCTCGAGAGACCCGGAATCAATCGGCTAATTAGTGATCATTTATTGTTCACAGATATCTTGTGCAGGTGACTTATTGACGAACTCGCACAATATTGCAATTGGTAGGTCTGCTTCTTCGTCAGGTCTCATTGCCTTAGCACGCTGATCGGCCTCTAATTTTGTGACCTTCGCATCGATCGTCTAAGCTCATATAGGAAAAATCAACTGGCCCTCTTTGCGTTGGATGCACGCCGAAACTTCTTGAATAATTCCTCGTGATGATGAGGTAGCGGATTCGCCTGGCGTAATCACGGTATCCACCCCACGCGGCGATAAAAGGTGCCAGACGTGCTCCAAACCTTAGACAACTGTGCCCTCCACTCAGACTCGTAGCTGAATTGCGCTGTACTTATATCGATATGTCTCTGTTTGGGCCGGACATCGCCAACGAGATTGCTCAGATTGCGCAGTCGGGGTGAGTGCATGTCAACCTGTCCCGCGTTCTGTTACTTATGCCTTCATTGGCGTCAAGCTGGATAGGTAACACTTGTTCTTTGTCGGCGTGCGGTGAGTGGACATAACATTGTAGAGCACTATGCTCTAAGATCCCATTCATCAAAGCCATCGTCTTCTACGACCACGTTGTCACACTTTCTCGTGAAGTCGAGCTCATGTGGGGACGCAAGCTCACTAGTGTCATCATGTTGTTCTATCTCAATCGATGGTCCATATTCGTGTGGGCCGTGATGCAATTTGCCTATCTCAACAACCTGGCTACCCTACCAGTAAGTATAATCTGTGACTTATGCACATACACCGACGTACTGATACCTCCTCGCAGAGGTCTGTCGATTTCCTTTTCCCTTCAACACGTCGAATTCTAACTCTGCTAACTAACTGCCCATACTAGCTGCGAGGGCGTGGATTTTTTCTCAGATGCAGTCGGGATCCTCCTGTACGCAATATGGGCAGGTTCGTTTCGCACTCAGTGTCGGACTGCTGATACTCATTTTATAAAAGTATTCTCGGGAATCCGAATTTATGCGATCAGCGGCGGAAGCTGGTGGCTTGCCCTCGTTGTTTTTCTGCTTAGTCTGGTGGCAATCGGGACAAATGCGGTGAGGGAATTAGCCGTCATATGCAGCGCGACTAACTGACGAGTCTTTCGCACCGCTAGTACGGGTGGTACGCTGTTGCATGGTTCCAGATCAACAGCCTCCCGGTTCTCGGCGCAGCATGTTTTAGTGGACGAAATGTTTCTGCTGCTACTGATACTGCGTGAGTGGGATTTCAAAGTATCGCCTTTAATGATACGGGCTCACATTGAACAGATGTAGGTCAATGCATCTGTAAATGTCACTAGGGCTCATGAGCGCCGCCAGTGACGATCTCCTCTAGGACTTGCCAAATCATAGCCGACATCTTAGTGCTGATTGTGACCTGGTATAAGACATATGCCCTCAAACGAGCTGCGGTTCGAAACAATATCGAGGCGCCGCTTGCAACCACACTCCTCAGGGACGGTAAGTGACAAGGTGTTCCATACCGTCCCACTGGTACTGATGCCAACTGCTTACCAAGGTTCGATATCCTTCCTGTAAGCTCACTTACATATATCCACTGGCCTGTGTCTGAGACCAGCGTGACCATCCAACAGTGCACTGTTGGTTTTGAACGTCGTTGATATTGCAGGATGGAGCACCAATGTATGTCTTCGATGATAACAACGGCACCGGAGCTAACAGACATGCCTCTCCAAAAGCTATTTATATACGGATCCTCTTTCATCACACCGTGAGTATCGAACACGAAGACTAACAGAAGATTAACGGTTCTGCGGCAGGCTCTCATCGATTGTGATATCGCGTTTCCTCCTAGACCTCCGACAAATTACATACAGCCAGCACGATGACCCCTCGAACGTCTCGCCGTCTACAGTCCATTCTCAGCCATCGAGTATCAGATTTAGGTCATTTGTTGATAACATCGGGGAGCAGCTCGACCTTGGCTCCAGAACATCAGATCAGGACATGGACTGGGTGGAAGATGATAGCGAGACGAATGCAGGCGAAACCATCGGAATGGACGCTTATGACGACGAAGCTGGTCCAAAACTGCCGGACATTCCTGCGATTGATGAGATGAACAGCAGTGGATAAGCGAGGATGCATGTTGGTGAAGACGTTTGGAGTCTCTCGTGTGGGAGGCCTTCACCTAGGCTGCTGAATCGTATGTACGGAACGATGCTTGCATGAATAGCATGTCTCTGTTATCAGTGTGCACCTTCGGACATCGCCTTGAAGAATGTTCTACACATCATAGGACATCTGTAGCACTTGGGAGAAGCCTGCAAAGACTTCGTACCGCGACTCATTGTCTGAAAGACATTGTGTGAGAGCGGAGTAGTTGCGAGCCGGAAAGACAGGCGAGAGAAATTTAGGTCGTCCTATGGATGCAGAACGATGAGATGGCCAGGAGAACTTACAGGAGGGACGCGCTTGCAGCCCTCGGGCATCGGCCTCATAGGAGGGGCACCGGGGCCGCCTTGCCGGATTTAGATTGCGCGGTTTTGCCGATGCTGAGTGGATACCCGGGCCTGACGGTCAGGCGAAACACGGCCCGGACAAAGATTGAGGAATACAAGGGTGGAGGGAGGGAGATGTGGTCGAGCAACGTAGGGAACTCCCATGGATAATAACGACCACTGCATTATGGCACTAATGGTTTGCATCATGCATCGTTTCGTTCAGTTTCGTCCGCTCGCAATAACACCTCAAGTACGTCGCATGTTTCTTTGTATCACACACAGAGACTGTACAGCCAGCTCCATACTCGATCCGCTGGTACACATTGCTTGGGTACCATGGTGTGGAAGAAGACGCGGGGAAATCTCCGATACAACAAGAGTAACAGAGTCAATGACCCCATGCGACTATCGCATCCACCAGCTCGGCGGCTTGTTCGCTGTGTCCAAACGCCTGCATGTTCGGATTCCAAGATGTGTGTACATCAATGAACGTACTGGCTCTGTGATGCCTGGTTTGATGAACCCTTGAAAATACCTAAGGCCGACCGTATTTGCGGCAGCACATCCGCCACTGATCCTGTAACAAATATTCACAATATTCAGGATCACAATAATCCTCGATGAATACGAACAGACCGCTTATAATCATTCGACGTTGTGTCGTCTGGCGTGTCAGGGCAGCCCGAACGACTGCACAGTCTCCTGGAAATTCGTGCCGTCCATCCACTGTGTGATCAAAGCGAAACCCTGAGAGGCGAGTCTGGTACCCTGCTTCACGGTACCCTGCTGAAACTTCGGATCGCCCATCGGCAAGCCTGCTGCCACGTTTGCAAGACGATAGTCGTCACTCGATGCCTGGTATTGCTTCGTCGTTGCGTACACCTTCCAGGCCGCGCCATCCACCCTCCATAACCCCAGAGCCTCACGGCTGGGTATCATCTCCGCCGCTGTGAGCGTTTTCGTTACGTCTTTCCCGCCGCTCTTGTAGGTGAAGGTGACATCGGCAGACATATTGCTATGACCAACGACGACCTGTCAGAAAGTGCGCAAAATAAGCCAGCAAGGCAAGCACCTGAAATATATAATCCGCGACGTAGAGCTTTGGTACGAGGTTACAAGATGTAGAGCTTGGTGCGAGGTTACAAATCGTGGTGGTGCACAGAATGGACGACGGTCAGATTATAAGTTGGGTAAGGTTCGTTCCAGACTATGCAGCTGACTGCCGGAGATGTCGGCCGTGAGAAGACTCATTGTCAATCACCGCAATAGCAAGTGCAGCTCAATGTAGGGAAGAAGAAGGCCGCAATCTGTTCAGATACCCCTTTCTAAATTCTAACATC
The DNA here is from genome assembly GCA_001687445.1 of Obba rivulosa. Classification (NCBI taxonomy): domain Eukaryota; kingdom Fungi; phylum Basidiomycota; class Agaricomycetes; order Polyporales; family Gelatoporiaceae; genus Obba; species Obba rivulosa. The sequence continues at coordinate 181,323 of KV722364.1, forward strand.
CAAATGGCTTCACCAAGCGGCCGAGCGTGACATTTGCAAATTCCGACGCTCGTTCCAAACCGTTTATGACGTTGGTGTCCTGTCAATACGTACACAATAATAGTGCTGCACTCCCTGTATATGTAAATATAGCCCCCGGTGTTGCAGCAGGGGACCGAATCGGGGGGAGGGGCCGGGTCCGGCCGCCTTCCAACGCTCTCCAAAGCTTGCTTCGCTGTCTGTGTTCGTCTTCAGAAAAACCGCACCTAAACGTTGCCGTCCAGAGCGGTGAGCATGTTTAGAGTTTAGAACGGATTTGGAAGGCGATGCCGGTTACACTTTTCATGGTCCGAAATTTAGACAAACCGCATCTGAATTCTTACGGATAGTCGTCCAGTGTGATGGCGCAAAGGAAAACGAGCGCGAAAGGCTGCACGCATTCCACATTCACACAGAATGGGTCATTCCAGCGTCTTCGAATGAACAGAGATAGCGATACCCACCGCACGCAATGCTCAGCGTCGCCGGCTTCTAATTCACCGCGTTCAAAACTGCATTGGCGACCTCTTGCGAGGCCATGTGTTGAGTTCGCGTCGGGTAACAACCCAAGGCACTTCTCTGCAATACGAAAGTTTAGAGCTCAGACTTCATCCTTACCACTGCAAATACATTGGAACAGCCACTCTCGATCATCACTGAACCATCCCGCGGTGACAGCACCAGACAAATCCAGAGCGGTCAGGCAGCTAGCGGTGATGCACTGTAGTGCTCATCCGGTAGAGAGAATAGAATCCACGTCTGTCCCTCATGCGTATAGATCGGGTGCACGGCGCCAGATAAACCGTCTTTCATGATGTGCGACTTCAGCTCTGAACTGTGTCCGGGAAATTGAAGTGAGATGGTCGCACTACGCAAGTAGGAAATACAACATACACTTGAGGAAGCTCAGAAATGTCGCCAGGAGTCATCGACTTGCGGAAGAAACGAGTGTGCTGTGCGGTAGCATTGCATAGTGAGCACAGGAGGCTAGAGTGCAATCCAAGCCAGGAGTGCATACCGTGCTTCCGTCTTTGAGTTTAACCTCTTCGAAACCACCGAATCTGGTATCGGTGCGTACAACTTCAAAG